>CP139503.1:81078018-81501950 GCA_021014915.2 Artemisia tridentata subsp. tridentata | reverse complement strand
GGGGGTTTGTCCCTGCAGCTCCAAAAAAGGCCCTGTCACCATATGTACAATTCTAAAAGATAGAGAAAAACCCGAAGAGAATGCTTTTTTTTACAAGTGTTTGGTGAAAATTTACTTCTACGCACCATCCTCTTCTGTTTCCAATCTATCTTTTTGAATCGAATCGTATTGTTGATCAGGACCTTTTGTGAAACTGCAGGTACAAACATGCGTAAACAAACTTACCATCACAGGCACAGAGCATCAACTTTTAGTATCGACAAGTAAAGAAAATCAGATATTCTTCATTTCCTAATATTGACAAGCGATGTACATCATCTGTGGCTGCTGTTATGGTTAAATGCATACGACATATTTTACAAGTTTATGCATCTTGCCAAGTTCAGCGGCATACCGAGAAAAAGGAAAGAATTCATTGGTTTGGCTTTGGAAGTCTTTCTTTCCTCCTTTGCATTTTAGTATAAAAGGAGCCACAGATTTAGGAAATTAAGACCATGTGGTATTATTTGTCTGCCGACACTAAAAGCTGAAACTCTTTGTTTTTGACATTATGTTTTTCTTTTGCATATTCGTAACTCCAGTTCCACAAAAAATGCTGGTCAACAATAAGATATATTTCTGAAACATAGATGAGAAACCGGAGAGAACGGTGTAACAAGTTATTTGGTGCAAATTACTTCCTTGCAACGTCCTCTTCCGTTTCCCTATCTATCTTTCAGAATTCAATCGTATTGTTGACCAGCGCCTTCTATGAAACTGCAGTTATGAATATGCAAAAAAAAAAAAAAAATACTGTCAAAAAACAAAAATAGCAGGTTTTAGTGTCGACAGACAAGTGATACCACATAGTCTTCATTTCCTTATATTTTATTCTGTAACGACCTTCTGATACAGGTAAAATTACTGAAACCCATGAGTTGCAACAGTAATCAGACGGCCGCACCCACCACCGGTTTTGAAAAGATAGGTATTACTAAAATCTGAATCCTTAAATGATTACATTGTATCAATCTACTTAAATTTTTTTTCCATGGCAACAAATTATACACGCACGCCGACCTGAACTCTTACTGTCTTCGCATGGTCTGTACATCCGATATTTTTCTACTACTCGGGTTTGTGCACTTACCTATTCCAATACATTATCGTAAATTAGATTTAGTTACGCTGATTAACAGATTCAACATGTGCATAAACCAAGATAAACTATTACTGTTTTTGCATGTGCATCCCTACCCAGAAAGTTCTATTTGTCGGATCATCCTGCAGCCACTACAAAAAAGGTAACAACAGAAGTCGCAGACTCAGGTATGTATTCAGATTTATTTTAATGAATTTGCTAATCAAAGATTGTAACCGTAAGTTTATAGTTGTCGATTCTATAAAACTGTTTGAAAGAGAATCTGAAAGTAACAAGATGTGTATTTGACGCCAGCATTACTTAATTGATTAATGATTTAAGATAATAGATGAATCTGGAACCTCAAAATGGTAAAATACTACTTCTTGGACTGTGAACTGCCATTGTTATATTAGCGTCATCATACGCTCTACTTAAAATATCTATTTATTTGACAAATCTTTCGATTTCAGGTTTTAGAAGTGTGCCGCCGACGCAGGAACGACTCCGGAGAAGGGATTTGCGTGGTCGTCGGCAGACCCGTGCGCGGACAAGTACACAAGCATGTAAGCAAAATTACTTAACCCAAACATGCCATAAACCGACTATATAATATTTGAAATAAGTATGCTGAATAATATTACACCCACTTTCATAATACTAAAGGATACTTGAACAACTATCCAGGTATACCCAATTGGTGTACAACTATATACTTCTTCTTTCCAACGGGACATGCATGGCACTTCTATTTGCATTTAAGTTCAAGTATATATTTGTACGCCTATATACTTGAACATATAGTTGTACACCAAAACCTGCTATTTTTGTTGTACACCTATATACTTGAACATCTATATACTTGAACATATTATTCGAACATCTATTTTGATCCTTAATTCCAATAATCTAGTTTTGCAACTAGAATGGCTTAATGTGTTTCTCGCAAGGAGCTTTTACGAGCGTTTAAAATTGAAAGCTCGTTGACAAGAAATGTTTAGTATTATTAACAAGCCACTACTATTTGCGGCTATTACGTTAACATTTAGCTTTTACGTATTTTTACACTTCACAAAGCCACACGTATTTTTGTTATTTACGCCACAAAATTTATCAATAATTTGATCAAAATAATTCAATTTTGACTTTTATTAGCTAATAGAAAGGCTTGATTTTGTAACTGGGATCTCCTATTGGTACCCTTACTTGTGTGATAAGTTCCGCAACCAAAATGGTTGTAGGTTCAAGTCATGTTTAAAACATGTGAGATAGTTTGTGTTTTGTATATGGGGTTATTGTAAAATATATAATTTTTTTTAAAAACATATGAAAATTGAGGATTTTACATTTAAGTCCATAAAATTAGTTTTAAGCAAGGCTGTCAAGATTGTGTGTAAACTCGTAGGATCGTACGAGTTTACGTGCTTACTAGGTAAAATCGTGTAGGATCGTCATAGGATCGCATCTGAGGTAGGGTCGTAAGTAAGATCGTAGGATCGAACGTAAGATCGCTTGTCGACCCGATTTTACCTAGGCCCAATTTTTTATTTATTTATTTATTTTTCCTAATCTTTTAGGCTTTTAGCCCATCTTTATGCTTAAGCCTAAAGAAAATAGACAAGTAACAATAAGTTAATAACTCGTGACGCCTCATTTACCCCAAATCAAATTCCAATAGATAACTATAGAAGTCTTTTTTTCATCTCATCACTTGATTGAAGTTCTTGTATTTTAACAGGTATTTTCGTGATTATTTTTTGTTCTTGATTTTTATGTAAACCTTTTTATTAGTTAGAGTTTACACTTGTCATTTAATAGTTAATTTAAATTAAATGTAAGCGATCTTTCTTCTGATATGTGTAATATGGGGTGCATGACATTTCATATTGGATGTCTAATGCTCATTCACATCATTTTCAAGAGGATGTTATATGAATTTATCATTGACGTTGAGTATAAATATAAAACAGTTTGACTCGTTTATCATTTGTTTACAAAATATGACAAATTGGTAGGATCGTAGGATCTCGATTCGATCTTACGATCTCGATCTTGCAAAGACAAAAACGATCTCACGTGGAATCGCGATCTTGACAGCCTTGGTTTTAAGATTAGCATTTCTTTTTTAAAGTTTAAGGTTTGATTTAAAATTCTATTAACCAATTTTATTTACACTTAAGTCTGAAATTAAAAATAAAAGAGTTCACAAGGCCATGCGTATTTTTATTATTTTCACCACCAAATTTATCAATAATTTGATCAAAATAATCAAAGTTTTGACTTTTATTAGCTAATAGAAGAGCTCGATTTTGTAACTGAGCTCTCTTATTGGAACCCTTACTTGTGTGATAAGCTCAGCAACCAAAATGGTTGTAGGTTCAAGTCATGCTTAAGTCATGTGAGATAGTTTTTGGTTTGTATATTGTGCGATTGTTAGTTTTCATTATAAATAAATAAAAAAAAAAAAAAACGAAAATAAATTTTTTTTTATTATATAAAAGATTAATTAGTAAATAAAATAAAATTTTGCATGTGTCTTATTTGATGGAGTAACTTACTAAACCCAAAGGAATACCCACCCACCCGAGTGGACTAAGACCCGTGTATAGATAGTTTAGCAGCCAAACAGCCAAGTCTTTAACATAAAGAATAGAAAACCCTGATTTCATTAATTTGATTGACGATCAAGAAAATTGCAATTACTGAGTCGTCATGGTAACTACTTCTTTTCCACAATTCATATCGATCTGTTAATTATAACAATAATGCAAGGATCAATTTATAATTTCCTGTTATTGTTGTTTGCTTATTATATATATATATATTCCTCAAGTGTTGTAGTTTGATAGACGTTGCCAGATTTCATATGTAATTTTGGTGACAGATGGCTTAGGGGGTGTTTGTTTCGGCATATATAGCTGGCTTACGGCTTATGTTTCATAAGCTCACTTTTTTGTGGCTTATTTTGAAACTTTATTGTATCACATAACGCAAGAATGGTTGTGTAACTCCACCACCAAGTTGAATTATGATAGGAAGGTTGGGTCGGACTATTTTTCTATACTTTATTAGTCCCTTGATTTTTCTCTATTCTAGAATGCACTTATTGTTTTAGCGGCTCTATGCTTTGGAAATATACTTTTCAACATGTTTGATTGTTCCTCTTTTACCTATTTTTAACCAAATCTGTTGTCGATATCACCGCTTCCTTGTAAGCTATATGCATGCTAAATTTAGGCTGTTAAGTCAAACATGCTAATACTTATTCGACAAAGCAGATCATATGCGAAAAGATGTCTGTTTGCTGTCATATTCCTTAAATGTTATGCCTTGAACAAATGTTGCCTTAAACATCTCTTTCTGTTTTGATTCATTAATGTTGCCATTTGGTGAAAACATGCCTGATTTGCTTGCTATATGTAATGATGGTAGGTGCGTTTACAGCTCGACCCATTTTTGAATGAACTAACTAGCATGTTTGAGAAGACTACAGAAAAAGGCTCTGTATGGGTTACTCTCAAACATTGTAAGCTCTTTTATTTGGTTCTTTAGCTTCAGATATATTGTCTTTTTAGAGTACATATAGTATTCTAGATGTTGATCGTAATTCTTTTTCTAACTGTTCCTCAGCATCTGACAAGTCTAAGGTGCAGAAGAATAAGCTAGTAACTGCTGGTAAAGAAGTTGAGTACAAATGTCTAGTCAGGGCGACTGATGGGAAAAAGAACATTTCCACATTGGTAAAACACTCTAACTGAGTTATATCTTTCTTTTTTACTTTGTTGAAATTTTGAAATAACTTTGATTGTTTATTTGCTCTTCACCCTTTTCGCGTCCTAAATTGGTTCAGTCATAATTTTATCATGGCTGAATTATCTACACTATCTGGAATTAACCAATAGATTTAAATGGAAAACTGAAAGGACAAAATACCGTAATTTAATATCAAATCCAACCATTAAAGTCTCAATTTTTGCCACTTAGAAGTCTATAATGTTTCTCAACTTTATTTAATTTTCGAAAAGTATACATCAGCATTTGCAACACCAATGTATGTATGTTTTGTGGAAGTGTGGAACTCTTGTGGTTTTCAGCTTTTTACAAAGATAACTCAACTTTGAAAAGGGTCAAAGGTATCATGAAAATGTTTGTCCAAAACAGTGCTTAGGATGTGATGTGTTTGCAGCTACGAGTTCGAGCAACAGTTGTGAATGCATCCTCCTAGCTTGGATAAAAGAATCCTCGATGGTTAGGTTGTTTGGATTTACGTGTTGAAAAATGATTATCTGAATGTTTGCATAAAGTCGTCGAGTCTGTCTATTTAGGGATAAAATAAGCACTTTCATACCTACTTGAGTCTTCTACTCTCGTATCAAAAGAAGTATCTACTTTTTCACAAGAATGCCCTTTTTGGTCTTTTTATGTGTTACCATCTTCAGTAAACAGGATTATTTAGACAGTCATATATCTATTAATTTTTTATCACAACTTCATACAACAAAAACACATATAAACGCTATTTCCTACAGTTCTTTTTGTTGTAGTTGCTTGACCGATTCTGATTATTTACATTGACAATTAGTATAAAGCTCACATCCAAGCACCCCAATCATCTCGTAATTTTCATATCAAATAACTAGCCGCTCGTGAACTTGTAACTTTGTAAGGCGTAAGTGAATGCCTGCTTAAATTGACAATAAAATGTGTGAAAGAGGTTTGATTGTTGAAGATGGACTATTTGAGACTTGCTCATATAGAAGTTCTTTATTAGGTTTTACTTTTCCTTTTGATCATGTGCTTCTGACTTCCATCTCTTCATTAGATCCGGTATCCCGAATTCTATGATTTTCCTATCACACAATTATATAACAGTTTTTTTAGGAAAAGTTATCCATTGGTTTCATTCACTTGTCCTCGACGGGGTTTCAAATTGGTGCATAATTGATCGAATGGCTTTTATTGCCCATGCGTGTTTTTGTTTCATATGCTCTCTTTTAGGATAAATGATGCTTCTGAGTGGAGAGTTGAATGAGTGGGTAGGGTAAGGGGTGAAAACGGGCCTGGGTGAGTCGGCCGACCTGCAACACCCTTTTGTATACTGGTTTTTTAGTTTTGTATATAAAAAATATATTAATTATGTTTGTGAACTATATTTTTAGAGGTTTTATTCATTTTAATATAGTTTATATGAGTGTCTCTTTGACCAATAAATCAACCCAGTTATAGGTCAATTGATTGAAATTCCCATAAACTTGTGTCATACACTCGTATATGGTTGAAGCCAGTATCTTTTGGGTGCAAAAACTATGCTGAAAGTTCATTGACTAATACGTGTGCTGCCAATAGTAAATTGTTCTCATCTTTGGTCAACTTCAGGGTATCATCTTTTAGTTCCAAATTGAACCTCTGTGTGTAGACTGGATTCATATAGGAAAAGAAGGCTTGATGCTAGTTATTCAAAAGAAGTCAAGTAATACTAATTCTTTGCAGTCCTAGGTGATACATCTCTTTTCTCCAGAGGGTGCAAGTAGGGCGGATTGGGTAACGGATCAATTTGACCTTTATTTATTTATTTTGCTACTGGTTGAGCTTGCGATGACCCGAGCCACTCTTCGTCGGATTTTATGACTTCTATAGACTTCTAGTTTTCTGAATGTGACTGAAATTTATGATTTAATTGTAATATGAATACCAGTTGTTTGAACCAATAATTTCGAGGTTTAATATACTTGGGTGTTTTTGACCTGCTTGACCCATTTTTCCTGGTTTCCTGAAAGATATACTCATTTCCTCATTTAACATTACCGATACCAATCAATTTATTAGTAAATATCAGGTTCTTTATGCAGCACCTGTAGTGTCTTTCTTGATTTTATGATATACAAATCACCTCCCTTGGTAAAATGGTTGAAATTACCACTCCCTCTTGCATCTTATGCTGATTAATTTTCTTCTATCTTGGTTTGTGTTGAATAACAGGTGGGATTGAAAGACCATCAACGATTTCAAGCATCTTATGCAACCATTTTGAAGGCCCGCATGACCTCTTTGAAAAAGAGAGAGAAGAAGGACAAGAGAAAGGCTGTGGATACTGATAAGAAGCAAGAAGTGTCAAAGAAGCGCTCTACAACTGCCAAGGCATAGTTTATTAGTCCTATCACCGGGTTCATGCTTTATTCTACATCTAATGTTGCATGCTTTCTTTTGTGCTCCTCCGTTTAAGAAACTCTTATGTTTTGCCCCTCACTCATGCTTCCTTTTGAAGAATCATAGATACAGTTAATACAGCTGAGTGGATAACCAGGTTATTTTGCTAGTGAAATTTTCTGGAAAGGTATTGGTGTCACAAGATCTTGAGCTATGCGTTGCTTTATGTAAAATTGGTAAAATGGGTGGGTTGGGTGGTCAAAACCTTTTTGATTATGGATAGTCTATTCTAAAAGAAGTTTAGTACATATAACTACTCCCAACCGACCTTAGGGCTACAAATTGCGAAACCAATTAATTAATATGAGTTCCATGAACAATATATCTAGGAGCTATATGCGTACGAATTACACTTTTGCCGATTTTCGATCTGTTTTACTTGTTTGGCCAATTTCACCAGTTTTATGAGTAAATATAAAAACTTGGCATGGGACGGACACATGCTAATTTCAAAGTATTAGGTTGTTTTGCTATAATTTTTCAAGATAATTTTTTGGGCTTATAAGATTATTTAACAAAAATAAGCTCATCTTAGTGTTTGGATAAACTTAGGCTTTCATTATGAGCTTATTAAGGGAGGTTTTGTAAGGTTTTGATAAATTTAAGGGAGGTTTAGATAAATTTGTGTTTTTGTGTGTTAAGAGCTTATTGGTTGCAAGTTCATCTCCCATCTTTTTTTATAAGGTAAGTCAAAGGTTCAAACACTTAGCAAAAGCTTATAAACCATAAGCTATCAGCTAGTTATCTAAAATAAGTTTAAGCCCACTATTGAGCATTCATATATTCATTTACTGAAGGTGATAATGTGATTTAGGTGGTTTTTATGTCGTCCCCCTTGACCAATGTTACTTAATAGGGATTACAATCGTTATCAACATAATAAACCTAATTATATAGCATTAATCTAAATCCCTCGAGATCTCACTTAACTGCCCATTTGCTTCTGAAACCATAAAACAAAAACCAGGAAAATGGTGTTGGAACTAATGCGATAACAAACATGCAAAAATACAACAAAACATCACAATTCACATATAAATCCAGTGAAGGAACTAAAATGTTGATTAAGTTGAGACTCGATTCCAAACTCTTATCTAAAAGCTTTAAACAAACTGATAAATCAATACTATCGAAAGAAATATTAACTCATAAATTAAAGATTATACAAATCAACAATATCATTATTCACTTCATTAGAAGAAAGCACGGCTACCATAGAAAACCCGTCCGCCATCTTTCTTCTTGGTTTTGATTTCTACATTGTTCTTCGGTTGTTCAAAAACATCCCCACGATCTTCGGTGTCAACCTTTTCAAGGTTCATTGGTAGCTTCATTTTCGCCAAAGACTCGGTAAATTGTTGCATACTTCTCATATACATATCAACAATCTGTTGTTGCATCTCTGATTCTTCTTTTACCTCTTTATTTTCTCTCAAATTGTTGTCCTTAGAACCCGAACTTTCTACACTTGTAGAATTCGTCGATTCACCTACTAAAGTATTTTTCTTTTCCAACGAGTCAGCTGAGTTCCTATCATCACTTAAACTCGTCATTGTAGAACTAAAAAACCCCGAATTCTGAATACTATCATTAGGCGAGATCGAGCCAGAATTTGCAACCATTTCATAGTCATCCACTCTATGATCAGACCCTGATGCACCTAAACAAAGAAAAGAACCGTGCCCAATGGGAGCGGGCTTAGTAAGTGCACCATGACCCGATAACCCGAAATACTCAGAAACCATCTGTTGATTCTCTCTTACTACATTGATATCAGGGAACTCAATCCTGGAATACTCGATGGTATCCAACAACACAACTTCAGAAGTTATAGACGAACTAGTGACTGAATCAACATTATGATTAAACGACGAATTCGTATCTAAAGAAAGACTCAGTTTCACAGTACCAGCAGGAGAATGAAACAAATCAGTTGAAGAAAGACTAAAATCTTGAGTCAATTCTCCTTTTCCACTAACCAAAGAAATCGGAACTAATACGAACCCCAGAAGTTGATCTTCCATAAAACTTTTAGCTCTACTAAGCATCCACATTTCACACTTAAGAACAGCATCATATTGGTTTATTTTAATCACCAACTTTTCATTAAACTCAGGGTTTTTACCACCACCATTTATAACCCTAGTTGATAAAGTCTCATCAGGGTTATAAGTAAGTGAGAATTTAGCATAAACATCTTGGTTTTCATAGATACATATATTATGAATATTTCTAGCATGATGAATATAAATTTCAAGAATTCCAGAGAATTGAGTACTACCTTCTGTTGTCGGGTTATATCGAAATCTTGATGTTTGATCATATGATGAATCCATACCAAAAAAAGATAGAATTATAAAAGAAGATTATGGTTTACAACACATATACTACTATATAGCAAGAAACATGATGATCAAATATAGTAAGTATATGCATATGAATTGAAGGGAAAGCATAGTAACTGTTCCTTGAAGATATGAAAGATGTATTGAAGCAAAAGCATATATGAAAGTCAAGTGTATAGAAAGACAGTTGATTTTTTGTTGGAGGGGTAGTAGGTAGGGTAAGAAAGGAAGAAAAAAATGAAAATGATGATGATGATTATAAAGGTATTATTATGATGTGAGAATGGTTGAAAATGTTGTTCAAAGTGTTTGATGTTTGTTTCTTTCTTTTTTCCACTTAATGAATGAATATATGCATGACATTTGGAGAGAGAAAGAGTGATTATTGCTTGCTTGATATTGCAGCCTCCACTTCTAGTGTGGTGTGTTTGCTGACCCACAAAGATGAAGAGCACAAACATATATATTACACGGTTTCAAGGTTGTGACTTATGAATGGAGGGCTTTTTGGATGTCCATTCATCTTGTCAAATCTTTGTACTTTTGACCATGTTTGTTAACATCCCTTTAAGATTTTGATTTTATCATCTTACAATTTTACAATACAATGAAGCACAAATGTATCGATCCTTTACGGGATTTGCTACAGACATAAGATTCTGATAGGATCACGATTTTGATCAATATGATCATAAGATCTTGATCGGATTGAATCACACTATGCTTGAATATATAAGTTCCTAATAGCCAATGAATAGTATTAAACTATTGTATCATGTTTAGTGACCTTTAAGTCTTTCATGAGTAGATGATATATTTTGTCTTTACATAAAAATACAAAAAATACAAGAGATTATGACATTTGTGTAAAGATCCTTCAATCCTCATCAGATTTTTTTCAATTTTGATCTTGCAAACACGAATACGATTCACAGATTGATTCCGATCTTAACAACTTGCTTCCAACGATCTTAACCACTCGTCACCTGTTTGACTTGGTGCAAACTTAAAGTGGGAACATCCGACCTCTCCAAGTCGTAGTTCACACCCATATATAAGAAAAACAATGGAGTTCCATAACTAATTACTCGTTTGCATGGGTACTAATATTCCAAGACATTGAAATTACATATAAGAAATAAATATTCAACTGAAACATAGTATAATGTAGCTTAATAAAGTTCAAATCTATGAAACGAAATAAAAGTCAAAAATCAACAAAATCAATAGAGCATGCGTTAGAGAGAAGCTTTGGATACCAATATTACATGTTAGCTAGAGGTGGTAAAGTGGCACCAAATGTTGTCTAATGGCCAAGAAGTTAATCCTTTTTGTTCTAAGCAAGACTGATTTTTCTGGTCAAGCCAATCATGATACCTTTTTATGCCTCATCATTTACATTTTAGCAATGAGAAACAAAAAAATTCATAAACTGTGTTACTAATAAATAAGTGCATTTGGTGAAACTAGCAACTTATGATGTTAAAAGATTATTTTGCTGCAGGCTTGTCGGCCAAACAAAGCCTATATTTTGAAGAAGCAAAATATTGGGAAAAAAACAAGCTTAAAACTTTTATAAGCTCTTATTAACTAGTACACAACATATCACATTTATCTCGACAGACACCACATCCAAATAAAGAAAAGAAAAAAGAGCCTCAAAATCCTAGCACTCGCATGGCAAATTGCAATTAAGGGCGGCCGCTTTAAATTTCAAAGCTGAAAACAGTTGAACCGAGAACAGATAGGTAAGAAAAGCAACACATGCATATTTGTGGGAAACTAGAAGGGGGGTTGAATAGTTTACCGGTTTTAAGTTCTTTCAAAAATCTTGTTTTAAAAGTTGGATATTGGAAACTTTGATTCGAACTCTATGTGTAATCAATCAACACCAATATGAACTACACACTAAACTAACTAATGCTAAATAATAAAAGTAAAGAGTAGAGTTGGAAAGATCAAACCGAGACAAAGGATTTATAGTGGTTCGGCTACGAAGCTCTTCTTCGCCCTACTCCACTCCCCGAGTACCACACTCGAGAGTTTCAAGCACTATGTCAACAACCTCCCTTCAGGCGGAGAAAACCGTACACGTCGCTTATCCTATTACCGACACTAAGCTAAATGTCGAGTGCTAATCTTAGCTAGCACCAATCTACCAAGGTCCACGTGACCAATCACACAAGCCCAATGGCTACAAGAGATCACCACGATCTCAACACAATCACAAAGATCAACTCTCACTTCACTCTACTTAATCTAACTACTCTAGATCCTTTGATCACTCACACACAAGCCCAATGGCTTTAAGAGATCTTCACTATCTCTTAAGATCACAATGATCTTCACTCACACTCTCACAAAAGAAAGATAATCTTGATGTATGCTAAGATACAATAAGGATGTAACAAGTGTTACAACAACCTAACAACTACAACTCTTGTATCCTCTTGAATACTTGAGTTCTTCTCTTGCTAGTGAAGAGGAATGATAACACCTTGTATCAACTTGGATACTTGTGTTCTTCTCTTGATAATGAAGAGGAATGATAACACCTTGTATCAACTTGGATACTTGTGTTCTTCTCTTGCTAGTGAAGAGGAATGAAGAGGATCACTTTGAGGATGATTGGATCACTCTTGAACAAAAGAAAAACTAATCTAAATGATCTAAGAAAGAAAGTGTGAAGAGAGTATTCAACTCAGAAAGTTTTGTGTGTGTAAGGATGCCTAAAAACTGTGAATGAGGTTGGTTTTTATAGGCAAGAAAAATCTGAACGTTACAGAAAGTTTTGTACGGACGGCTCCACTAAACATGCAACGGCTCCACTAAATTTAGTGGAACCGTGGAGCCGTCCTAGACTAGGACGCTCCAAATTTTGTCTTTTCTGGTGAAAACTTATTTGGGGAAGGTTGCAGCTGATTTTGGGGGGAAAAATAGCTGTTGTGATTTTCAAACATATTTTTTCATTAAAATATTTCTTAATAATTCAAAAATAATTTGTCATATGTATTTTTGAAAAAATGTTTTGTCCCATTAAAATGTGAAGTCTCAAAACACAAATTCACTTCTTTGATCATTTGTCAAGTTGTAAATTTGTTCTAGAGTGATTTGCGTAGAAACGGGATCTTCCGATTAAAAACTTGCTTACGTTAATTTTAATGTAACGTGATTTCACATTTTGTCATCCTCAAAACGTGAAGTAATCGAAAGATATAAATAACGTTTTTAGAACATTATTTGCATCAACAATCTCCCCCTTTTTGATGATGACAAAATATAAACTTATTTTAAGTTAAAATTAGTTTTAACAGGTTTTTAATGAATTTACTCCCATTTCTTCCCCTTTTTGTCTAATCAAAAAGGTGACTAAGGCTCCCCCTTGATTTATGCTCCCCCTCATTTTAAGAATACCAAGGAATCGAGCAATGGTGTATGCTACAAAACAAGGTTAGATAACACATATACAATATCTAAAATGTAGCACTTAAGACAAATATCCCACCATAAAATGAGTGACTAAGTAGCCAATCATAAAAATAAAAAGAAGCAAACATCATGAAAGTTCATTCATTCATAAAGATAAGATAAATGTCATACATAGGTATGACTTCATGATGAGCATAAAAAGACAAACAATAACAAACATAGATTCCTAATGACTAGAGGCAAGCTTCATTTCCAAGAGGGGTCCTAAAGAGTTATTGTTGAAACACTAAACCAAGGCATGTTTAGTTGTTTGGGTTAGGAGGTGGTGGAGATTGTGGCATCATTTGGGGTGATGGTGGTGTTAAGAGATGTTCTATAAAAGAGAACATGAAATGAATCTCGTCTCTTAAGAAGAAGATGAGATTACGGTTATGGAGACAACATAGGCAATTAGCACTATGTAAATCAAAGGGATGGGGTTGGATGGGTTGTGCCATGATAGGAGAAGGTGGTGGTGGTGAGTTTGTTGGGGATGGAGTTGGCATGGCATAGTCCAATGGAGTTATGGGGGATAGTGTGTACTCCATAGATGATGTTGTGTTAAAGGATGATGAAGATGTTGTGTAGGAAGAGGATGTTTTAGAGGGTGCATTAGGTGGTGATGGTGAGTAGGGAGTGGCTTGGGAAGGTGGTGTCATTGCTTCATCATCTTTTGTGAGATCCATAAAGAGTGGTTTTGAAGGTGGTTTTATGGTGATTCTAGGTTTCTTGAAAATGTGAGAGGTGGATCCTTGGGTGGAAGCCATGGATGTGTGTGATGGGAGGTTGAAGATGAAGTGCAAGATAAGCTTGCAAGGTGAGGCTTTATATAGGCAAGATGGGTGAGATTTGAATTAAAGTTGATGGGAGTGTCCTATGGTGTAGCAAGGGAATCTTAGGGTGTGTGTGAAGTTGCAAAATTTGCAGGTTTGAGGTTAGGATTGCAAGGTTTTTAGGAGGAACAGTAAAATTCCGTCAAACAGGGACACGGTTCCTCTAAATGACCCACGGTACAGTTAAATTTAACGGTACCATCCCTATTTAGTGGTACCGTGACACTGTTGTCACGAAAATTTCTGTGCAGGCTAGTTCTGGGCAGCTAGGAGGATGTTTTCTAGGGGAACTAGTTCCTGGAAATGATAGTGCCTCAACTCACTAGGTATTTATTTACCTAAAATATCCCATATTAAGCTACAACTAGCATATAAAGATTATCATGTAGTTTCCTAAGATAATCATAAGCATGCAATTATAAGAGACAAAATAAGCTATCATCCAAATATCACATAGATTAATTATGCAAAGAGATAGTTAAGCATGCAAGAAAACAATTAGCATTGATTCATAGATAAATCCTATTAAGAGATGTAAATCTCTTCAAGACTGCTTATGACTTGAGCATTCCCCCATTCTTGGCACACTCTTTTCTTGAGCGTGTGTCTCATTGTCATGATTTGGATCATCAAAGGGTGCATAATGGGTGGAGGATTTGGAAGTGAGGATTGATGAGACATGTGACTCATTTATGGGTTTCATGATGGGTTTGACAAGTGAGTATTGAGGGCCGTTAAGGTAAGGGTGTAGGTTCATGAGATGGTGATAGAGACGGGTTAGGAACATCCCATAGGGTATCAATTTATTCTTGTTACCCTTTGAGATGAACAATTCGCTTAGCGAAGAAGTAAGCGAGATTGTATGGTTGTTGGGTTAGGAGACAGTAAATCATATAAGCACAACACGCCGGGAGTTGCTCACGATTTCCTGTGAGACTTAGAACATTTTCTCGCAGGATGACTGCCCAAGAAAGTAGTTCATGACGAACCTCTTCCAAACGAATTTTCGTTGGATTAGGGTAAGAGGGGTACTTATAAGTACGGATGAGTTTGGTTAGTTCGGTTGGAGAGGGTATGTATGAACAGTACGGACTATTCTCCTCACGATAGTGAAAGAGAGACTCAAGACACCAATCTTCAGTATAGGCACATTGCCCATGATTGGGTATTCGGAGGATTTGAGCAAATTGCTCAAGAGTTAGGACGAATTTGAAATTTTGGACCCAAAACCAAAGTGACAAGGATTGATCCTCGTTACGTACGAGTTCAACTTGTCGAAAGAATTCCAACACAAAACGAGGACAAATGTGCTCGTTGATATGGAGTAAACAATCGAATCCTATAGCTCTAAAGGAAGTGTTGATGTCCCGATGGTAAACTAGGGACGGATCAACGACACGGCCTTCATGAAACCGACGGGTTTCAAGATTGACATAGGCACGAATGTGGTTACCGGGTGTTGTGGGTTCACGAGAGATTTCGGGTGTGTAGGTATTGGTTAGGAGATGATCAAAATCATATTCATGAGACATTTTTGTTTCCTAAAAAAAAATTTAGGAAAAATTAGAGCAAAGTATAGTTGCTTTAAACACATGTCTAGTGTGTGCCTATATGCAAACAATGTGGAGGTGCGGTGATCTCGACTCGAAAGAAAATAAGGAGATTACCCAAACACTCCTAATTTTACTTTTGCTCAAACAAATATGTCGAAAAATACATATTGATTATGTAATTCGATCAGTATTCATGAGATCATGTATGCATGAAAATGTGTTTTTAGTTTACATCAACAATGCACGAAAAACATTTCATGGTCCTAATTTCGTGAAATTTTGAAAATACTAGAATTGAGGTGTTTGGTGACTTCAATTTCTTTGACATCAAAGATTTTCAAAAGTCTTAGTGTTGATGACTTCAATTTGAAAGTTTATTTGAAAAACCCTGATGAGTGTCTAAATACTCATCATTTTTACCTAATCTGAGCTGCCAAAACATCCAAAAACACTCAGAAATGCATCATAATACTGAAATTATCCCAAAATGGTGTTTTATATGTTTCAGATGCAAAATGTTTAAAAACAGTTGAAAAACGAACAAAGTTTGCATAATTGGCAGTTTCAGTCCCTCAACTTTTAAAAGTTGTCAAAACTAGTCCCTGAAGGTTTTAAATAAATGAAAAGTCAACTTAAGTCCATGGGAAACCAAAAATATTCAAAAATAGTCCCTGGATAAAAGTTTACACAACTTGGCAACTTTTACCCTTCAAGTATCAAAATTGGCAAAAATGGTCCCTGGGTATTATAAAACTTGAAATTTCACAAAATACCCTTGTACTATGCATGAACTTACAAATTGGAACACTTTTGATAACTTTTGGGAAATTTACAAAACAAGTCCCTCTAAAATCCAAATTTACATTTTAGGTCCCTAAAGTTTTAAAATGATAAAAAAATACAACTTTGGTCCTTGTGTAATTATTTTATGGCAGGTTTAGTCCTTTGAAGATATTTTGGAAAGATGACAACTCAGCCCTCAACTATTCAGTAATTACAAGTTTGGTCCCTATGATTTAATAAACCTAAATCCGGATCTAAACTAAACCTAAAATAAATAAACCAACCCACTACCCAATCCTATCTACTAAACCCAAAATCCAAATCCCTTAACTAAACCCAGTCCATGTCCTAGCCCAACACCAAAAAGCCCATTTCATTTTTAAACTAAGACGGGGTCAAACCAATGTTTGACCCGTCTCTTCTTCTTCATTAAACCGCCAAAACCAATACCAGTTACTCACCCCCCCCCCAGCTCACCCAAAACCACCATCCACCTCATCCCCCCTCCTCAACACTCCACCTAACATGCCAAAACCAATTAATGCATCCCTCCCACTCCCCACTAACCAAATCAGAAGAAATAGTCAAAAGCCACTTTTCCCGCCAATTTTCCAAGTGGACGAACAAGATCAAATTAGAGCAATTGGATGGTGAGGATTTGTTCAGGATGTCGATAGAGGATTATCCCAGCTTTAATTTATGTATATATAGTGTGTAATGTAGTCAAAATAAAATAAGTAGGTAATTAGCATAATTCGTATTTTTCATTCCTAGTAGTGTACTTTGTAATTTCAAATTTCATCAATCAATACAAGTTAATTCTAGTGTATTTGTTGTTGTTTTTGATTATTTATCATTAGTTACTTAAAATTCCAAGTTTTCTTATTTCCCTGTGTACTGAGAATTAGAAACTTAATAAGTAGTGTATAAAATAGCTTCTTAGCTGTTTTTAATAGCTTATATAAGCTTCTTATAGCTTATTGTAAGTTATTTGTAGTATAAACATGTTCTGAATTCAAGATTGGAAGAAAGTCAATGAAAGTCAAACTTGGAGGTCAATAAGCTATTTCTGGTGGATAAGCTAGTTCAGAAGCTTCTCTGGGTTATCTAGCTTGTTTTTGACAAGCTTGACTGGTCCTTGGTTCCTTGTTCTTTGTGCATCAGTTCATATCAGTTGTAAGCTTTTCTAAATTTTTGGCATTATTTCCATATCACTGTGCTTGTGCTTATTAATGGCTTATTGTTAGTGTTATAAGCTATTTGTTAGTTTCTGAGTGTATTTGATTATCCTTGTCAGTAGTTTAATAAACTTTTCATTACTTTGCTAAAAATCATATAAAAAGCCAAAAATAGTCCAATCTAGTATTGCTTAATATATTGCTTAAATCTGTATCAAAAGTTGTTCATTAGTGTTACTATAAGCTATTGAGTCAATAATATATAAGGTTTTAGTTTGAAATTTGGTTTTTCCTTTGTTAAATCCAAATCAGTCAATCCTTAAGGACTGTTTGGTATTTAACTGTCAATAGGTTAAAATAGCTTTGTACTGTAGATTGGTCATTTGATCAACTTTGCATCAGCTTATTGTAGCCATAGAAAGCTGTTTTCAAAGTCTCTTAAGCAATTTAACTAGTTTTAGCCATTTTGAACCATTTGTGGTCATATTGGACTGCCAAGAGATCAAATAAGCTCATACAAGCTCTAAGCTTGTTTTGGCCACTTCCTTGGTAGTTTTGAGTCCCATTTGGTCTACTTAGTTCATTCACAAAACACCAAAACCCTTGTGCACACTTCTGTGCATTTCTGTGCAACACAGACAAAATCAGCAGACCCATGGTTCTGAGTTGCTGATCTAGCCTTCAATTGGACATCAATTGGGATGATCATGATGGGGCTTTTGTGATTTTTAGATAGCTCATAAGCCAAGCTAACTTTTGCCCCCAAAATATGGCATCTCAGTAGCTTATTCAAGTGCTTAAATTGCCCTTAAAGTTTGCCTGATTTCTGAGTTTCTGTTTTGGAATTCCATAGCAGCCAAGTGCTTAATTGTTAAATCCTTTGTGCTTATTGTGTATTATCAGTTGTTTTAAGCTTATTTTAGTTGTTTTAACTTGTCCTGATCAGTTGGTTAATTTTAGTGCTCATTAGCTTATTTTTGGGCTTATTCACAACTGCTTATTAGCCCAAATCTGCTTTTTAGGCTTAGTCAACATTTGCTTTTATTTTTCTTATCTTTCTAATATTATTTTAGACTTATCCTGAAATTTTCATAATTTTCTGAATAGTTTTAATATTTTTAATCATTTTAAGTAGTTTATAATAGTAATTAAATCATAATAAATAGAATAATAATCAGAAAAATACAAATCCAATTTTCATAATTTTCTTTTGTCATTTTTAATCTAGGAAAAATATAAAAATATTTTTAGTCCTTAAGAAAATCAAAAATAGAAATAAAGTGATAGCTTCTATTTAATAGAATTTATCTTTTTAAATTTTAATTAAGTAATTTTCATTTTTATAATTTTCTTAGCTTTTATTTACTTAGTAATATTTTTAGAAAAAGTTTCATATTTTTCTTAGTTCATTTAGTATTTTTTATAAATTTAAATAGTTTAATTAGTAATTAAATAATAAATAATTAATAATAATTAAATAAAAAGTGTAGAAAAATATAATTTAAGTTTTTAAATAAGTTTTAAGTTATTTTACATTTCTAGGATATAAATTTTATAAATTTCAGTTTTTGTCCCGTTTTAGCTTTTCCGTTACGCGTTTTAAGTTTAATTTATTCGCGTTTAAATTTATTGTGCATATCTGTTTTTCGTTTGTTATTTAGAATTGTTCATTAGAATAAAAAGCAAAAATCAAAAATATCTGATTCATCAATCACTTTAATCCAAAGCTTTGCACAGTTTTCCATTCACACCTCGTTGGGAAACGACCCAGGTGATCACTTGCCTGGTTTCACACACTACACACGAGCATCCTGTTCCGAGTCTGCATTTGTTTAAATATAAGTGTTGGTTCGGGGCGGATCAAATTTTGGCGCCGCTGCCGGGGAGGTGTGCTGCGACTGTTGTGTAAGTTTTAGTGATTAGTGATCTGAGACCCTTCTATCAGAAGTTCCTATTTCCCAAAAACCATATAAAATACAAAAATATTTTTCTTTTCTTTTCTATATATATTATTATTAATATTATCATATAAAAAATAAAAACACCAAAAATAAATTCCTTTTTCTTTGTTAATAATAAATAAACAATAAAAACTACCATCGAAAACCAAGACAGAGTACTACCTAACTGGGGGTACGACCATAATAAGTTCCCAAACCAAAGATTTAAAACTTGCCTTTGTATCACTAGCGAATATCGGCTCACCTTTGATTGATAAACAAACTCTAACGGAGGTTCTAGGATAGTCTGACATTAAATTGTCGGACTGAAAGAAGCGGGTTTTTAAGGAGCGTAATTGCCCACCTTTGCTTCTCCGCCACTCTGTGCGTTTATCTTTTAGAGAGCTACCGTACGCTTGTTGATTATTGGTTTAAGTTCACTTGTGTTTTGCTTCTGTCTTGTTTTAATTGGAATATTTTACTTAGTGCATGCGCACTCGTTCTTCCACGTCATCAAGCCCTTTACGTGAACTCGTAGAAATTCCGAGAAGACGTAATCGTAGACGTGCTGCCCAAATAGTCGAACCCGAGATTCGTACTGTCCCCACTGAAAATATGGCAGACGAACGCACCATGGCTGAAATGCTCCAGGCACCCACCGAGGGTTATGGAGATGCCATTGTTTTACCAGCCATTGATTCTGATCATTTTGAACTGAAAACACATCTGATTCAGCTCGTGTCCACAAACCAATTCCACGGGTTTGAACGAGAGGATCCTTATGCACACATTCGTTGGTTCAACAAACTGACTTCTACAATCAATTACAAAAATGTGCCACAAACAGTGATCAAATTGATGCTATTTCCATTCTCACTTGAGGGGGCAGCCCGAATTTGGCTGGATAAAGAACCCCCTCGTTCCATTGAAACCTGGGAAGATCTCGTTAAGAAATTTGTAAATTATTTCTTCCCTCCATCAAAGACGACTAACCTAAAAAATGAAATTGCTGGTTTTCGTCAAGGTTTCGATGAAAATTTCGGAGAGGCGTGGGACAGATTTAAAGATCTCCTAAGAAAATGCCCACATCACGATTTCAATGTGTTACAACAAATAAATACGTTTTATAATGGATTGACCCAAAACGATCAAGATGCACTTAATGCAGCCTCCGGTGGCAATATCTTGAATCGTAAACCCAGAGAGGTGGTTGAAATTTGTGAAAATAAATCAAAAGTTCCTATTTCAAGAAACAAAGTGAATGTTCCTGTCACTCCTACTGCTTTTTCTTCATCCGGTAACTCCTCAGAGTTAGCCTTTTTAACGGATTCAATGCGTTGCATGATGAAGGAAATAAAAGAACTGAAGAGTGAAGTTCATAAACCGGAACAAATCAAAGCAATAAACAAAGTGTGTGAAACTTGTGGTGGCCCACATGCGTATTATGATTGTCAAGCAACCGATGCTTCTGTTTACCCAGCTCCCGTAGCTGCAGTAAACCAAAATCAGTACCGTCCGCATGCTGAGACTCAGTACCGAGCACCGAATGCTATGGTCCCACCTGGTTTTCCACCCGTGCCCAACCAGAATAATCAAAACCGCTTTGTTCAAAATCAAGGACAAAATTTTCACAATTCCCAAAATTTCAATCAAAACCGAGGTCAGAATCAGGGTAATTTTAACCAAAACCGTGTCCAAATTTTAATCAAAACCAAGGTTCAAACCGAAATCAGACGTCCTCAGATGAGTTGCTTATGCAATTCATGAAAACTCAAGAGGAAACAAATAAGACACAACGTGAGACAAACCAGTTATTGGTTGCCCAATTAAACCAGATTAAAAAGTCTTTAACTGATATACCTTCTACCTCGGGAGGTCTCCCAAGTAACACTGTTGTCAACCCTAGGGGTGAACTCAAAGCTGTCAGTACACGTAGTGGTAAATCTCATGTTGGATTCAAGGTGACAAAGGACCCGGTACTCCCCACTAACAATGGAAGTGCTAAATACGTCCAACCTTCGGTCATCCAACCTTCTGTCATCCAAAAATCTACACCCACAATTGCTCCTCAGCCGTCAAGAATCGATCCTAATCTTTCACGATTTACGGTTAAAAGTTTGTCAACCAAACTTAGTGAGCAAAGATCAGCCAGATATTATTCCGAAATGCTCAATGCTGTTCCTGTCAGTGTACTTGATGACAGTGATGATGATGAAGATACCACTTTCGTCAAAGCTATCACCACTCGGAGTGGTGCTTCTTATAAAGGGCCAGCTGGCCCTATTCCTCCTCCGTTATTTGAAATGGAAAAAGAGACGGAGGATACAACGGACAAAGTGCCAATTCCAAGCCCACAAAGTACAGCACATGTCTATCCTCCGGTAGTCCCGAAAAAATCCAAACCAGGAGTTGTCTTTGAGACTCCTGAAGTCATTGCTCCTAAATCCAAACCTCACATTCCTTACCCATCGCGCTTAAATGAGCAAAAGCTCCGTGAGAAGGCTAGTCAACAAAATGATAAATTCTATCAAATCTTTAAAGAATTACATTTTGACATAAGCTTTGCGGATGCTACTATTCTGATGCCCAAATTTGCAGCAGCAATCAAACACTTGTTAAGCAACAAGGAAAAACTGATTGAAATGGCTAAAACTCCAGTAAATGAGAACTGCTCAGCGGTTATCTTGAAAAAGCTTCCGGAGAAGCTTGGAGATCCTGGAAAGTTTCTACTACCTTGTGTCTTTCCGGGAATGGTTGAATGTTATGCCTTAGCAGATCTAGGTGCAAGCATCAACCTGATGCCTCATTCAGTATGGAAGAAACTCTCTCTTCCGGCTCTTACTCCTACCTGCATGACTCTTGAGCTTGCAGATCGAACCATAACTCATCCCTGCGGCATTGCCGAAGATGTATTTGTGAAGATAGGAAAGTTCCATTTTCCAGCTGACTTTGTGGTTGTTGATTTCGATGCTGATCAAAAGGTTCCTCTAATTCTTGGAAGAGGATTCCTAAAAACGGGCCATGCTCTGATTGATGTATTTAAGCATGAGATTACTTTGCGTGTGGATAATGAAGCTGTTACTTTTAACCATGATCAAACATCGAGTTACTCCTCAAATTTTAATTTTGCTTCGGTTAACCGAATCGATGTCATTGACATTTCTTCAAAGGAGTACTCTCAAGAGAGTGTTGATTATTTTCATAATTCTGTGAGTGGGAATCCCACCACATCTTCTCAACATATCATAGCCGACTCTTCCCCTTCTCTCACTTCGGTTGAGGGAGGTGATCCCTTTTGGGATGAAGTCGATGCTTTTCTTGCTCTAGATAGTTCACCTCCGCATAAGGTTGATGAAAACTATCTTGATCCAGAGGGGGATATTCTTTTTTTGGAAAATTTGTTAAACGAAGATTCATCTTCCCCTCTTCCACCAAAACAACTTCATAATGAGGAAATTAAGTCAGTTGAAAAAACTGATAAATTTCCTGAGATCAAGTTTAAGGACTTGCCTCCTCCACTTGCAAATCTTGAGGAGGAAGTTCTTATCTTAATTGCTATTCAGATCTCTCTTCTTCCCTTCACCTACCCGGTGATTTCCCCTATCTATCACTCGTTCGGGAGTGAGGATATTACTTTTGACCCCGGCATTGTCCATCTAACATTGGTTTAAATGCCGGATTTCCTGGTCTCTTACTTCCCCATAAACTTTTAAATTGTTTTTTCTCCCGGGCTGTTCAGGAACCCTTTGTTACAGTTGACCGTTCACAAGCGGTTAGCTTGCGTGATAAACCTGACTGTTTGGGAGGAATCAGCTCAATTCGGGGTCGTGTCAAGCTAGCGACTCGGTGATCAAAAACAGTAGCAAAATATGGGTTTTCACCCATGTCTCACCCTAGTGTGGGGGAGATGCCCCACCTGTTGTAAATATGTATAGTGAAAAAAAAAAAAAAAAAAAAGGGCATTCCCAAAGAGGGAATTTGCATGCCTTAACGGCTTAAATGCAAATTAAATAAAAATAAAATAAATAGCTATATGAAATAAAAGGCTATTAGTATTTCCCTTTCACGTTCTAAGTGTTGGTTTAACAACCGGTTCTTTGAATATTGAGGGCAATATTCAGTTCTAAGTGTGGGGGGGAATTCTTGCGAATTTGACCAAATGTATCATCTAGTACCCCCATTTTAGCCAAAATTTTAAAATTTTTTTCTCACTTAGAACGCAATAAATGGTTATCAGTCCGCCATGTCTAACCCACATAAGGATTGGCTAATCCAGGAGCAAACGGCTCTTGGTAAAGATATATCAAATCCGTTTATGGCTTGCAATTTGCCCAAAATTGTATGGTATTCGACTCACCATATCTTCATAAGTGAAGAGTTGGCTAGTCCAGAAGCAAACGGCTTCTGGTAAAGACAAATCAAAACCGTTGACAGCTTATGATTTGCTCAAAATCATTTGGTTATCATTGTACCAAGGTTCTTACTTGAACTGAAACAATTGGCTACTCCAGAAGTGATGGCTTTTGGTAAAGAGTCATTCAAATCCATTAAATCTTCATAAAATATTGCTAGGGACTAGCAATAGTTTAGTGTGGGGGATTGATGAGTGTCTAAATACTCATCATTTTTACCTAATCTGAGCTGCCAAAACATCCAAAAACACTCAGAAATGCATCATAATACTGAAATTATCCCAAAATGGTGTTTTATATGTTTCAGATGCAAAATGTTTAAAAACAGTTGAAAAACGAACAAAGTTTGCATAATTGGCAGTTTCAGTCCCTCAACTTTTAAAAGTTGTCAAAACTAGTCCCTGAAGGTTTTAAATAAATGAAAAGTCAACTTAAGTCCATGGGAAACCAAAAATATTCAAAAATAGTCCCTGGATAAAAGTTTACAAAACTTGGCAACTTTTACCCTTCAAGTATCAAAATTGGCAAAAATGGTCCCTGGGTATTATAAAACTTGAAATTTCACAAAATACCCTTGTACTATGCATGAACTTACAAATTGGAACACTTTTGATAACTTTTGGGAAATTTACAAAACAAGTCCCTCTAAAATCCAAATTTACATTTTAGGTCCCTAAAGTTTTAAAATGATAAAAAAATACAACTTTGGTCCTTGTGTAATTATTTTATGGCAGGTTTAGTCCTTTGAAGATATTTTGGAAAGATGACAACTCAGCCCTCAACTATTCAGTAATTACAAGTTTGGTCCCTATGATTTAATAAACCTAAATCCGGATCTAAACTAAACCCAAAATAAATAAACCAACCCACTACCCAATCCTATCTACTAAACCCAAAATCCAAATCCCTTAACTAAACCCAGTCCATGTCCTAGCCCAACACCAAAAAGCCCATTTCATTTTTAAACTAAGACGGGGTCAAACCAATGTTTGACCCGTCTCTTCTTCTTCATTAAACCGCCAAAACCAATACCAGTTACTCACCCCCCCCCCCCAGCTCACCCAAAACCACCATCCACCTCATCCCCCCTCCTCAACACTCCACCTAACATGCCAAAACCAATTAATGCATCCCTCCCACTCCCCACTAACCAAATCAGAAGAAATAGTCAAAAGCCACTTTTCCCGCCAATTTTCCAAGTGGACGAACAAGATCAAATTAGAGCAATTGGATGGTGAGGATTTGTTCAGGATGTCGATAGAGGATTATCCCAGCTTTAATTTATGTATATATAGTGTGTAATGTAGTCAAAATAAAATAAGTAGGTAATTAGCATAATTCGTATTTTTCATTCCTAGTAGTGTACTTTGTAATTTCAAATTTCATCAATCAATACAAGTTAATTCTAGTGTATTTGTTGTTGTTTTTGATTATTTATCATTAGTTACTTAAAATTCCAAGTTTTCTTATTTCCCTGTGTACTGAGAATTAGAAACTTAATAAGTAGTGTATAAAATAGCTTCTTAGCTGTTTTTAATAGCTTATATAAGCTTCTTATAGCTTATTGTAAGTTATTTGTAGTATAAACATGTTCTGAATTCAAGATTGGAAGAAAGTCAATGAAAGTCAAACTTGGAGGTCAATAAGCTATTTCTGGTGGATAAGCTAGTTCAGGAAGCTTCTCTGGGTTATCTAGCTTGTTTTTGACAAGCTTGACTGGTCCTTGGTTCCTTGTTCTTTGTGCATCAGTTCATATCAGTTGTAAGCTTTTCTAAATTTTTGGCATTATTTCCATATCACTGTGCTTGTGCTTATTAATGGCTTATTGTTAGTGTTATAAGCTATTTGTTAGTTTCTGAGTGTATTTGATTATCCTTGTCAGTAGTTTAATAAACTTTTCATTACTTTGCTAAAAATCATATAAAAAGCCAAAAATAGTCCAATCTAGTATTGCTTAATATATTGCTTAAATCTGTATCAAAAGTTGTTCATTAGTGTTACTATAAGCTATTGAGTCAATAATATATAAGGTTTTAGTTTGAAATTTGGTTTTTCCTTTGTTAAATCCAAATCAGTCAATCCTTAAGGACTGTTTGGTATTTAACTGTCAATAGGTTAAAATAGCTTTGTACTGTAGATTGGTCATTTGATCAACTTTGCATCAGCTTATTGTAGCCATAGAAAGCTGTTTTCAAAGTCTCTTAAGCAATTTAACTAGTTTTAGCCATTTTGAACCATTTGTGGTCATATTGGACTGCCAAGAGATCAAATAAGCTCATACAAGCTCTAAGCTTGTTTTGGCCACTTCCTTGGTAGTTTTGAGTCCCATTTGGTCTACTTAGTTCATTCACAAAACACCAAAACCCTTGTGCACACTTCTGTGCATTTCTGTGCAACACAGACAAAATCAGCAGACCCATGGTTCTGAGTTGCTGATCTAGCCTTCAATTGGACATCAATTGGGATGATCATGATGGGGCTTTTGTGATTTTTAGATAGCTCATAAGCCAAGCTAACTTTTGCCCCCAAAATATGGCATCTCAGTAGCTTATTCAAGTGCTTAAATTGCCCTTAAAGTTTGCCTGATTTCTGAGTTTCTGTTTTGGAATTCCATAGCAGCCAAGTGCTTAATTGTTAAATCCTTTGTGCTTATTGTGTATTATCAGTTGTTTTAAGCTTATTTTAGTTTTTTTAACTTGTCCTGATCAGTTGGTTAATTTTAGTGCTCATTAGCTTATTTTTGGGCTTATTCACAACTGCTTATTAGCCCAAATCTGCTTTTTAGGCTTAGTCAACATTTGCTTTTATTTTTCTTATCTTTCTAATATTATTTTAGACTTATCCTGAAATTTTCATAATTTTCTGAATAGTTTTAATATTTTTAATCATTTTAAGTAGTTTATAATAGTAATTAAATCATAATAAATAGAATAATAATCAGAAAAATACAAATCCAATTTTCATAATTTTCTTTTGTCATTTTTAATCTAGGAAAAATATAAAAATATTTTTAGTCCTTAAGAAAATCAAAAATAGAAATAAAGTGATAGCTTCTATTTAATAGAATTTATCTTTTTAAATTTTAATTAAGTAATTTTCATTTTTATAATTTTCTTAGCTTTTATTTACTTAGTAATATTTTTAGAAAAAGTTTCATATTTTTCTTAGTTCATTTAGTATTTTTTATAAATTTAAATAGTTTAATTAGTAATTAAATAATAAATAATTAATAATAATTAAATAAAAAGTGTAGAAAAATATAATTTAAGTTTTTAAATAAGTTTTAAGTTATTTTACATTTCTAGGATATAAATTTTATAAATTTCAGTTTTTGTCCCGTTTTAGCTTTTCCGTTACGCGTTTTAAGTTTAATTTATTCGCGTTTAAATTTATTGTGCATATCTGTTTTTCGTTTGTTATTTAGAATTGTTCATTAGAATAAAAAGCAAAAATCAAAAATATCTGATTCATCAATCACTTTAATCCAAAGCTTTGCACAGTTTTCCATTCACACCTCGTTGGGAAACGACCCAGGTGATCACTTGCCTGGTTTCACACACTACACACGAGCATCCTGTTCCGAGTCTGCATTTGTTTAAATATAAGTGTTGGTTCGGGGCGGATCAAACCCCAATTCATTTTTCATCAATGAGCAAACCCTAGACTCAAAATTAAAGAAAATTAGAGTAAGATAACTTGCACTTTTGTTGAAAGGGTTGAGGTGATTGATAATCTTGAAAATCGATGTCTTGAATATGATCTTGAAGAAGTGTAGTGGAGTTTTGGATTGTGAGGTTAGGTTACAACAGCAGTTGCAGAGGTTGATGATGTTTGAAATAAGTGATGTGGAAAAAGGTGACTGAAATACGTGATGTACCAGATGCACGGTTCCATGGTACCGTTAAATTTAACGGTGACGTGCCACATTTAATGGAGCCGTGATCTGCTAGGACTGTTTTCTGTCCCATTTTGATTTTTGACGAATAAGTCTCGCGTTTTAGTGAGACCTATTGACACGAGGAAAGAATTTGTACCTAACAAATTCTTTTGACTAAGGAAACCTAAACTAGAATAAACGAGACTCGCGAGATGACTTCAAGAGTCATGAGATTTATGGAATATGTTCCATCATTCCTAGAGCTAGACGGAGGTAGTTAAAGGATTCTCGTTTGAGAGGTTTGGTTAAGATGTCTGTGATATTGTCCTGAGAAGGAACTTTCTCAATAGAAATATTTCCTTTCTGAACATTATCGCGAAGAAAGTGGTGGCGAATTTCAATGTGTTTAGTACGGGAATGTTGAACGGGGTTTTTGCTCAAGTCAATAGTACCTTTATTATCACACATAATGGGGACGTCATCTAAATGGATGTCATAGTCTATAAGAGCTTGTTTCATCCATAGTGTTTGTTGACATGCCTTTCCGGCGCTTACGTACTCGGCTTCGGTCGTGGAGATAGCAAGAGCCGTTTGTTTCTTGGAGAACCAAGAAGTTATGCAACAACCCATGAAGGTACAAACGCCACTCGTACTTTTTCGATCCAAATAATCTCCCGCATGATCAGAGTCGGCATAGACAACAGTTTCTACACCGGTCCCCTTGGGATAGAATAATCCCAAGTGTATAGTGCCTTTAATGTATCGGAAGATACGCTTAACCGCTTCAAGGTGAGAGGTTTTGGGATCCTCTTGGAAGCGAGCACAAAGGCAGACACTAAACATGATGTCGGACCTACTTGCCGTGAGGTATAGTAAACTTCCTATCATACCTCTATACTTAGTGCTATCCACTGACTCACCTTCTTCATCTTTCGTGAGTTTTATTTCAGTGGACATGGGAGTTTTCATAGGCTTAGACTCTTCTAAACTAAACTTCTTAAGCATCTCTTTACTATACTTAGCTTGATTAAAAAAGATGACATCTTCCATTTGTTTAATTTGTAAACCAAGGAAGAAGTTTAATTCACCCATCATGCTCATCTCAAACTCGTCATGCATGATTTTAGAGAAATCATCGCACATCTCTGGACAAGTTTATCCGAATATAATGCCATCGACATATATTTAAACAATGATGAGATGTGACTCTCTTTTCTTTGTGAAGAGTGTGTTATCAACCTTTCCCATGGTATATTCATGTTCAATCAAGAAAGCTTTCAGTCTATCATACCAAGCTTTAGGAGCTTGTTTGAGACCATAGAGTGCTTTCTTGAGCTTGTAAACATGATTCGGATATTCGAAATCAACGAATCCCAGAGGTTGTGCAACTTACACCTCCTCGTTGATATAACCATTAAGGAACGCACTCTTCACGTCCATTTGGTATAGTTTAAAGTCTAAGGCACAAGCATAGGCAAGGAGTATTCTAATTGATTCTAATCTAGCTACGGGTGCATAGGTTTCATCATAATCTATTCCCTCTTGTTGGTTATAGCCTTGTGCTACCAACCTTGCCTTATTCCTAACTACGACGCCACTTTCGTCGAGTTTATTCCTAAACACCCACTTAGTTCCTATGATTGTTTGATTTTTAGGAAGAGGTATTAAATCCCAAACTTGATTTGCGGTGAATTGATTAAGTTCTTCTTGCATGGCAAGTATCCAACTTTCATCCTTAATCGCTTCACCTACTACATTCTTAGGTTCTACGGTTGATATGAAACAAAAGAAATTACTTTTGTTTTGTGCTTGTGACCTAAGGGTTCTTTGGTTTAGATTACCTATGACATTTTCAATAGGATGGTTTTTGGATTCCTTAATGTTGACAATTTCGTCAACTTCAACTATTTCATCCTCAATGTCATCTTCTAGGGTTTTCTTGCCATTAACCTTAATGGCTTCGTCTTCATCTAAGTCATCATCCACCAAGGGTGATGTCTTAGTTTGTGGAGGACTTTCATCGAATGTCACGTTGAGTAATTCTTCGACTTTCATGGTTTCTCTATTTAGGACAACATAGGCTTTACTATTTTGGGAGTAACCTAGGAAGATACCTTCGTAAGACTTTGGGTCAAACTTGGTGAGGTAATCTTTAGTGTTTAGTACGAAGAACTTGCTTCCAAACACTCTAAAATAATCAAGAGTAGGTTTTCTACCTTTCATGATTTCATATGGGGTTTTTCCTAAGATAGGTCTAATTAGAATCCTATTAAGAATATAAGTTGAGGTGTCCACCGCATTACACCAAAACTTTTGCGGAATTGATTGTTCATTCAACATCGTTCTACTCATTTCTTGTAGAGTACGATTTTTCCGCTCGACTACCCCATTTGATTGTGGAGTGCGTGGAGCCGAGAAATTATGAGTAATACCATTAGCATCACAATATACTCCAAATTGCACTTCATTATCAAATTCCCGACCATGATCCGTCCTAATAGAAACTATTGTACATCCTAGTTGGTTTTGGACTTTCTTACTAAAGATTTCAAATTCATCAAAAGCTTGTGTCTTATTCTTAAGAAATCTAGTCCAAGTATACCTAGAATAGTCATCAACTATTACTAAGGTGTAGTGATTTCCTCCGTAGCTCCGTACGGCGGATGGACCGAATAAGTCCATGTGAAGGAGTTCTAGGCATCTAGAGGTCGAGACCATATTCTTAGCTTTGTGACTAGAATGTGCTTGTTTTCCAACTTTACAAGCGTCACAAAAGTGTTTGTCAAACTTAATCTTAGGTAGATTTCTAACTAATTCCTTTGATGCCAATGATTGTATCAATCGCATATTGGCATGACCTAATCTTCTATGCCATAGAGTAGAGTTATCATCTATGGTTGCTAAGCATATCCTATCCTGAGGCTTATTTCCTATTTTCATAACAAATAAGCCATTTCTCCTAACTCCTTTGCCTATGGTTTTACCATCCTTAATTATCTCACTACCCTCTTCAGAGAATATAACTCTACACTTATTATCTACCATTTGACTAATACTAAGCAAATTAAATCCTAAGTTATCTACATGCTCAACATTTCTAATAGTGAGGGAGTTTTGAGTGATCGTACCTTTGCCTATAATGTTGCCCTTAAGTTTGCTACCGAAAGTGACATTACCTCCGTTGTATGCCTTGTATGATGAGACTAGACTTCGGTTACCCGTCATGTGGTTAGTGCATCCACTATCCTTGACCCATTCGTCAGGCTCCAAGTCAATTCCCAAGCATATCTCATTAGAAGCGTGAGCCATTAGGCATGTTTCGTCCTTGGGCTTCTTTTCTTCATCATCACCGCTATCACTCCAGGAGCCTCCTATGAGAGCTCGTTGGTTGTTGAATTTCGGTGGTTTGGGACACTCTCCTATGAGGTGATTAGGATCTCCGCATCTAAAGCATTTCCTATCACTTGTCCCTTTCTTTTCAACATGGTTCTTTTGTGATGTCTTCTTCTCATCACGAGGTTGCCTAACGAACCTACCTCTTCTCCTAAAGAACTTTTTAAAGTCCCTAACCACTAATGCATATTCCTCATCTTCACTATCGGAACTTGAGCATTCCTCATCACTAGACTCCTTCTTGGCTTTCAATGCTAGAGATCTAACTCTCTCGCTTTTGCCTTTGACTATGTCGGAGTCCTTCTTGATTATCATCTCGTGAACTTTCAAGTTTCCTATAAGTTCATCGAGTGACAAGGTCGCCAAGTCCTTTGACTCTTCTATGGCGGTGACCTTTGCTCTCCATTTAGGATGTAGAGCCCTAAGAAACTTCCTAACATAATTCTTGCTAGAGTAACCTTCATCAAGAGCTTTAAGACTAGTGATAATAGTATTAAATCTAGCAAAAGCATTATCTATTGACTCATCTTCCGAAATGGAAAATTGTTCATATTGTTGAACAAGAAGGTCTATCTTGTTCTCTTTGACTTAGTTATTACCTTGGTGAGTGACTAGCAACGTTTTCCAAATATCTTTTGCCGTATTACACATAAAAATTCTTTCAAATTCCTTTTTAGGCAAAGCATTATAAATCATCATTTTAGCCTCATTATTTTTGGCTAATTTCCTTTTAAGTTCATCACTTTGTTTATCATAAGAAACTATTTCATCCTTTTTAGTTTTCGGATTCATTTGAATAGGTTGAAAGTCACCCTCGGTAATAACATGCCAAAGATCAATGTCTTTTGATTTTACATATGTTTCGAATCTTGTTTTCCAATATATAAAACAATCGGTTTCGAAAAGTGGTGGTCTTTACATAGATTGCCCTTCAAGATATTTGTCGGAATCCATTGATCGATTCAAGTTTTAAAATACAATATACTTTAAAATCTTGACTGACGTGGCTTCTGATACCAATTGTGGGAAACTAGAAGGGGGGGTTGAATAGTTTACCGGTTTTAAGTTCTTTTAAAAATCTTGTTTTAAAAGTTGGATATTGGAAACTTTGATTCGAACTCTATGTGTAATCAATCAACACCAATATGAACTACACACTAAACTAACTAATGCTAAATAATGAAAGTAAAGAGTAGAGTTGGAAAGATCAAACCGAGACAAAGGATTTATAGTGGTTCGGCTACGAAGCTCTTCTTCGCCCTACTCCACTCCCCGAGTACCACACTCGAGAGTTTCAAGCACTATGTCAACAACCTCCCTTCAGGCGGAGAAAACCGTACACGTCGCTTATCCTATTACCGACACTAAGCTAAATGTCGAGTGCTAATCTTAGCTAGCACCAATCTACCAAGGTCCACGTGACCAATCACACAAGCCCAATGGCTACAAGAGATCACCACGATCTCAACACGATCACAAAGATCAACTCTCACTTCACTCTACTTAATCTAACTACTCTAGATCCTTTGATCACTCACACACAAGCCCAATGGCTTTAAGAGATCTTCACTATCTCTTAAGATCACAATGATCTTCACTCACACTCTCACAAAAGAAAGATAATCTTGATGTATGCTAAGATACAATAAGGATGTAACAAGTGTTACAACAACCTAACAACTACAACTCTTGTATCCTCTTGAATACTTGAGTTCTTCTCTTGCTAGTGAAGAGGAATGATAACACCTTGTATCAACTTGGATACTTGTGTTCTTCTCTTGATAATGAAGAGGAATGATAACACCTTGTATCAACTTGGATACTTGTGTTCTTCTCTTGCTAGTGAAGAGGAATGAAGAGGATCACTTTGAGGAGGATTGGATCACTCTTGAACAAAAGAAAAACTAATCTAAATGATCTAAGAAAGAAAGTGTGAATAGAGTATTCAACTCAGAAAGTTTTGTGTGTGTAAGGATGCCTAAAAACTGTGAATGGGGTTGGTTTTTATAGGGAAGAAAAATCTGAATATTACAGAAAGTTTTGTACGGACGGCTCCACTAAATTTAGTGGAACCGTGGAGCCGTCCTAGACTAGGACGCTTCAAATTTTGTCTTTTCTGGTGAAAACTTATTTGGGGAAGGTTGGAGCTGATTTTGGAGAGAAAAATAGCTGTTGTGATTTTCAAACATATTTTTCCATTAAAACATTTCTTAATAATTCAAAAATAATTTGTCATATGTATTTTTGAAAAAATGTTTTGTCCCATTAAAATGTGAAGTCTCAAAACACAAATTCACTTCTTTAATCATTTCAAGTTGTAAATTTGTTCTAGAGTGATTTGCGTAAAAACGGGATATTCCGATTAAAAACTTGTTTACATTAATTTTAACGTAACATGATTTCACATTTTGTCGTGAAGTAATCGAAAGATATAAATAACGTTTTTAGAACATTATTTGCATCAACAATATTATGAAAATAAATACTTGGGAGAACTAAAGACAGCAACTTTGACTTGAAAAATTCAACCACTATTCTGAGAAAAACCTAAACAAAGAGCATTTGAATTAAAATTATCATGCTGCTCAGCTTTAGAACCAATATCAACATGACCAAAATAGTCCATCAAGAAAATACATTAATACAGCTTAATTCTCAGATAACTAGTAGGATACGACGGGATACTGCACAGTATGAGACCCTTCTTATCACTTAACATCTAAGACTAAAACCATTATTTCACAATTTGTAAAAGAAACACTGTACAGATAGGATGAACTGGGCTCACAACAAACCTCCGAGTTGGTCACCCACAGGTTCACAAACGGTGGAAATCAGTTGCGCCCCAGCCTAACCAAATGCTGCTGATGTTTTGCAGCCGCAGCCTTGTCTGCAGCTTCACGTTTTAGGGCCCTCTTGGCTCGACGACCCACTGCAGCTGTGTCTTTAGCTGCAGACGACTCTTTCTTTTTGGGTTCACGTGAAGAAGAACCAGCACCCGAGTCCTGGAATTGAGGTTGTTGATGAACAGGCCTTGCCTCTTGCTTTCCAGCCCTCACAAACCCATTATTACCCCATCTCCGGTTGCCAATACGGATGTTAATATTTGATGAGCGTCCCAGATACACCTCATCCAGATCTTCATCTTCTTCTTCATCATACCCGTAAGGATAAGAGTCTTCTTGCGCGTGATCGTCCACCACTTCATGGTTCTCCACGTGCAAAGGATGAAACCATGAAGCTCTCAAGAGGAGACAAACGCTCTCCTCAAACATATAGTCATGAATGCTGTTAATAGCACAACAAATATTAGGATTCATATTGAGAGACACAACACTTGTCTTTTACCTTATCTTTTAAGAGTGGCAAAACAGATGGGTGTGGTGGATTGAGTTAAGGGTTATAAGACATTATAATGCAAGTCCAAATATGTTATAAAACTTTCATATCAGTGATATATGTGCCAAAGATGAATACACAAACAATATTATTATGACAATAATCTAAAGCTTAATAGAACATCTAAAAAGGCATATCAGCATATGCATCACAAATAGACTTTAGACCCATATGAAGTATTAAAAAAAGAAACAAATCGGTCCACTCCTACATGAAAGGATCAATATAACACCTCTATTACCTTCTTGTCTTACATCTTTACACCATTTTTCATGTTCATAATTGGTCGTTCACCGCTGAATAAAGAAAGTACTATAAACTAAGACTAGTCAAACAACACTACCCCAAAAAAATATTAAAGGAAACTGGAAAACATGCTGACGACACTCTTTTCTTGTGAGTATCCTAGTTGAGTTTAAAAAAATGAACTCTGAAATAACAAGGATGCTGCAGATACTAAATGCAGTAACTTTTAACATGATTGCTTGGAATAAGAAGAAAACACCAAAAAAAAATGTAAAAGAAGGCAGATTAAACCCTCAAAAGCTCGAACCTGAGTTGCTCATGATCCTCACAAAAGAGCTACTCTAGAAGCAATTGACATTAAGATACAAAAGATAGTCCTATGTTTTGATCAGAAAAGATTAACCAACTTTTCCCAAGAGTAAAAAGCAGATTTTGCGTTCAATAGATGGCGAAGCCATCCCCTGTTCGTATCAAGTGTCACAGATTTGATGGCTATTAACACTAGCATAGAGAACAGATAAGGACTGTCAACAGTAGCTCTGTACCTGCCATCAAGAGAACGATGAACATTGAGGAACTCAAACGGATGCTTGCATTGCGGGCAGGTTGGTTCCTTCTTATATGTGGCCCATCGGAGGATGCAAAACACGCTACACAAAAAGAGATATAGGTTAATTTAACAGTGAACTACAATTTAAGAGAAATGAGTGCATATATAGAAAATTAAGTGCTCTCAATTACATACATTAAAACCATGAGCCAACTAGCTATAAGAATGTATCTAAAAAAATAAGAATATTTCATTCGTAACAGCCACCGTCATGAATACTAAATATTTTCTAAACATGTAATCTTTGACTCATAATCTATGAGTTGCAGAGTCTTTCAGCGAAAACAGTCAGACTATGAGTTGCCAAGTTGTTTTAGTGACGTCAAGTGAATAAATCATTGTTAAAGTCATGTGAACTCCTCTGATAATGACATACAATACCCGTCGCAAACATCTAAGCACATAAGCAAATGCCAATAAATGCAGGCAAGATAAATAGGTCATTATAAAATATGGAAGGACCTGTGTAGTTATCTCGGTCAAAAATCTCGTATCGTTCAAGGTCCGATATTTGAAATAGCGGTTTTCGCGGTGAGATATCGGTGAGATATCGGTTTTTAGATATCGGATATATATATATATATATATATATATATATATATATATATATATATATATATATATATATATATATATATATATATATATATATAGGGGAGCTTTATTTTCAGAACCCTGTTAAGTGCGGGAATGCGAGAACTCCAAATTTGCATTAGAAAACGTGCATGTTCATATAAACATGTATGTTTTCTTACATACACCTTAATAACATACCTGCGTATTAAGGTGTATGTAAGAAAATATACATGTTTATATAGAACATGCATGTTTTCTAATGCAAAATTGGAGTTCTCGCAGTTCCCGCACTTAACAAGGTTCTGAAAATAAAAACCATTTTGCATTGATCTGTTGCACTTAACAGGTTTTATATGAACATGTGTGTTACTCAAGTATGTGTATTAAGGTGTATGTAAGAAAACATACATGTTTTATATGAACATGCATGTTTTCTAATGCAAAATTGGAGTTCTCGCAGTTCCCGCACTTAACAGGGTTCTCAAAATAAAGATACACTATATATATATATATATATATATATATATATATATATATTAAACAAAATTGAGTAGCCATTTAAAATCAGTATCCATTCAAAATCAGTAGTAATCACAAAATTGAAGCCCACACGAAAATTATATCAGAAGGAAAAATGTTGCACCAGCACAAGCAAATTTCGGATTTAATTTGGATCGGCCCAACAATTGTCCAACACAAAAGTCCAACAAACACTAACTGAACCTAATTTAATGCCCTAATATATTAAAACTAACCATAATTTATAGCAACCCTAATCACTAACTACAAACACACAAAAGCAGCCACACTCTTTATCCTCTCTAACAAAGTCAGCCACCACAACAATAAAAATTCGTCCTTTGTGTTGCAGATCCAACTGAACATCATTCTTTCTTTATACAAATCGAACATAAACCCAATCAAAAGTAAAAACCCAAATCAAAAAAACCCAATAAAACTAAATCGAACATATACCACTTGCAGCCACTTCACCCTTTTCCATCCTTCAACACATATCAACCGGAAAACACCATCACCACCAAAATCATAACACCGAAAATGGATTCAAAATATCGGGAAAATCTTGAATGTATCGCCGATTTCAAAATATCGGTAAAATATCGGCAAATCTCGCCGATATTATCGGATCCGAGATTTTGGGGCGATATTTTGATCCGATATAATTTCTAGTCGCGATATCCGATATCTCGACGAGATATCGTCGAGATATCGGCGAGATTAACTACACAGGGAAGGACAAAAGAAAATAATGAAGTCAAGCAGTGATGCAATGAGATGCGTACAAAGATAAATGTCGTAAATCATTGTTGAAGTCATGCAAACTTCAGACAATACCCGTTACGGGCATCTATTTCATAATGTCAAATTGAGCTTTTTGTTTTAATGCTTCAAGATTTTTCTAATGTATTTTGTGACGTAACCTTGGAAAGACTTGGATATATACATGTGCTATTTAATAATAGTATAATTTCTTTTTATGATGTTTATGAAAAGATGGAAATCTAATAATGGGTATCACGAACCAACCCACGGTAACCTCCTTTTCGGGTACCCACCTAGTACGGGTCGGTTCCAGGTAATGAAATGAGCTACCCACCCCGTAAAGAAAGATGTATAGATTTAACTACACAAACCAAACAGCCCTGTGAACACTTCTGCTCTTCTCCAATGTTCAATACGCTGTAATGTAATGTAATAAACTAAATCTTAAAGCAAAATTATGAATAAAGATGAGAAACTTGTTGGAAACCATAATAAGTACTTTGACGTTTGTGTTCTACTCCAACAAATATCAAAAGCTTCCCTTGACACCATGACGAGTGAAAGTATTACTATTTTTTTTTTCTTATTAAAGATGACCTTTTTACCATCTAAATATGCACATATATATTAAATCAACCCATACCCCGCTCCTGACGAGCATGGGAGGAGATAGGAGCGGGGCACAAGAGGCACGTGCCCCCCTAGCGAAAAAAAAATGGTAGTGTGAATTTTCAAAAATATTTGGCTTTTTTTGTAATTTGCCCCCCTAAGAACCAATATGTAGTGTAGTTTCTAAAATTTATCAAAGTGTGCCCCCTCGAGCAAAACTTCCTGGCTCCGCCCCTGCTGGCGATATAAAGTATTGATGTTGTGGAAATATAAAGACAACAAAATACTGGCATTTTAAGGTAAACCCGAACCGAATAATTCTGTAACATCTTCCAAAGTGACATGGAAGTACAAGAAGTAGCACAATTAGCTAGTGTTTTCGTCTAGTTAAAAACTCTAATAGTTCATTTAAGATTTGACTTGAGGAGGATCAAACAAATTACACAAGCACAAACAACCAATATAGTTCCTAAGATGTAATTACAAGTTACAACAAGAAACCATATAAAAAAAAACATAGATTAAGGATAAAGAGAGACAAACCAGTAAGCATGTTCGCAGCCTTTAACAAGGGCAGTTTCCTCTAAAACAATTTTATTCAAACAAATTGCACAAATCCCATCATGCTGATAATCATTTCCCTCCTGCAAAAAAAACCCATTTTATTAAATATATATATATAAAAAAAAAAAAAAAAAAAAAAAAAAAAAAAAAAAAAAAAGTAACAATACCTTGACATGGATGGACAGATCTTGGAAACAGTTGATGGGTTGTTCTTGTTCTTGTTGTTGACCATCGATCTGAATATTAATGGGTGCATCCATGATACAAGAAGAAGAAAGATTGGATTTTTATTTATTTTTGGGTTATATTAGAACAAGAACAATAAATAAATAAATAAAATAAAAAATAAGATTCTTGAAGGATTATTCTGATTCCGATGAAGAGAGAGAGAGGGGGGCGAAGTGCCCTCACAGAAAAAAGGTTAGGAGGAGGATGTGGATGTCATAACACAAACTTATGTTATGTGAATCCTCTTTGTTCTTCATGGACCGACTCACGTAATCTACACACATCTTGTATCCTTTTTTGCTCACTTTTTTTAGTTGGGAAAACATTGTAACCTTTAACTACTACAAACATTTCGATTTTGATTTCGATTTTGCTAAGGAAAATGATTGAGAAGCATAATTAATTTTGTGCTTAAATATATGTGAAAGTTGCTTATTAGTTTGTGGAAAAGTAGGTCCTTATGTTGTCACTAATAGGATACTAGGCATGTCAATCAATGCTATTTTGCTAAATGTTGAACTGTTGATAGGTATACCGTTAGCTCGCCCCGGGTTTTAATCCGAGAACAAGCTCCGGCATGAGAATATATATTATTTTTTTTGGTAAAAGGATTATGCCCGGTGAAGTATATTAATAAAATCAGTTTCGTACAAAGAAAGAGCGGTAATGAGCCACTCTAAAAGAAACACAACCAACGTGTTTGAACAAGCTCAAACACGACGATTAAACGAACTAGAGAAACAAAAAATGAGGCATAACCACACTATACTCTATCTCAATAATGGCTAACAAATAACTACACTTGCAATGTTAGTTTCCAAATCCTCTTCAGATGATCAACACGAACTTTCAGTTTAAATCTGATTGATGTGAGCTTTGATCTCACCATATCTACAATAATGTTCGTCACTTCTTCAGGATTCCTTGCATTCTTCCCATGAACTCTATGGTTTCGTTCTTTCCATACGTAATAAGATGTCGTTGCAACAAGAAAACGCCCTACAATGCATGCGACATTATTACTTTTAGCCAATGGAAGAAACCACACCATGAACTCTATGGTTTCGTCAGGCGTAAGAATAAGTATATGATTGGTATGAAATATGCGATAATATAGGGAGAAGAGGAGATAGTCTATATCGGAGTATGAGAGAGTGTGCCGTTCATCCGTGAACAACTTTATTTATACTACCTGGCATTGGCTCCACGACAGAAGCATTGTGGAGATGAGGTTGTCATCTAGGCGCAGCGAGTAAATCGTTATTGAAGTCAGGTGTTGCCTTTATTATCTTGTCTGGACGTTGCAGGTGGCCGTTGTGGACCACTCTGCTCCATCTGTACGCTATCGTATAACAGCTATCTGCTGCTACAACTGAAATAGTCTTAACTCATATGTCATTGCCTCCGGACCAGGAGTGACCTTCGTCACACCAGCTACTCCGGATTACCGTTCCAACATATGCTATTACTTCACTGTCCTTTCTTCCTCTCAATGGTTTAAGTGTGATTATCTCCTCCTAACTATCCGGATGAGACTATACCTCATCACTAAACATGGCTCTAAAAGGTATGTTTAAGAAACGAAAATATGCGTTATTTGTGATACATAGAGTCGGATGAGAGAGGTTAAATGCAGAAAGTGAACAGTTGTTATTATATATATCTATACTATATACTTAAAGGAAAAACCCTCAAAGTGGAAAAGTGAAAAAATTAAGTAAAGCCATAAACTTTTATTATTATTTTCGTTTATAACTCATCTTATTTTGATTCAGTTTAAATAGTGTTAGTGTTTAATCAATGTTTTGAAAATTGGGTCTCTAATCGATCCGGTTGAGTCACCGGGTCCACCCAGTCTTCTACAAAAAATAAATTTATATATATTTGGAATGATTAAAAAATATATATATAAATATATACATATCTCGAAAACCGGGTTAATCCGGGTCACTTCAAATCCGGCGGGTCTAACCGGGTTTTGAAAATATAAAAACCAGTTTAATTTGACCCATTTTTTCGACCGGAACCGGACGGGTCGAACCGGGTTATTTTTCGTTTATAACCTATAAACTTTTTTTTATCACTACAACTATCTTCCGCTATAAAATCTCGTTGCTATGCACGGGTACTCGTCTATTTTTCTAAACATTTAAACCTTTTTATTAATAAAAATCTATAAAAAAAATTAAGTTTACACACTTTTACACTTTCTATTTATATATTTTAGTTTTTTGAAATTGTGTAACATGTAATAATTTAATGCAATTAGTTTAATTTACTCATGATAATTAACATCGTATTATTATTAAATACAACTTTAGTTGTGTAATTAAACTTTAGCTTATATTATAACTTATAAACTTTTAGTTGTATGATAAGTTTTTATTTTGAAAAATTTCCTCCATAATCAACAATGACACCCCTTGAAATTTCCACTAAATTAATCCGGGAAAAAAAATTGTTTATTGTGAAAACATATTTGAACAAGTTTATTAATGACAGATGATACAAGTGTGCTAAGTGTTAAGTGTATGATTTTATTAAGTATAATGTTAATATCTTGTTATTAGTAATCTTCGCATGATTTTTCGAACATTAGAGTTTTTGTTGTATTATACTATTATACATTTGGCTAACCAAAAATGACGCGTCGTACTGTTCCCAAGTCGCCGGTGGGTTAGCTTGAAGTAGTTTGAGTCACCTATATTGTAGAGTCGGTGGCTTGAGCCGCATTGTTCACACGCTGAGCGTACCCAGTACTGTTCATAGGGGGTAGGTGTACGTGTTCTTTGTTTACACAATCCACCACACCAAACACAATCCATAATCCAAACCTAACTCTTATCTCTTTTTCTCATCACTTCCATGTAAGAATTGTGACATGTTATTGTCTCTTGATGTATTCCATATTGATTTGTAGGTTACATATACTTCAATGTGTATTAATGGTGTAATCAAACTAGGTCAATATCATGATGAATGCTCGTAATGGTACATTATATTGTGATTGTTACATATGTTGGCATTGATGGATATGCTAACTTAAAAGTCATATATAAACTAGTCCTCTCTCTACCCTAAAACACAAAAAAGTATAATCATTTGCTATCTATCAAGCTCTCTACACTCAAGTGGGTCAAGGGAGAGAAGCGAGATTGTGCTTAAAGTATTCTCTACATCATGTCAACATCTGCTACGCTTACTGCATGTTGTACTCGTTCATCTTATCTATATTGTTATTATCTTACTCTAAGATCATTCTGACATAATAGTATTTCATGCTAATGTCTATACATATAATTGCTTATATGTTATATCCAAGCCATCGTTTTTGAATAGATAATAATCCGTATATTCGAATAGTTAAAACATTTTGTTTTTATTCATACACTAAGGATCAAATGAAAAATAAAAATAGAATGAGAAGAATGAGAAGTAACCACAGCCGCACATTTCAGATGGACCTATAAAATAAGATGCATTTCCCATGAAATTCTCCTTCTTCATTTGAAATGTGTGGTTACAAACATTTCTCATTGTTCTTATTTTATTTTCTCTTCTTAGTGGATCCATTCCCTTTATTCATATTCTATTTGCACGTTTATAAATGCATATGCAACAAATTTGTGTGATTCGTATATTAGTGCATGTACAAGGAAAATATCATACTGCCTGTTAACAAATCTCATCAAAGCTTGAACATATAAAATTTGAAAATATAAAGTTTTCATCATAGACTTTTATGAATAAATTATTTAGTATGTAAAACTGTTTCATGGCCTCTTACCAGACTCAATACAAAGAGAAGATAAAATTGTAACACTATGATGTTTCTTTTAATCACAAGATAATGATACTTTTATTTCTTGATAGAATACTAGCCTAATAAATTGTTTGGTTGTATTAGGTACGTGTTGTTCATGTTTGTTTCCATAATTGAGTTGCTATTGTGTATACATGACTTACATACATCGTACATTTGCGTTTAATACTAGATAAATAAGTAAGGCTTCATAATTATTTTCTATTTGTTCATTTGTTGAATGTTATCCCTGATGATGTCTATCGCTTCTGTTGCCAAAAATTCTTTTAAGATATTGTATGATTGGTAAACTTGGATTTATATGCTCTACTGTTGTATGCATTTTTTTTTTGGAAAAAGTTCTTATGCACGTTTAATACATTAAATAACGAAATAGTTTTTCCAGAAGTAAAAGTTAATTCTACTAGTCCAATTCCAAAGATAGGTTCTGTTGCGACATTCCCCATTCTTAAAACACGTCCGTCATCTATTGTTGCAAATTCCTTGAACCATCTTCGGTCCTTGCACACATGACATGTCGCACCAGAATCATACCACCAAGCAATATCATCATCCTGTACATAGAACGATTCACCAATTAATGACACATAATTCAAAACCGAATTAGTATTAATCGTTAAGTGCATACCTGCTTGCTTTGGATCACCTTTGGATCCACCACTAGTACCAGCATCTATTTTGCCTTTACCAACACGGCAATCTTTCTTGAAATGCCCTGGTTTTCCGCATTTCCAACAGTCTCCATAACCGGACTGTTTTGCCTTCTTTCCAGAACCCTTTTTGTTATCATTCCCTTGAAACTTTCGTTTCTTGTTCTTTGCATTCGAACCCTTTTTGAAACTAGTATTAGTCTCTTCAACCATATTAACGGATGACCCGCCAATATCCTTGTCTTTTCCCTTTTCCCAAGCATTTTCCATTCTCCTACAACCCTCCTCAATACTAATTGTACTGCCCAATTCAACCAGGTTGTATTCTTCCTTCTTGTGTTTCAAACTATGTTTGAATTCCTTCCAAGAAGGTGGGGGTTTATCTATGATGGAAGCCGTGGCAATGGATTCATCCATTTTCAGCCCATGTTGTTCAAACCTACCGAGTATTCCCAAACACTCATTGTATTGTTCCATCACAGAACGCCCATCCACCATTTTATAATTCATAAAATCACTAACTAGGAACTTTTTGCTTGAGGAATCTTCAGCCATATATTTGGCTTGGAGCGTATCCCACAATTCTTTTGCAGATTCAACATTTTGATAGATATCGAATAAAGTATCAGACATACCATTTAAGATAGTTCCACGGCAAATGAAGTCATCATTCCAGAACTTGTTGCGTTTCCTGGTCTGTTCAATGGTCTCATCTTCCACTTCTTGTGGAACAGGAGTAGTAAGAACATACACAACCTTCAAGGTTGTCAACACAAACTGCATCTTTTTCTGCCAACGCCTAAAATCTTGTCCTTCGAACTTTGCCAACTTCACGAACTTGGATGTCATATCACGAACAGACTCACCAGCCATCGTCACTTTGATTTTATTGATCTTTGTTGTTTATTTGTGTGAATTACTGTGATATAGAGAAACGTATTGTAACCCGATAGCAATCCGAAGTCGTGAGAGTTCACTTTCAGATCAATAAAATGGAGTGGATACCAAGTTATGATCGGATAAAATCGAATTGATTCAAGATTAAGTAAGTATATGTGTTTGCAGAAAATTACGAGATAAAGAGAAGTTGTTGGTCTCTCTTATTTCGTCTATGTGTTATCTCGTATATTTTCCTTATTGAGAATACATGAGTATATGTGTCCCAAAACGGTTATAAACGGTTTAATAGCAGTTAACATCAGTTAACAAGAAACATAATAACTGTAGAACAGTTATTCAACCGTACCATAACTAGCAGCAGAGTCTATATATTAGCAGCAAACTAATAACCTTAGCAGCAGGCTAATATTACTAGCAGCAGAGTCCAATTACTCGCAGCAGGTTATCATAAACGAGCAGCAGTACCTTAACAAGCTAGCAGTACCTTGTACCACAACTAGCAGTACCTTATGGACCAAAGCTAGCAGTACCTTCTTATATACCCATAACCAACAGTACCTTAGTACTTAAGCAGTACTTTAGCACCCAGTTAGACATGTTAATATACAACTAAGTGTTGACCCTTATTTGTATATTAAACACAACTTATAATACACTAAAATACCAACAAACCTCCCCCATTTTAGTGTAATCATAAATTAACTAACTATACACAGCAAACAATCAAACTAATGCCTAAATGAAATGTCGAGACGATTGAATTTCATTTTAGTATATTACACGTTTCAAATATTCGAATATCAAGGTTTCTCGAAAGATTGAACCTTGTAATATCACTATTGAATACATGAAGATAATATACACATTTGTTTTACAAACTTAAGTCTTACACGACATATTCTTTTACTAGCCTATGTCCCTATCCTTCATAAGTATATCAAAGCCAAGTCCCAGCTTCTTGAAGCAGCTAAACTTCATACTCATATAGGTAGTTCTTTTATGAATGATAAATCTTGCACCTGCAAATGCAATTTTTCAAAAGAACTATTAAGAAGAACACTTCAACCTTCATTAACTTGCAGAACCGAACACATACCTTGGGATAATTAAATTGTGCTCCAAACTCTAGATGTTAAGCTTTCCACATTTAAAATTCAGCACCTAACGTCATATTAGATGGGAATTAGGTATCTTAACATGAGAGTTTTCATATGGACTTTAAACCTAATCCCACTGCTGATCCTTTCACGAGATCTCTACATAACCCTTTGGTTAAATGATCAGCTAAATTCCGATGAGTTGCAATCCACTCAACGGATATGACACCATGCATTATGAGCTCACGAACCATGCTGTGTCTCACACCTAAGTGTCTTGACTTTCCATTATACACTTGACTATAAGCCTTAGCCAACGTAGCCTGACTATCACACCTGATAGAAATAGAAGAAATCGGCTTTGGCCACAATGGAATTTCATAAAGCAAATTCCTTAACCATTCAGCCTCATTACCAGCTGCTGCCAAAGCAACAAACTCAGACTCCATAGTTGAGTTTGTTATGCAAGTCTGTTTCTTTGATGCCCAACTTATGGCACCTCCCCCAAGAAGGAACACCCATCCAGATGTAGAAGAATGATCTTCTTTATTGGATATCCAACTTGCATCACAATAACCTTCAATTACTGAAGGAAATCCAATGTAAGTTAACTTATAATCAACTGTTCCTTTCAAGTACTGAAATACTCTACCTAAAGCTTGCCAATGATATGTACTAGGATTGCTAGTAAACCTACTAAGCTTTCCAACTGCATATGCTAAATCCGGCCTAGTACTTATCATTGCATACATCAATGATCCAATCCTTTTTGAGTATTCAAGTTGAGACACCGCTTTACCTTTATTAGGTAATAGCTTAATATTAGGATCCATTGGAGTACCTATAGGAGAACAATCCTTGAAAATGAATTTATCCAAGATCTTCTCAATAAAATGAGATTGAGAAATAGAGATACCCTTGTTCTCACGTATGATCTTAATTCCTAAGATCACCTCTGCCTCCCTCATGTCTTTCATAGCAAATTTGGATGACAAGAATTCCTTTGTCTTATCAACTTGATCTTGGTTTGTACCAAAAATCAACATGTCATCCACATACAAGCATATCATAACTCCATTCCCAGAATCATCAAATTTACTATAAACACACTTGTCTGCTTGATTTAAAACAAAACCACTCGACAATACAATCTCATCAAATTTTTGATGCCATTGTTTTGGAGCTTGTTTTAATCCATAAAGAGATTTAACTAATTTACATACCTTGTTTTCATGTCTAGGCATAACAAACCCTTCAGGTTGTTTCATGTAAATCTCTTCATCTAATTCACCATTCAAGAAAGCAGTTTTCACATCCATTTGGTGAATTACCAGATTGTGTATAGCAGATAATGCTAATAACAATCTAATAGTAGATATCCTAGCAACTGGAGCATAAGTATCGAAATAATCGATTCCCTCCTTTTGCCTAAAGCCCTGGATAACCAACCTTGCCTTGTACTTATCAATAGTACCATCCACTTTCATCTTCCTTTTGAAGATCCATTTACATCCTAATGGTTTACACCCAGGAGGTAAATCAGCTAATTTCCAAACTTTATTTTGCAAGATAGAATCCATCTCATCTTGGACTGCTTCTTTCCAAAAAGCAACATCCCTTGAAGCCATTGCTTCACAATATGTCACTGGATCCTTATCGATATTGAAACAATATTGATATTGAGAATGAATTTCATTCCTAGATCCTTCAACTAAATATAGTTGAAAATCATCACCAAAAGTTTTGGCATTTCTAACCCTTGTACTCTTTCTCGGTTCAGTGCTAGTCGATGGAACATCCTCGGTATTAACCGGTGCCTTCGAACTAGGGTTCATGTCCCTTGGCCTTGGTATAGATGTGAATCTTTCTTCATCAAAGATTGCATCTCGTGACTCTATCACCAAGTTCATCGAAACATACTCATTTGATTCTAATACATAGAATCTATAAGCATAGGAATTTTCAGCATACCCAATAAATATGCAATCTATACCTTTTTCACCTAAAGTTTTCCTTTTAGGTTCCGTGAGCCTAACCACAGCCCTACATCCCCAAACCTTGAGAAAATTCAAGTTTGGAGCTTTCTTGTGCCAAAGTTCATATGGGGTTTTCTTATTGCTTTTACCGGGAATACGGTTTAGCAAGTAACAAGCCGTTAACATGGCTTCACCCCAAAATCCTTCACTTAACCCAGAATAAGACAACATTGAGTTTACCATTTCCTTCAATGTCCTATTCTTTCTTTCAGCCACACCGTTTTGTTGTGGTGTATATGGAGCCGTTGTTTGATGTATTATTCCAGTAGATTGAAAATATACCGGATCATAATACTCCCCTCCACGATCAGTACGTAAGATTTTAACCAAATCTTTTTGATGAAGTTCTACCTCTTGCTTATAAATTTGAAATTTATCAAGAGCTTCATCTTTTGCATGTAATAAATAGACATAGCAATAACGTGATGCATCATCTATAAAAGTTATGACATATTTCTTATTACCTAGAGATGGAGTAGCATGAAAATCACATAAATCACTATGAATAAGATCTAAAAGTTTGGATTCACGACTTGCCCTATTGAATGGTTTTCTAGTAATCTTAGTTAACATGCAAGTTTTGCATTTATTATGGTCCAATTCAATCCATGGAATCATGCTCATTTTAGACATTTCTTTCATCCTTTTATGGTGAACATGTCCTAATCTAGCATGCCATAATTCTAAGTTACTCAATTTAACATTTGATGTTGAATCTACCATACAAATCGAATTGGAACTGAAAGGCACATCTAAATTCAACATAACCATACCATTACACAAATAACCAAATCCAACAAAAGAACCATGTTTCGACAAGATATACTTATCGGATTCTAACACTTGTTTGTACCCACAATTATTTAGTAATACACCGGACAACAAGTTTTTCCGAATACCGGGCACATACAATACATTAAATAACGAAATAGTTTTTCCAGAAGTAAAAGTTAATTCTACTAGTCCAATTCCAAAGATAGGTTCTGTTGCGACATTCCCCATTCTTAAAACACGTCCGTCATCTATTGTTGCAAATTCCTTGAACCATCTTCGGTCCTTGCACACATGACATGTCGCACCAGAATCATACCACCAAGCAATATCATCATCCTGTACATAGAACGATTCACCAATTAATGACACATAATTCAAAACCGAATTAGTATTAATCGTTAAGTGCATACCTGCTTGCTTTGGATCACCTTTGGATCCACCACTAGTACCAGCATCTATTTTGCCTTTACCAACACGGCAATCTTTCTTGAAATGCCCTGGTTTTCCGCATTTCCAACAGTCTCCATAACCGGACTGTTTTGCCTTCTTTCCAGAACCCTTTTTGTTATCATTCCCTTGAAACTTTCGTTTCTTGTTCTTTGCATTCGAACCCTTTTTGAAACTAGTATTAGTCTCTTCAACCATATTAACGGATGACCCGCCAATATCCTTGTCTTTTCCCTTTTCCCAAGCATTTTCCATTCTCCTACAACCCTCCTCAATACTAATTGTACTGCCCAATTCAACCAGGTTGTATTCTTCCTTCTTGTGTTTCAAACTATGTTTGAATTCCTTCCAAGAAGGTGGGGGTTTATCTATGATGGAAGCCGTGGCAATGGATTCATCCATTTTCAGCCCATGTTGTTCAAACCTACCGAGTATTCCCAAACACTCATTGTATTGTTCCATCACAGAACGCCCATCCACCATTTTATAATTCATAAAATCATTAACTAGGAACTTTTTGCTTGAGGAATCTTCAGCCATATATTTGGCTTGGAGCGTATCCCACAATTCTTTTGCAGATTCAACATTTTGATACATATCGAATAAAGTATCAGACATACCATTTAAGATAGTTCCACGGCAAATGAAGTCATCATTCCAGACCTTGTTGCGTTTCCTGGTCTGTTCAATGGTCTTATCTTCCACTTCTTGTGGAACAGGAGTAGTAAGAACATACACAACCTTCAAGGTTGTCAACACAAACTGCATCTTTTTCTGCCAACGCCTAAAATCTTGTCCTTCGAACTTTGCCAACTTCACGAACTTGGATGTCATATCACGAACAGACTCACCAGCCATCGTCACTTTGATTTTATTGATCTTTTTTGTTTATTTGTGTGAATTACTGTGATATAGAGAAACGTATTGTAACCCGATAGCAATCCGAAGTCGTGAGAGTTCACTTTCAGATCAATAAAATGGAGTGGATACCAAGTTATGATCGGATAAAATCGAATTGATTCAAGATTAAGTAAGTATATGTGTTTGCAGAAAATTACGAGATAAAGAGAAGTTGTTGGTCTCTCTTATTTCGTCTATGTGTTATCTCGTATATTTTCCTTATTGAGAATACATGAGTATATGTGTCCCAAAACGGTTATAAACGGTTTAATAGCAGTTAACAGCAGTTAACAAGAAACATAATAACTGTAGAATAGTTATTCAACCGTACCATAACTAGCAGCAGAGTCTATATATTAGCAGCAGACTAATAACCTTAGTAGCAGGCTAATATTACTAGCAGCAGAGTCCAATTACTCGCAGCAGGTTATCATAAACGAGCAGCAGTACCTTAACAAACTAGCAGTACCTTGTACCACAACTAGCAGTACCTTATGGAACAAAGCTAGCAGTACCTTCTTATATACCCATAACCAACAGTACCTTAGTACTTAAGCAGTACTTTAGCACCCAGTTAGACATGTTAATATACAACTAAGTGTCGACCCTTATTTGTATATTAAACACAACTTATAATACACTAAAATACCAACAGAAAGTAGAAAATTCATGTTTGTTTAAACTTACAATATGAATAATTGGGCATAGGGGTGTTATCGGGTCGGGTTGTCAGGTTATCGGGCCGGGTTGGTTCGGGATGTGCATATATAAAAACTAACCCACAACCCGACCCGATAAGAAATCGGGTTATCGGGTTTGGGTGACATTCTGGTCGGGTTTTGTCAGGTCGGGTGATTTGGGTTGCCAAGGTATATATAAGATACGCTTAACTTTACATAAATTAACTAGTAGGCAACTTATATTTGTCATAGAATAGAAGCCTAACAAAATACAAGTTATATTTTTATGTTTCAATGGTCTGGTTAAAATATACAAGTAAGAGTTATCATAAGCATCACATTTCCAATTTATATGCAACAAAAACTTCCAGTAAGTAATAACAAATTTTAGATAGACTGCAATAAAGTATTACATAATTTTTTTGAATCACAACTTCCTGTAAGCAATAACATAATAAATTATTACAATAAGTCAATAGTTACTACAAAACGTTTTGAACAATAGCGGAATATAGATGCACAAATATATAGCTTAATCCAAAATAACCTGAAGATTGTGTAAATAAAGAGATAAGTGTACAAAAGTTTCAATGAAGTTTTCTTTTGATTAGTGACAACTTATGCTTTCAAGTCCATTCGGTTGCATAAGAAATAAAAGAGCAGTACAACAAACCAACAGTCCCATGCAAACTTTATGCTTATGGGCTTTTAAAATTTTATTGGAAAAAAAAAGAAAAAAAAAAAAAGAAAAAAAAATAGATCACACTTTCGGGTCTTATCGGGTTAACCCGATTATATAAATATTTCAACCTTAACCCGACCCGATAACAATATCGGATTATCGGGTTCGGGTCAAACTAACCCGACAAGCTTTCTAGACCTGATTAAACCCGACCCTGTAAGCCTTATCGGGTTCGGGTTCGGGTCGGGTTGACCCGACCCTACTGACACCCCTAATTGGGCATGATGCCAAAATATTTTCTTTCTACAAATCACGAAATGAGTTGGTAGGTTTTATCAAATCAGGTTGGCCATTTACTTGTATGAGTCTATCTTTCTCTTCATTAAATGTTGGGAAGTACTTGTTTTCAATTTCAATTTTTATATTTATTATTAAAATATTCTATTATTAATTCATTTATATATTTTTTTTCTCTTTTTATTTTTTACCTAAATCAAATAAAACCCAAATCCTAATCTAAATCCAATTGGTAATCTTAAACCCATCTACAAACCAAACGGGCCCTAAATAGCATCATTTTTCATAGGGCAAATGACAAAAAAATGCATCGAACTTGACACATTTTATGATTGTGTGTAGCCAACTAATTTTTTTTCATTGTAACACAAAACTTGACACTTTTTGTTATTGTATGTATCCACGTCAGCTAAACGTCGCATCATTAGTCCTTTATACTAACGGCCGTTAGTAAATAACTTAAAATTCCGTTTTCTTACGTTTTTATACATTTTCATACGTTTTCGTCCCTTTTTTTTACGTTTTTGTCTATTTTTACACGTTTTCGTCCGTTTTCTTACGTTTTCATCCATTTTTATACGTTTTCGTCCGTTTTTTCATTTCGTCCGTTTTCTTACGTTTTCGTCATTTTCTACATATTTTTGTTCGTTTTATGTTTTCTCCTTTTTACACGTTTTCGTCATTTTTATACGTTTTCGCGCATTTTCGTCAATTTTTATACGTTTTCGTTAGTCTTTGCACGTTTTCGTCTATTTTTTTACATTTTCATCCGTATAAAAATGAACGAAAACAAATGAAAACGTGCAAAAATGGACGAAAACGTATAAAAACGAACGAAAAACAAATGAAACCGTATAAAAATGGACGAAAACGTGTAAAAACCGATGAAAACGTATAAAAACGTAAAAAAAGAACAAAAACGTATAAAAACGGACGAAAAACGTGCAAAAACAAACGAAAACACATGAAAATGTATAAAAACGGATGAAAACGCAAAAAAATGGATGAAAACGTATGAAAACGTAAAAAAACATACAAAAACGAACGAAAACTTATAAAAACGGACAAATACATATGAAAACGCAAGAAAATGTAAGAAAACAGGCGAAAACGTATAAAAATGGATGGAGTTTCATGATGAAAACGTGCAAAAACTAACGAAAACGTATAAAAATGGACGAAAGTTGGCGAAAACGTATAAAAACGATCGAAAATGTGTAAAAACGGACGAAAACATATAAAAACGGATGAAAACGTATAAAACGGACAAAAACATGTAAAAACTGACGAAAACGTAAGAAAACGGACGATATGAATAAAAACGGATGAAAACGTGTAAAAACGGACGAAAACGTATAAAAATGGATGAAAACGTAAGAAAACGGACGAAAATGTGTAAAAATAGACGAAAACGTAAAAAAGCCAGACGGAAACGTATGAAAATATATAAAAACGTAAGAAAACGGAATTGTAAGTTATTTACTAACGGCCGTTAGTATAAAGGACTAATGATGCGACGTTTAGCTGACGTGGATACATACAATAACAAAAAGTGTCAAGTTTTTTGTTACAATGAAAAAAAAATAGTTGGCTATACACAATCACAAAAAGTGTCAAGTTCGATGCATTTTTTTGTCATTTGCCCTTTTTCATATGGACCGAAGCATACATTCAATTTTCGAAATTTACTATTGACATTTACATTCACTCTCAACTCTACCTTAACATCTTAAAAAACTTCTTGGAAAAAACATTAACATACTGGTAGTTGACTTTCGCATAAAAGTGTGTTTCAAGCTATAGTCGGTTCTGCGTGGCCATCAGTAACACAACACAAATTTCTTCCACTTTGGTGTTTTATGACGGAGTTTATATATATCATAGACGTCTTATCGTAAGAAAATAAAACACATACATAAACACTACAACATTGATTGCTTTTCGAGGGGACTTTTTGAAGGCCAAAAACCTTTAGCGGGGACGTGTCCCCACCAAAACGTCCCCGGTAACTCCTTCTCGCTGAAGCTTTTGGCGGGGACAGTTTTCATCATTTGGCGGGGACACGTGAGACCCACAACCTTTGAGCTGGTCAAACTTGGTCCAGCGTGATACTACTTTTGGCCGGGACATGTCCCCGCCTAAAAGTCCATAAGTTAACCAGAAAATCACTTAATTAAGTGATTGTGTTAATTAATCAACTCTTGGGTACGTGTCCCCGCCAAAAGAGTTATCCATTGTTGAGATTAACTCTTTTAGCGGGGACACGTCCCCGCCAAAAGCTCAACACTAAATTATAGTTTCAGTCTTTTGGCGGGGACACGTCCCCGCCAAAAGCCTCTCACCATTTTGCAGCATATTACTACAAAATTGGTAATTTCTAGATTTTTTTTTGGAATTTTTCCCGAAAAAATCTACAACATCACAACCTGTTTCAGAGCTACAACATCATAAATTCGCCAAATTATCTAAACATAATATCATATATATCCAAATTCACCAAAACGGTTCAAAAACCGTGATCACATGATCATCTACAAAACTATCCATAACCTAGCTATCCGGAAATGGTCCAAAACTATACGCATAATCTATTTAGCGGGGATCCTAACACATAATCCACATAAACACATAATAATCCATGTAAATCTCCACAAATATGTCCATAACCCAAAAACAAATATAAACCGAACCATAACCCAAACAAACCATATCCTACTCTTCACTCCCCCACTCCCCTCCCCGGTACCTCCAGACTCACCCTGTGGAGCATCATTTGATCCTGATGTCCCCGGCATGTCCTTCGCTAGCCGATCAACCCAACCTGGCTGACGTCTCAAAAACTCCATCATCATATCAACCTGAGTCCCTCGGGTGTTCAGCTCATCGGCTTGTTTCTTCAGTGTTTCCTGAAGCGAGGACATGGAGGCTTGCTCGGGAGCTCGTGAGGTGCTGTGGGTCGTCTTCCCACCAAATTATTGGCGCCAAAATGTCCCACCAAAAGCTCTATTTTTACCATATATAACAACTAGCAGATCTGCTCTTATCCTCACAAACACATTATATACACTCTTATCCTCACAACCTCTTATCTTCACACCAATTTCAAAACCTGAGATTCACCGAAATAATCCTTTTATGTGTTCTTGTGGAACAGGAGATATAAAACTAAGAACATCACATCAAAAATATACCTTTAGATTGCCTTATTATTCATGTCCTCTTTCGAAGGTGAACAATCATACATTTCTTATTTACGTAAATATACAAATAATTGGGTTGTTAAAAAAAATTCTTGTAATTTCCTTATTATGTAACAGCCAAGAAAAAAAGATCATGGATATGGATATTTTATGTGGAAGAGTGAATTCGATAACCGGTTAAGAGTAATCTCTTCTTCAACATCTCAAGGTTCTGGATTTGCACAAATAGAGTGCTCAAACTATAATACCAAAGATCTTAGGATAAACATGCTGGAATCAAAAATACAGGTGCTAGAGACAAGCGTATAGATACTGGAGGCAAAACTTGAAATGGAATGGAATCCCGACAACCACGCATGTTAGTCGGGTGCAATACTCCGTAAGCTGTTAGATGACATGGAAAATCTTCGTACACAGTAGTGTTGTTCTTGTTTAATGTGTTGTTGTTGTTTTTGTTATTTGACATTAATAATCTGCTTGTTAAATCCATAATCAAACACCCCTTTAAACAGCAGGGTATTTCAAATATGCAATTTTCCAACACTAAATTACATATGCATAAAGACTGGAACTGTAGGAACAATATCACAATTAACAAACACGAAGGCAAACCTTTTATTCAAACCACGCAAGAGTTCTCAACCACATAAATTTCATATAGACTTAAACGAAAAAACTTGACAAGCAAACGAAACAACTCGACAAGAAAATGAAACAACTCAAACGAAACAAATCGAAGGTTATGTGTGTTTTGCCGAATTGAGGATGATCGGTTAGGTATATATAAGTAAAAAATTGGCGGGATAAAGCTGCATGTGGCGGGATAAATTGGCGGGAACGCTTTCGGTGGGGACATGTCCCCGCCAAAAGCTATTATTTTTGGCTGGATAAAGTAAATGTTTGGAGGGAAATCTATTAGCTAGTACTACACTTTTGGCGGGAAAAAAAGCGGGAACAATTAGCAAGCTATGACTTTGGTCAAAATTTGGTAAATATCAAATGAACTTTTGGCGGGGACATGTCCACGCCAAAAGGTTGCATTGAATTTTTATTAAACGGTCAGCCAATTTTTGTGCTAGGTCAGCCTATGTTTTGTCGTTTAGTGACTTTCGCCTGGGACAAGGGCGTCCCCGCCAAAAGTGTGGTCGCCCGTCCTTCTGTTTGTTGTAGTGAAATTTCTTTCAAAAATCAGATCATGTAACATGATGAATTTACGAATCAATTCATGTTTGAGATTGAGAATTTAAACTTTTTGTTGTGTAATTAGTGGCCTACTGATCAAACCCCATCAGGAAACATGCATAAGATTAATAAAAGTGACATGATTTTACAGTATAACAACCAGAATATTGAATACACAAAAACAAACTGATAATGCGGATCTCGAGCAGTAGATGTAACAATATACTCTATAGACGTGAAACACATTTATAACCAGACTAGTGTTCCCATGATACATAAAACTAAAATGGCACACTACATTAAGACACCACCATATATATTACAATAAAGCATCCAAATAATTATCACAAAAGCAAACAAATAGAAATCACCAACTCAATAAATACCCCAGTTGTAATATGTTCACAGTACCAAAGGAGAAAAACAAAATATGTCATGTCCAAAAACAAACCAATGTCTACAAAACTCTAAATTCAAACCACTTAAAAAAGCTTAGCTAAGACATTAAGATAGGTCACCTGAACATTCAGGATATGCATTTAGATCAATTAAGTTGTTATGATGTTGCACATGCCTAGAACTTGAAGGATTGCGTTCTTGCGAAGATTCCACAAGCTCAAATTTAAAAGGATCTCTTTTTGTAGAAGTTTTTCCCTTTTTTTCCTTTTTTCCTTTCGGAGGTCTTCCTTTTGGTCGTTGAATAACTGGCTCAAAATATGTATCAGATTCATTCACAAGTTTAGCAATCATCGAAGTAGCAAGTTCTAGTTTACTGAAATGTAATTACTTTTCTGTCCAAGCACTAACAAATTTGTCTTTCCAAGGCAACCGCATGTCCTTTATATACTCAATTGCATCTTTCTTTCTATTATAAAATAACTCAAATTCTTTCCAATTGTTCTCAAACAAAGATTCTGTTGTTGACTTTACTACATTATTCCAACTTAACATAAACATATTAAATTCTTTCGCACGTTCAAAGTACCCTTTGCAATTTGAAAGCACGTTCTTTTCAATATGCCAAACACACAAGAGACTTGTTGTGGTTGGAAACACATCCGTGATAGCATTCATTAGTAGGGCTAAACAAACGGACCGTTTCGACCGGACCGACCGAGACCGAACGGACCGAAGGACCAACGGTCTCGGGTTTTTCCTTATTTCGGTCTCGGTCCGGTCTAAAAACCGCCCATTTTACCTTCTTGGACCGGACCGGTCCGAGACCGACCGGACCGGACCGAACACATTCGGTCTCGGTCTTGATCTTGGCTTTTGGGCTATTTCAGTCTCGATCTTGGTCGGTCTGGTCCGGTTCGGTCTTTGACCGATGATCAGCCCTATTCATTAGTGTTAATTCCCTGTCTGAAATAGTCACGAAAGGTTGATTACTATCACCAAGAATCTTCTTAAATACACTTAGTGCCCAAACATAATGGTCTTTATCCTCTTTCTCCAGAAAAACAAATCCAGAATAGAAAGATGTATTAAAGCATGTAACTCCAATGATATCAAGAAGAGGCATGTTGTATCTATTGGTTTTGTATGTGCAATCCATCACAAGACTTTGGCTGATTTAATTGACAAAGGATGTGTAATGAACAGGTCGATTATATACCCTTCTGGATTATGTATATATATGTGTGTATATATATATATATATATATATATATATATATAGGGGGACTTTCATTTTAGAACCATCTTATCTGCGTGAACTGACAGAACCACCAAAAACATACATGCACGTCTTTTAAAATAAAATAAAAATACACGCAAATCATCAATAATCGTAAGTATCCACCTATGTTCTTCAATATCATCATGAACTCATCCTTTTTTTCACAAAAACCTTACACACGGCTGCAATATTGTCGTTGCACGCCTTATAAAGACATACATGCACACCTTCAAAGAAAAAATTTATATTTCCAATTTCTTATCAAATTCTTTAGAACAACCATGTTTTTTTAAAGCATATATGTTGTTTTTAGAACATATGTGCAAAAATACAATAATTGAAGGCGTGCATGTATGTTTTTGGTGGTTCTGTCAGTTCTCGCAGATAAGATGGTTCTGAAATGAAAGTCCCACTATATATATATATATATATATATATATATATATATATATATGTGTGTGTGTGTGTGTGTGTGTGTGTGTGTGTGTGTGTGTGTTGTAACACCCCCAATTTTGTCTATGCAGCGGAATTCAAACTGGGTGTTACTCGACAGTACAATAGTCATAATAATAGAAAACGATCTCTAATCAAGTCGTTTAAAATAAAAGGCTTATCATTCGATTTATAAAATATATCAGAGTTTACAAAGATAGGTCCCAGTTGGTTCCATGTTTACAAAAATACATCAATTAAAGTCTTTTGATGTTTTTCGAATGATAAAGTAAGTTATAGCCTTCTTGATCGATTCCGTGCCCCTCCGTGCTATCCTTGATCATTATGCACTTGAGATACATGCTTAAAACGGTGAACACAAAGGTTGAGTGATATTCATAAAGTTTTAGTTAATCAGTTGAACACAATATTCGTAACGTGAGGTAATTAGTCTCACATTCATAGTTAGAAAACAAAACAGTTATTATTGCACTAAGCTCATGACACCGAAAATATTAACAACTTATCAATAGAAATTGATATAATAGTAACAGTGGCCCTAATAGGTAATTTGCCATTATACCTAGAGTTCTTCAAATACAGTGCGTTTGCTTACCGGACTTGGTTAAACAAACGGGATTTGTCAATCCCGATAGGCCTATCCACATTATTCGCGTTCACTTCACTCGTGATTAATGGCTCATGATAATAGGGACTTAAGTTTGGCAATATTGGTACTTAGTGTAAATGATACATTCAGATATAGCATATAGTTTCAAAGCAATGTGTTCGGTTAAAAATAACATGTATCCCCCCCGAGGGTTTATAAAACAATTAAGTAATAGAAAGTGGGGCTATGAACTAATCGTGATTTGGATGGTGTTTTAGTGCTTTAATGAGTTCGATGGATAAGCCGGGAAACCTCTAAGTGCAACCTACAATAGGACGTTGCGACTTAGGTTTGGAATAATGTCTAAGAAAACATAAACGAGCCTATATATTTCATTATATTGATCATGATGTAATACTTGGTAGGTTGTGTATGTCGTTTTATAGAAATGGTTTATGAAACATTTTTAGTTTATATCTTTCGTACTACCGTTCGGGCCATCATAATTCAGAGCTCATGTAGTAAACGTTCGAGGAGCTAGGATACTTTAATTCGTAAATCCAGCAACTCGTCGATACGTTTACCTAAATGAAACCCCTCACATGAAGTTCCCTAGTGTTGTAGCACTCGACATAGAAAGTATAGGTTTTTGGTCGTTTTACAAAAGTTACAATTCCGAAGGTCGAATAAACTTAGGAAAGTTTATTTTGAATGAAGATTGTTATCTTTCATGGTTTATCGAGGGAGTAGATCCAAATTGTTTTGGTGTTTGTGTTGTTTTGCTAAGGCTAAGGCCTTGGCTAATGGTCTCGGTTTAGAAAGCCTTGAGGCCTTAGCCGTGGTCTTGCCATGGCTTTGGTCTCGGCTACCATGGCCTTGAGACCTCAGCCTTGGCCTTAGCCGCGGTTGTGGTCTCGGACTAAGGCCTTTAGGCCATTTGGTTTCACCTTAGTCGTGACAAAGTTTATAGCCGTTTGTCTATACATTGGGCTGTTAAGATTTAAAAAAAAAATAGCCTTCTTTAATGCATTTTATGCGCCCGTGCTCCTGTGTTTTTGAAGAAAACGCCATTCCGGACAACTTTCGTGTTTTAGCTTTTTGATTAATCGGACCAGAAGTGCCTCGTTTTGCATGTTCTTAGTTTCTGTCACAGAAAGTTTTTAACAACTTTTAGGTTTGGTTTTGGTAACTTCATTTGGCCGTATCTGTTGTTCCCTTTACACGCTTAGAAGTAACTACAAAGTTAAGCCAATTGTGTTTATGGCTGAGATTAACTTAATGATTAATTATAATGAATAAGTAAAACGTAAATATAAAAACACAAAGTTTTTCAACGTTTAAATTCTTATTAGAAATCAATCAAAGAATCTATTACCCAAGTGTTTTGCGGAACAAACACTTGGGATTGAATAGACAAGTTATGATGTGTTCTCCTTTCTAAACTCAAGTTATACTTGAGTGAAAACAATAAAGACCCACTGAGCTATCTCAGGGATACAGTTGCTCTTTGAAGGAGAAAAGTGGTTTTGTGAAAGTCTAAGCTTTTAATGCACAAAACTTAACCCACTTTTCTCAATCTCTTCCTATTTATACACAAGTATAAAAGAGCACTGATGATTAAAATACAAAAAGAATAAGCATGCGTGTCTGACAACTACAACAGTATTTGTCATTTCCAAGAACCAATAGGAATAGGCCAAAAGTCTTTCCGAGTGTCAGTTCTGACGCTTCTTGACTTTTACCGTTTTAGGGAAGGTTTGTTTCTGGCCCGATAAGACTTCTCCTTATCTCTTCAAACTCTTTCCGCCTAATCCCGCCTTTCTCTCAGACTTCAGGTTCTTCAGTCTACGCCTTCAGTCTTCAGTCTTCAATCACTTATTGTTGTTTGAGGAGACTGGGGTTCAGTGAGTTCTTGTCCAATACTCACTGAACCCATTACCTTCTTCTTTGGCTTAAGTGACACTCAGGGAGTTCCACCTCACTGAGTGGTGAATCTTTCTTCTTAGACTCGTCCTGAGCATCTTGAAGGTAACTCACTGAGTGACTGTTCACTCAGTGACTTTGGATTGTTTTCGGTTGATTAACACTTGGCTTAATTTGTATTCAAATCCTGTTTTCAGGATCCTTGAGTACTGACGGACCCAACAATCTCCCCCTATTTGATTATAAATTATGCCTAAGTGTTTTGATCAGTTATGAGTGAGACAATGGACTTCTTCTCATACTGAATATACTAGAAAGCTATTAAGGACACTGATATAACAAAAACATGGGCCATCAATTTTATTAATATCATTACAAAGTCCTATCTAACATAATACTCAGGGTTCTTGTTCTCCTTCTAAGATACCCAAGAGTTCCAGTTTAGCTCTCTTCGACACTAACACATCTTTGTCAGGTCGCTCTCTCATCATCCTATCCATCAGCTTGACAAACTCATCATTTGCAGGGCTCTTCACTTGAATTGCCATTAGCTTGTATGCCAGAAGAGTTGTTGTTTCCACAAGGTTGATGTCACTGAATCTTTGGAAGGCCGGTTGGCTGAACTCATCGACAAAGAAGATGCCGTACTCAGGCTCCTTGATGACCAGGTTGGGGACAAACTTGACTCTATCAGGAGGAATCCTGTCGCAATGAAGAGCAGCTATGAATTGTTCAGGCTCCTGACCCACAGCTTTTCTTTTCCTCCCGGTCTTCTGAGTAAGCTTAGGGATTGACAGTCCCTGAGAAGCAAGCGCCTTCTCATGATCTACTCCTAGACTCTTAGCCACTTTTTCAAGTTCCTCATATTTGGCGTTCAGTGTCTTGAGAAGGCTTGGAACGATCTTGCCATGCTTCTTCCTGAGGATGGGCATCATCATGTCCCATTCCCTTAACCCATATTATGAGAATCTGAAGGGTTTATTAACCTCAGACTTTCTTGGTCCCATGTAAACCGTAACACTTATTGGGTTGGTGAGGTGAATGGTCATGTCAGTGATTGTGCCTTCTCCCTTGGTCTTTATCATATGCCACATATACCTCTCATAGGTTTTGTTCCTTCTTTCTTCTCTGAGCTTTGCCTGCTCATTGGCTTCCTTAATGATGTCAGCCTGAAGCTTGAGGAATTCTTCCCCCTTGATGTCCTTATCAGTCTCCTTAATTACCTCCTTGGCAACCTCAAAGATTATTGGTCTGTTGAGTTGCTCTGCTTTTTCTTTTGCCCTTCTTATGTCCTGTTCGTGCAAGACTTCGACCACTTCTGTTGGAGTCCCAAAGAATGTCTTTCCTCCATCTAACTCAACCATAAATGGTGCATCAAGGTCCGGACGCCTTTCAGTTGATGCCGGAACCAATTGTGTTTGAAGAGGATCTTCAGTCACCATGATTCCCTTCCCTTTGTCAGTGGGAGGGGGTTGACTGGTGGAGGTCTCAGGGATTTCTGTTGCTACTGCTTCAGGTTGTTCAAGGTTTGCAGCAAAAATAAGTGGAGAAGACTGAGGTTGAGGAGTTAGATAATCAAGTTTCTCCCCCTCAACAGATGCAGGAACTTCAGTGTATGCACCTGTTGACTGAGGAGTTGGGGTAACTGGAAAGGCCTGAAGAATTGTGAGGATGTTGGAGACCATTTTCTTCATTTCAGAGGTCTCATTCTTCAGTGTGGACATTTCAGCGGCCATGGCATTCTGAGTGGAGGTGAGTTCAGTGACCTTGGTGGTATTGTGGGTGATTAACTCATTATGTTTTGTTGAGAGCTGATCAAAGGCTGAGGATATTTTGTTCAAGTACTCCTTGGAATCAGCTACTGATTGATGAAGAGAATCTTGATAAGACCATATGGTTTTGAGATCCACCCCTTGAAGAAGCTTTAGAAGCTCAGTAATGTTGGTGGAAGTGGTGGTCTGAGTATCCATGTACTCTTTCAGCTTTGTGATCAGGGCGGGATCATCTCCGAGTTCTTCCTGAATATGATCAAGGGCTTTCAGTATGTTGGTGAGCTGCTTGTCTTGTTCAGTTCCCATACAATCCAGAGATTCCCTCAGGTCCCCGAGTTATTTGTCAGTGAGTTTGGTGGCCTGTAGCACTTTGCCCTGAGATTCTTCAACAGTAGCCCTGAAGTCAGCATAGTTAGCTGCTGCTTCAGTATGCTAATCCCATTGCTCTTCAGTAATCTTACGAAAGAGAGCATGGTTGGCTTTGCGGAGAAACATTACCAGTTGCCTTTCAGTAAGTGGAAGAACGTTGTCATATTTCTGCAACCACTGAGGAGTAGCAGGAGCAGATGAGTGACCTGATGATGATGATGATGTTGTTGGGTTGGTTAGGGTGAGGGGTTGTTGATCCTCAGGAGGAGGAGATGATTGTTGTTGTTCAGGGTGCTGAGGAGAGTTGTATGTTTCAGTCTCCATTTCCTCCTCAGCACCAAGAACGTCTTCATCGCCAAAATCAACCATTTCTTCCTCTGACACATCATCCAGCAGTCTTTCAAGATCTACCAGAGTAGGAACCCTGCGGGAATCCGGCTCCCCCTCAGAAGAGGGCTCACCTTTGTTTTGGCCAGGTTCTGACCCCTCCAAGTGCACTGAGTGGGTTTTCTCAGCCTGGACCTTGGAGTCAGTTCCCAAGTGAATGGATTCGCCATGGGGGGTTGTGGGTTCCGTATCAGCGGGTGGTTTTAATCCCTCTGAGTCTTTGTCCCCCTGAGTGCCTTCAAGGACTGGCGGGCGTTCTCTAGTACTATCATGAGGCAATGATTATTGGTAGACCCCCTTCCCATCAGGGTTGTACTGCCCTTCTGAGGTTTTAGGGTCCTTGTCTCCCTGAGATCCTGAGTGTGATTTCTCAGGACCGTAAGCAGGATGTGATTGGGTGTGGGTCTCCTTCTCAGTAGAGTAGTGCTGCTCTACCGAGGATACAGGACCCTGTACTCTCTCAGGCAAAGGTTGTGATTGACTAATGCCTTCATCGGGATGTGAGAGGGTGAAGGTTCTAGACCCCACTGACTTGTGTATATCAGTAGGGCCATAAGGAAAGGTTTTGCCCGAGGACACTGAGGATGTTTTCTCAGTATACTCCGTTTGCGTTTGTTTTATGGTCAAGAGGGTCTCAGTGATGGGTGTCTCAGAGGTCTTGGCCATAGTTTGCCTTTCCTTAGGCTCTGAGGCAGAAGTCCCAAGGGCGAGTGATTTGGGTTTAACTACCTTCTTGGTCCCTGCCTTCTTTTTCTTCTTCTCCTGCTTTGTAGGAGAAGGAACAGGGGAAACAACGTTTTCCCCCTGAATAACTACCAGCATGTAGTCGGTCAGGGGTACTGGTTGTACTTTAGTAAGGTCTCTTGAATAGTTGGCTTTATGAAGGACGTCAGGTTTAGAACCCTCAACGTCAGGCCTAACATAATCAGAGCCTAGTAACTCCAGAAGCACACAGGAAATGAACCTAGGGTAAGACATGTGTCTTTGCCTAGATTTTCCTGAGAGCTTGGCTACGAGGTCTCGGAAGATTATTCCTCCGATGTCTATTTTTCTACCCTCCAGGAGACTGAACACCATCAATTGTTGTGATGCATTCAATTGCTCCGTGGAGGATTTATTGCCTCCAAGGACCTGAATGACAAAGGTCATCAGGATCCTCCAGATAGAGGAGAACCAAGTCTTAATTATTGGTGCTTTAGCCAATAATGTTCCTGAGGCCACATCAGGTTGTTTTGGGTCATGTGGCCCTAGTAAAAGTAATTTGGCCTTTACTTCTTGGTCAGTGGGGTTGGGCTCAAAGTTCTCAGTGAAATCAAGACCTGTGGCCTTGATGAAGGTTGGGTAATCCAGGGAGATGGTCCTTCTCCCATTCATCACTGAGAACGTGATTATTGAGTCTTTGGTGTCCTTAGGGCTTGTTGCCACTGTTGTACACCAGGATTCCCTCAGATAGTCATTATATATGACTGAGGGGGTTTTAGTGAACGCCGTAGCAAGAAATCAGTTTTGAAGATATTTAACCACATTCTTGTACGCCCAAAAATTTTCGGGGTAGGCAAAGTTTCCTACGACGTTATTTTTGGTCATATCCACGCCCTCCATTGTGAATTCCACAATTGGGGCATAGGTTATAACTTTAGAAGTAGCCATTTGTTTGAAAGGTCTTGGTTTTACAAGAAAATGGTCTGATTTTCTACATAAGGAAGAACACACAATAGTTTTGGAAGAAAAGGGTAGAGTTTGCTTAAGATTTTCTAAACGTATGTGTGTTAATCCATTTTGGGGGTGATTGTACAATAAATTGCACGACCAGGCCTTCGATGATGATCAAAGGATTTAGTCGGAGCCCTCTCCGGGACTCCTTCAAACCCAACGGACCATCTACTTAGCCTTCAACCCACTGGTGACCCAATTCTTAGGGCTGAGAGTGTTGCTCCATGGGTCGGAGGCCTAGGCTCCATTTCTATCTCTTCATCATACTCGTCACTTGAGTATTCCAATTCCCTTCGCATCTCAGCATTCCTAACTTGCCTTTTGCGAGCCCTTAAGAGAGATTCCAACGCTTCATGGTTGGCTTCGACAAAGGCTGGGCTAATAATAGGCTCTGGATTGGCTGATGTCTAAGCATGATGGTTGGGTGTTACTTCTGGGTGAGAACGTGTAGTGAACGTGGAGGCGGTTATTGGGGGAAGGCTATAAGAGTCATTGATTGGTATTGGTGCCAAGGTCGAGAAACCCGATGGGGGAGTATCTTCTCTCCCTTGATCCATGTTGGATATATAGTGAAAGTAGTTGGTTGGTTATAAGCTTGGAAATAACGAGACCAATTGTAGCGATCCCACGGATGGCGCCACTGAGTGTACAATAAATTGCACGACCAGGCCTTTGATGATGATCAAAGGATTTTGGGGGTGTTGAGGTTGCGCCAAGCTTGTCTTTAACCTGAAATAAGAAATACTAAAACACTACGTTAAGTGATTGCGCAGGGGTTGGACCCTCCGAACCACCTCCGGCGTGCGAGTAAGTATGTGATATGGTATGTTTGTAGTAAGTTGAGAGAGTTAAGTTGGCATTACCATGGTTATGGCCCGTCTAAGCTATTTATAGGGGAGAAATAGGCCTTAGAGGGCGGTTGCACTTGATTCGGAGATCATGGGGGCATCCCATAAAATGTGGTAACCGCTAGGGCTTTGTGGCCCACGATCTCCTCCTTGGCGGGAAAGCCTAAGGGAAGGAGGAACGTGGGTGTGACCAGGTCAAGGTAGCTCTCCATTATAGTTCCTTCGTAGGAGATACCCCGAAGGGCTTAAGGCTTCGATTGGCGGATTCCCACATGGTAACCACTTCATAGATGAATGGTTTTATGCCAATGAAACGTTTTAGGAGATTAACCTGGGCCTCTGAAGAGAGGGCTTCGCACAGGCTCGAAGGGGAGTCCTTCAACCCGTTCGGAGGGTACATCATCAAGCCCCCCAGTCGAAAGTGATATATACGTACGAGTTTATATTGCATTCGACTCAAAAAACATGCTACACTCTATCCCTTTCGTTACAAATTCGTACGAATAAAGGATAAGTGCATAAACAGACTTGCGCAATAAATGCAGCTAATGAATATGCAACTACCACACCCTAGGCTACAATAGCTAGGATTTCGGTAACCACAAATTTCTTTTCAATTTTTAAAAAACAAATTGGAGTCCGTATTTTGCTCGGATTATGATTGCACGTGGATGGCTAGGATAAAACCACAAAGGATATACATAAACCCTGCATAATCCTAGCCCTAGATCACATTTCTTCGGCATCTGTACAACTTAGAATGGCCTTCGGAGGCTCTTCGGGACTTTCTTTGATCTTATTGCCAATATCTCCAGTCTTCCCCTGATTGTAGCTAGAGAATACGGTTCCTATCCCATAAGGTGTATGGAATTTTACCGCTGAGTGTTTGGTGGAGACTACAATACCCATTCTTTGCATGGCGGTCCTTCCTATCAACAGATTGTAGGGAGAATCGGACCTTACGATAGCAAACGTGAGGGTTTCTGTCCTTGCGAGCTTACCTTCTCCAATTGTTATGTCTAATGGTACTTCTCTCAGAGGCCAAGAATGCTCACCGGAGAACCCTACCAAAGGTATCTTCCAGTTGACCCGTTGCGGTCTGATCGAAGGCATGAGCTTAAGAAAACAATGCTCGTATATGATTTCGCAGGAGCTTTCGCAGTCCATGTAGGCACTGTTTACTTCTCGGTTGAAGATTAGAACTTTGATGACCACTGGGTCGTTCGAAGGGACTTGGCCTGTGATAAGAGGAAATGTTACCTCCCCTACTTCGTTTACCTCCTGCTCCGTTACCTTTCTTTTTAAGCTTGTTTCGCCCCAATGAACCATAAGTATTGGGGCTTCGAGAGGAGTAGTATCTTTAGCCAATTGAGTGTCGGACATTTTTTTCCTTTCCCTTCTTTATAACCTTCACCAAATGTGCCAATTGCCCGGACTTTACAGCTTCTTCTATCTATTTCTTTAGCTCCCTGCAACTGTTTGTATCATGACCATAATCTTCATGAAAGTGACAATACTTGCTGGTATCCCTGTTTTTGCCTTTGCTTGTCATATAAGGGGGTGCTTTGAAAGCCTTAGCAGCCCTCTTTGTTGCAAGTATTTCCTTCGGAGACTTAGTTAAGCTTCCCAGCAAACCATGGTTAGGACCTTTATATGGAGAAAACCTGTCCCTGTTTTTGTTCTTGTTCTTTGACCCTTCCCACACAGAATGCTTTGAGAACTTGCTGTTGTTATCTCTGTCGATCGGTGCACCATTAGTAGATACCTCTTTTGCTTCAATCCAAGTATACGTCTTTTCCATTAACCATTTGTATGTTGTCGGAAGGTCAGTGGATAAGAATTCCACCAAACTCTGATTTCGAAGACCATGTACGAAACCCGAAATGCGCTGATCTTCATGTAGACCCAAGATCTGTAAAGTTTCATCGGTGTACCTAGTAACGAAGGCCCTTGTGCATTCATTTTCTTTTTGTTTAATGTTGTGCACCGTTAGATGGGTCCTTGTAAACTTCTTTTGCTGACTGAAGTGTGATCGGAACTTAGCCTTGAGATCATCAAGATTGACAATGCTACAAGGCTTTTGCCCATTCCACCAAATACGGGCAGAATCCCGCATGGTATAAGTAAACATGTGACAGGCCACAGGCATAACCCACTTCTGCATCTTAATAGCCCCTTCGAACAAATGTAGGAAATTGTCCGGATCCCCCTTCCCATCATAAGTCCCAATATGCGAAGGCATTTTCAACCCATCAGGTAATGGGTAGTCTTCTATCCACCTAACGAAGGGTGTAGCTAAACCCATAGGGTCTGAGTATAGATAATTATATGGTGGTGCATACATGGGAAAAGTAATATACGGATTATTGTTTGGGGGCATCCCCATAGGAGTTTGGCTTGGGTAGGACTGATAAGGTGTGTTCATGGCGAACGGATAACCGTTTCCCATGGCATACGAAGGGTACGCCATAGGATGCCCGAAGGGTATGCTCCCATAAGGTTGAGGGAGACTTGGTTTATTAGGCTGCCCATTTACCGGAGGATATAAACCTTGAGGATAAGACTGAGTTTGGAACGAGGGGTACATACCATTGGGAGGAAGATTTCCTCCCATATTAATTGTAGGCGGATTGCCTTCTACGCCTGATGCGTGAGAAGGCTGCAACGGAACCCCTGCTTCGGTCCTTCCAAGATGAGCTGCTAACAATGGAGGCAAATTTACCCCCGTCTCTTCCCTTCGTTGGCTCCTCTCATTGGAACCTTCAACAACCACTCCTTCTCTCCTAGTCGGAGCCCTCTTCGGGACTCCTTCAAACCTAACGGACCATCTGCTTAGCCCTCGACCCACTGGTGACCCGATTCTTAGGGCTGAGAGTGTTGCTCCATGGGTCGGAGGCCTAGGCTCCATTTCCATCTCTTCATCATACTCGTCACTTGAGTATTCCAATTCCCTTCGCATCTCAGCATTCCTAACTTGCCTTTTGCGAGCCCTTAAGAGAGATTTCAATGCTTCATGGTTGGCTTCGACAAAGGCTGGGCTAATAATAAGCTCCGGATTGGCTGATGTCGAAGCATGATGATTGGGTGTTACTTTTGGGTAAGAACGTGTAGTGAACGTGGAGGCGGTTATTGGGGTAAGGCTATTAGAGTCGTTGATTGGTATTGGTGCCAAGGTCGAGAAACCCGGTGGGGGAGTATCTTCTCTCCCTTGATCCATGCCGGATATATAGTGAAAGTAGTTGGTTAGTTATAAGCTTGGAAATAACGAGACCAATTGTAGTGGTCCCACGGATGGCGCCACTTATTGTACAATAAATTGCACCACCAGGCCTTTGATGATGATCAAAGGATTTAGGGGGTGTTGAGGTTGCACCAAGCTTGTCTTTAACCTGAAATAAGAAATACTAAAACACTACGTTAAGTGATTGCGCAGTGGTTGGACCCTGCGAACCACCTCCGGCGTGCGAGTAAGTATGTGATATGGTAAGTTTGTAGTAAGTTGAGAGAGTTAAGTTGGCATTACCATGGTTATGGCCCGTCTAAGCTATTTATAGGGGAGAAATAGGCCTTAGAGGGCGGTTGCACTTGATTCGGAGATCATGGGGGCGTCCCATGAAATGTGGTAACCGCTAGGGCTTTGTGGCCCACGATCTCCTCCTTGGCGGGAAAGCCTAAGGGAAGGAGGAACGTGGGTGTGACCAGGTCAAGGTAGCTCTCCATTGTTGTTCCTTTATAGGAGATACCCCGAAGGGCTTATAACCGGATCTAAACACACATGTTGTGTTGGGGATACTTTGAGTATATACTTGATAGCACGCGGAATTTACTACCAAGTATCTAGAAGATGTTTTGTGTTTGGTGATTGATTGATTAAAACAATAAGAACAAATAAGAACACAAATTGTTTCAACCAAAGGATCTCTGGGAAATAAGAATTCATTGTTGCTGCCGATAGTGTAAAGTTGGTTCCTGCCGAAAGCTTTGGTTCCTGCTGAAAGCTCATTGCTGCCGACAGTGTTATTTTGTTCCTGCCGATAGTATTGTTGCTGCGGATAGTATTAATTGTTATCCGTATATTTAGAATGTTTGTTATGATTTATTTTTAGAAGAGATTGTTGTTAATCTCTTTACACGTTTTCTTGTAGAACGGGTTAGGGTTAGGAGATCTTGTTAGTATAAAAGATAAACCCGTCTATGAGTTTATACGCGCCTTGAACATCTATTAACATTCAATAAACGATTTATAGTTTATTAGTTTTGATCCATAGAGGATCATTGTCCTTTAGAGTTTTTCTTCTTTATAATACTTGTTATTTAGTTTCCGCATAAACACTTGTATTGCAGAGGTTCTTGATTATACCAAGCTCAATCAAGCTCGAACTACTCGATCCTACAAGTGGTATCAGAGCCTGGTAAGGATCTCTGATAAAGAAGGAAACAGTGTTGAAGTGTGTCTCTCTTGAATCTCTTCACAATGTCAGTATCAGGAGATGATTTTGAATTATGCGCAAGGAGGATTAGGAACTTGTTCCACAATAAGACCTATGAGGAAAAAGAACATTTGGAAGAATATGCTTTCTTAGGGTTCCCATCTCAGGTACAAAGATGTAATTCTGCTTGTCAAGAATTGTACTCAACGCTTAATAATGAATATGATGAAATGAAAACTAAGTATAATGAATACTTTATTAAAGTTAATGCTTATGATAAAGCAGTTTAAAACATTAGAAAAGCAAAAAGTTTGGTTTCAAAAGAATCAGTTAGCATATGAGGAAAAGATAAAGGTTTTAGAGAGGGACTTGAAAAACACCACTAATGAGCTTAAACATTCTGAGTCTCAAAAGGCTAAGTTGGTGTTAGAAAAACTGGATATGCAGACTAAACTAGACAATGCCTTGGGTAGGTTTAATAAATGGAAAGATTCATCTAAAAACCTAAACAAGTTAGTTGATAGTTCTATGTCTACGAAAACAAAAAGAGGTTTAGGGTATGGTAACCTGATAGGGCCAAATCAATTTTATGACCCTAATGAGTATAGTGTTTTTAATTCTGAACCTGTAGACTATCAAAAACCTGTTAAATATGTGAAAGAAGGTGAAATGAATGCTGTTTCTCCACCTATAAGAGGAGTTTTTATGCCTTCTCCTGTACACTCTCTCTCTGATATTGACTCAGATGAGTCACAAATGGTTTATGGTAAAAAGTCTAAAGACTTACCTGAATCTAAAGATTGTGTCTCTTGTCACACAAGTGACAAATCCTCAGTAGCAGAGTCTAAAGACTTTGTTTCATGTGACTCAAGTGAAAAGTCAACTACACCCAAATATCACAGGTCCTCAAGTTTAACTAATGGTATATCTACTCCCAAATCAGTCTTTTCAGATAACAGCTCATTAAATTCTTTTAAAAACAACTGTGTCTCTAGTTCCACTAGTAATAATAGTGTTTATATTAAGAAAAGTTGTAGTAAAAACAAGGCTGTTAGGAAGAAGACATGTTTTGTGTGTGGTAGTCAATATCATCTTATAAAAGATTGTGATTATCTTGAGAAAAGGTTGAATGGTGGAAAACATCAGAACAGAACATTGTGGAAAAATGTTAAACAAATCCCACCATATGTTCCACAAGCAGCAGGAATGAATTTTTATAGGAGTCCTTTTCCTGCTGATAGACCTATTCCTGCTGGTTCCTCTGTTCCTGCTGATTTTCAGGGAATCATTCCTGCTGGTACTTCTTCATATAATCACAGGGATTTTTGGCCTGTCTATTCTAATCAAGTCTTTGGAGGGGGAATGGCTTATTCTCCATGGTATCCTTGGTAGTTGGTTTGTTTGGTTATATATGTTGTTGTAATTGTGTTTGCTGGTTTATAGGGTAGCTTTAGCCTAAGGGGAGGCTAATGCTTGTAATTTTGTCTTGTTTTTCATTCTTTTGAGTTTTATTTGTGTTTCTCTAATCTTATCTTGCAGGATTTTCAGTATCTTTTGTTAGTTAACTTTATTTTGCAGCTGCTTTATGCTTGGATTTAAAGGTTAATACAGCAATTTTCATTCATCATAAGAAAGATCAGTACATTCAGTTGCTGGTTACAAAAGATTTCAAGTTACAAACAAACTACTTATCAACATCATTCAAAAGCTACAAAAGATTCCAATCATCCATCATAAATCTACTTAAACCTTACCACCTAATCCATCTTCTCTTTACCCTTACCCATGTTTTCAGGCATGTACCTCCTTCCTCTCTGACGGCAGATCTCTTCATAAACATGGGGGACTGCAAGTGCCAAGATGACTGGCCTTGGTTGTCTTTGTTCAGGGGGTGACTTTGAAGTGCTTGAGGTTGTTGGTCTCTGATGAGTTCTGGATCGTGTTCTTGGAGTTGGATGGATTGGTTGTGAAGTTGAGATTCTTGATTGTGGAGTTGGATGAGTTGGTTGCGGTTTTGGATTGCTTGATTGTGTAGCTGGCTGGGTTGGCTTGGGAGTGGTACTGGTGAGATTCTTCCTTTGTCTTGGATCTTTGCCTTCACGTTGTCGATTGTGTCGACTTCTAGGGTTTGGTTTTTCTCGACTTGATCCTTCTTGAGACTTAGCCTTGCCTTTTGGTACCGGTACTTTATAGAAAGCTGCAGTTGTTCTTTCCATCTCTTCCGCAAGCAGAGCTTCAGTTTCCTTCATCTGTTTTCTGTCCTCATCAGTTAAAGGAAAATTGGGAGGGAAAGTCTCCCATTCACCCTGGTAATACACCAAAGACTTCAACTCTGATGAATCTTCATCATCAGAGCTAAAGTACTCAAAAGAAGAAGGGGTAGATGGAAGAGGATCAGATGAATCATCCTCAACCTTGGCCTTCCCTTTGACTTTAGAGGATGATGCTGTTTTGGGAAAGTAGTTGTTCCATCCTGAGTCACTCGAGGAGGATGAATCCGATGAGATTTCGATTATTGGATGTTTGGATGAACTCATAATGTGACTTGTTTTTCTTTTGGAAGATTGAGTTTGATTTGTGGTGATAAAGGGTTTTGTGATGATAGAGTTATGTGATCTTATGGTTATATAACATTATGGAGATTAGTGCAAATTTATTGATGGTTGGTATTGTGAATTAATTTGGGGAAGTTATTCTTAATGACTATGTTCGGAAGATTGACTTTGGTCAAACCACCTCATTCCTGCTGAATGGTCAAAGATGTTATTGCTGCCGATTGACCAAGTTTTACTACCGAAAGGTCAAACTTTCTTAAGTTAATTGATCAAAGATACGTGCAATAAATAGCAGCAATTCAAAGTGATATTTTTGGAAACTCAACATATAATTGCACATCTCTCATCTCTATTGCTTAGAAACCTATCAAACCCTAATCTTCTCATTTCAAACCCTAAATCTTTCCTTCAATACAATGACAACTCTTCGTTACAAAGATGATCATAACAAGGTTGCCTATTTGGAATCATCTTCAAAAAGTGCTGGTTATGATGAAGTGCTGGAATTTCTTCGAGGGTCATCTATTCGTTATGCGCTCACATATTGCCCAGTAACGGTATATGATTCTTTGGTCAAACAGTTTTGGAGAACGGCTAGAGTAAGACATGTTGTGGGAAGGGAAAATGATATTGTTGCTACCATTGATAATCAAGAAGTAAGTATCTCTGAGGAGTTGATTCGGTTAAAACTTCAATTTCCAGTAGAGCATGGGGAATTCGATCTCTCAAGGCAAGATATTATTGATGGTATGGCAGCTATTGGATATCCTGTCACTGGGAGTTGTACTTTCTTGAAATGTAAGTTATCTCCTCAATGGCGATTTCTGATTCATACCTTACTACAGTGTCTTAGTGTTAAGTCAGGTGGATGGGATCAGTGTCCAAGCCCTGTTGCATCTGGTCTGGTTTGTTTATCCCAAGGTAGAATTTATAATTGGGCAAAATATATTTTTGAGGGGATGTGTGAGAATATCAGTAGTGGTAAGCATAGATTTCTGATGTATCCTAGATTTCTTCAAATCATTTTAGGAATTCAGACCATTAACACCTCTCCTAAGATTGTCAATCGGCTATCTGCCAAAATGTTTGCCCTAATGAAGATGAACTTTACTGGACACCACTTGCCTTTATTGCCACCTATGTTGAACAACCCTGATGCTGCTGACAACCCTGAACCTGCTAATAATGTCAGCATCTCACCATCACACAATGCAGCTGATGAAGGGCCTTCAGTTGCTGCTGATGCATCTGCATCTGTTGCTGCTGATAACTCATCACCACCATCTAGACAAGTGACTCCTACACCTGAGACTAATGACAATGTTGAGACCAATGATCAGGATATCTCAGATGATACACCTATAGGTCAGCCTTCTTCTTCAAGGCTTTCATCACCTAGTCCTACTAGGCAGCCAGTTAGTTCTGACATCAATGCAGGGGAGGGATTTAATGTTTCTCCACCCAGAGTCAGTGAAGCTCCTAATACTTCAAGTGTTCCTGCTGGTGGAACTAATGCTGCTGTTGATCTAACCTCTATGTCTCAGCTACTTGAAGGATCTGTGAAGAAAATTGAGGCATTGGAGTCAGAACTTAGTGAGACAAAAAGGATTTTTGGTGCTAAAGTGGAGAGCTTGGAAAAGGAGCTCAGGGATTCTAGACAATGCCTTGAAAGATCTGTGAAGAAAATTGAGGCATTGGAGTCAGAACTTAGTGAGACAAAAAGGATTTTTGGTGCTAAAGTGGAGAGCTTGGAAAAGGAGCTCAGGGATTCTAATGAAGGATTTAGTAGAACTATCCAAGAATTAAATGATAAGATCAGCAGTTTGGAGGGTATTCAAGTGCAAAAGAAAAGAAGGGTAATTCTTTCTGAGTCTGAGGAAGATCAGGATGAAATGATATTTGATGGGCTTAATGTACTAGCATCTGTTTCTCTTGATGATGCAACTACTGAAGTTCCTACAACTTCTGAGCACAACATCACTCCTGAAGCACAGGTCTCCTCTGAAGCAAGGAGCATTGCTGCTGATGTCTCCATTGCTGCTGATGTGTCTGCTGTTACTGCTAATGTTGAAAATATTTCTTCTGCATCTAAGGATCCTGTTACTGCTGTTGAAAGTTCATCTGTTGCTGCCGAAAGTAACATCATTCCTCCTGAAGCAACTGAAAATGATGAAGAGATAGCTGCAAAGGTGCATGAACAGGAAGTTGCTGCTGAAAAAGCTAGGTTAGCTCAGCTTGCTCAAGATGAAGAGCTTGCAAGACAATTGTCTGTTGATGAGAAGAATGTTGCTGGAATTATAAATAACCCAAGTTCAGATGATCCTTCATCAGAAGTGTTTAGTGCACAAGTTGAATATTTATTGAACACTGACATGATTATTAGAGGTCATGGGTTTATGCTTCTTCAAATGCCAGAATTAGATTTAGATACAAAGTCAGACCTGCTAAAGGCATTCATCTTGAAGAAACAAAGAGCAACCACTTGGAATGAATTGATGCACAGGATTAAAGAAAGACAAAGGCTAGGATATAAGATGCCAACTAACAGAGACAATATCAATTTTATGAAGGTGTATCTAAGGAATGAAGCTAACTACAAAATCAGTGATTTCAAAGGTTGGCCTGAAGGTGCAATTCAAAAGTTGTTCCTTGATACTTATGCAAAGCTCAACTCTTTGGTAGACACTGATATTCCACAAAGCAGGAAAAGAGCATCTTCATCTTTGGAGTCTGATGTTGCAAAGAGAATGAAGTCTGGAGATGACTCTAAGGATGATTTATTCATTGCTCAAAGTTCTACTGTTGATGCATCAAAGGTACCACAAGAAGATCTTGTTTCTGCTGATCTTCCTTCTGCTGATGTTTCTGTTTCTGCTGAGCCTTCTGGATCTGCTCCTATCTTTCAATATAGTCTAAGAACAAGGAAGAAGAGTCATTCATTCAACCCTTCTTCTGTGGATATTCTTGAAGTGGATGCTCATGATTTGGTTGAGGTTGCTTCTGAAAGTGATTCAGAGGATGACTCTGTTCACTCATGGGGTAAAATTGCTCATTGGGAACTTAGGTCTACCTCTGAAGGTGAAGTTAATGTTTGGTTTTCACTTGATGGGACAGTCAAGTTCTTTACATTTTTGAGGGAGATCTTGGATAGGGTTGAAAGAAAAGATTTAGAGCATCTTTATAGGATTGTAGATAATCATTATCAATCTAATACTCCAACTGGTAATGGTTTGCTGCTTTGGGGAGACTTACAAGTCTTGATGAATAAATTAGATGAAGACAAGGCTAAACTAGTGTGGGGTAATCAATCATCATGGAGAGTCTTCTCTTGGAAATTATATCCTTATTCCAATGTTCATGTTGTGGAACTCACCTCTGGCAAGTTCCTCACTATGTTTGTGGATATTGCTTATCCTTTAACTGAAGGAGTGTTAAAGAGAATGCTAACACAGAAGGTCAAAGTTCCTAAGCATACTATAGGAAATGATCTAACCACAGCTGAACAATTGGTTAAATTCATCAAGGATCAAATTGCAGCTAAGGGGTCATCAGCTTAAGGGGAGGAATGAAGTTTAAGGGGAGGTTGATTCTTGTTGTTGTTGTATAGTTTTCATTTCTTTCTTTCTATTTTCTTTTATTTTGGTGTGATTCTTAGTTTATTAAAAAAAAAAAAAAAAAAAAAAAAAAAAAAAAAAAAAAAAAAAAATTTTTGTATATTTTGTGTGATAATAAGTGGTTTTGAGTAACACCTTGCAGGTACAGTGTTGGTGTTTACACCTGCACAATAAATGGTGCTCAACTCACCATGTCTTGCAGACAAGAAAGAGTTGACTCACCATGAGGGTACGGCTCTGGTGTGATAATCAAATCCGTTGATAGCTGTAATAGCTTGCTTAAAGCTATAGGGTACTTCAACTCACCCATGATTCATTTCTGAGAGTTGAAAATGGTTCTCAATTCACCATGGATGTAACCCTTATGGGATCCAAAGGATTGGCTAGTCCACAAAAGTATGGTTTGTGGTAAAGACACTTGGTATCCATATTTGGTATTCAATTCACCAAGGTTTGCTGTAACCTAAGAATTGACTAGTCCTGAGCAAACGGCTACAGGTAAAGACAAGTCAAATCCGTTTATAGTTGCTGATTTGCTAATAAATCAGATGGTTATCAATGTACCATGGTCTAACACACCTAAACATTGGCTACTCCAGTAGTGGTGGCTATTGGTAAAGAGACATCAAATCCATTAATTTTCAATGATTCACCTCTCACAGGAGTTAACACACCTGGATGTGATGAGAATAGTATGAAACTTAAAGAGATTTGATGTACATTTTGTCATAGTAGCAGCCAAGTTCAAGTAATGTTATGGTGACCAGTAAATCTATTTTGGAGAAGATTTCATGTTCCTGCTGCTCTATTGAAGTTGCTGCTGGAAGCTATAGAAGTTGGAATCTTGAAGTTATTGAAGTTGCTGCTGGTTACTTCTTATTGTTGCTGCTAAGTCGCAGTCCTCAAGCCTGAGTTTATGAAAGCCTTATCACATGGGAATCTTGCAGGTTAACCTAGTCAACCTCAAGATTAGGGGAGGATTGTTAGGATCTCTGGGAAATAAGAATTCATTGTTGCTGCCGATAGTGTAAAGTTGGTTCCTGCCGAAAGCTTTGGTTCCTGCTGAAAGCTCATTGCTGCCGACAGTGTTATTTTGTTCCTGCCGATAGTATTGTTGCTGCGGATAGTATTAATTGTTATCCGTATATTTAGAATGTTTGTTATGATTTATTTTTAGAAGAGATTGTTGTTAATCTCTTTACACGTTTTCTTGTAGAACGGGTTAGGGTTAGGAGATCTTGTTAGTATAAAAGATAAACCCGTCTATGAGTTTATACGCGCCTTGAACATCTATTAACATTCAATAAACGATTTATAGTTTATTAGTTTTGATCCATAGAGGATCATTGTCCTTTAGAGTTTTTCTTCTTTATAATACTTGTTGTTTAGTTTCCGCATAAACACTTGTATTGCAGAGGTTCTTGATTATACCAAGCTCAATCAAGCTCGAACTACTCGATCCTACACAAATGATATCAACCAAACAATCACTTCAATATATATCGAACGATTACAATATGAACGTGAAGCTCTTGATAATTCGTATGAAGGGATATATCAAAACCCTACCTAAGGATCTCTTTTTATAATGCAAAGAGTACTATACAAGTAAAACATCTAACCGTATCACAAAACCTAAATAAGATATATACCATATCTTTTCTATATTTATCCATGCACGATCTGTCTTTATCATATAAGCAGTACGAACTTCAATGTATCAGCAATACCAACTGCTGATGTATACTTCAATAAATCTTCAACCGTACTAACTTTCAATGAACCGTACCAACTGTTGGTTTAATTCCCAACAATCCTCCCCTAAACTTATGATTTCTATTCAAATCAACAAGTTTCTTGAATTAAACTTCTGCTTATGTTGATGGGGTAGATTCTTTCAAACACTTATCTTTAATCTCAAAATACTTGGGAATTTTCTTCATATATCGTACTCTTTTGGTCAACTCTTCAAAAATTACCAAAATTAAATTTATTCTTATAAGGAATTAATTCTAAGTACCAACCCAAAGAATTTACTTCCTTATACCAACCCAACATTTAATTACTTTAATAACTCCATTGGTTCTATAAAAAGCCTTAAATTCTCAATACTATCACCATTACACACATCAACCTTCAAATCACAACTATCAAACATAATGAGTTCTTCCAATCCAAATATTGTTGAGATTTCATCAGATTCTTCTGCAGATTCAGAAAGTAATGGATGTAGATCTTACTTTCCACCGAACTAGACTAATCTGATTATCAGAAACCCATCTTCAAAAGCTCAAGAAGTATCTTCTGACGATGACTTTATAATATCCTCTAATGATGATGATCAACAAGCACTTCCACTATCAGTTGTATTAACAAGAGAGATAGAGAAAGCTGTGGCAAAAATGAGTAAGGTTCAAGTACCCGAAAAACATCAATCACTTCCACTTCCAAGACCTGAGAAACAAGTTTTGGGACTTCCTAGTTGGAAAGTGTGGAACTCAATCAATAGCAAAGGAGTTCACAAATCCATGCCAGACTTCAAGGACAAAGGAAAAAGGAAGCTTGAGTAGTGGTTATGTGTTAGATTGGTTTAGGTTTGTGTGTTGGTAGTTGATTGGTTTGTGATGTTAGGAGTTGGTTGGTTTTGTTGGTTTTTCCACTTATGTAATGAATCCACCTCTGTTATGAATAAATGTTATGCACTTGTTTATGATTCATCTCTGACTTCTTAATTCCTCCCCTGAATTTCATAATCATCTTTAATAGCAACTAGAACAAACTTTAATCCTCCCCTATTTGGAAGAATCTTCACCATCAGATGAACTAGAACATATGACATCCAAGCTCAGCATCCAATATGACAATTTGTACAAGTTACCATCAATTCAGTTGTTTAGTTTCAAACTGCTCTCAACACTTCCAGATGTGTTACCTTCTGAGAGAGGTGTATCACAGAGCATAAACTCAGTAGGAACTAAGTTTGAACAATCAGTACAAACTGGTGAAGCCAGCAGTACAAACTGTCAACCCCAGTAGTACAAACTGTTAGCAAAAGTTTTCAGAGATAAAATCAAGTTATAATTTTGAATGTGGATTTGAAAACATTTTTGTCCACTTATAGTTTTTAGCAAACTATCAGCTATGAACGGATTTGACATGTCTTTACCAATAGCCGTTTGCTATGGACTAGCCAACTCTTCACACTTAGATTTGGTGAGTTGATAACCAACCAGTTTTTGGTAAACTGTCAACCATAAACGGATTTGAGTAGTCTTTACCAGAAACCGTTTGATCTGGACTAGTTGATTCTTATGTGGATTAGACATGGTGAACCAATTACCATTTGTTGTGTGACAAACATGCACACTGGATAGTCCAAACCACCATACAGTCTAAAGCATAGTCCAAAATATAAAGTACTTGTAATTCCTTGGTGCTTATTTTCCATACCTGCAATTGTTAGTCCAAAAACAAGAAAACAAAGTGCAAAGCATTTGTATCACAGCATATAAACACATGACTAACATTGCTAACCAAAAGGAATTAATTTCCTTGAGAAACCCAAGCCATCGCTGACTTAGGTCTGCCTCTTGCATCAATGTAATCAATTCTCTTTAAAAAAATAGATGCACCATTGGGTTTGATAGGTCTCCAAACCCAACATGCTAAGGCATTAACAGTATTGCCCCATTGACCCTTAACACAGATGTGCCTCGCAGTAGGATTTGTTGGTCTAGCAGTTTGAACTGCTGGTTTAACTTTAGGCACCCATTTTTGATTGGTCATAGCTGTTCTCTTATAAAAATTCCTTTTAACTGTTTATGCATGATTTGAAAATTGTTTTGCACTTGAAACAGTTTGCTTGTTATTAAACCACTTATTTTGACTAGCAGTTGAAACTGTTTGATGCCCGTCCTTAACATAACAGCTTTGGGTGACAACTTATGATTTGCATTAGGGCTTGTCAATCTAGTTGAACTATTTTGAGTTACCCTAGCATTGTTATTCTTATTCACCCTTGTATTCCCATAAACCTTCTTTTTCCATGGGTTAGAATCACAATAAGCAGCCATATGATCAAAACTTCCACAAACAAAACACACTTTTCTAATCATAGCTAACTTATCATCCAATTTCTTAGATTTTGAGTGATTCCAGTTCCAATGACCACCCTCAGAACTTGGTGATCTGTTCTTAGTCCTATACATCTCAGCATATCGAACACTTTTCCTAACTGGTTTTATGTTTTCAGTCTTAACCACTTTAGGAGCATGTTTAACTTCTACCTTAACAACATTAGATTTATCCTTAACCTCTACATCCTCATCATCAGATGTCCAATCCTCAATAGTTGGTGCATTTGAGTTCCTATCAGAGGACATCTTTTCCTCAGAAATAGATTTATCACTAGCACTCACAAAAGAATCTTCTGCCTTAACAAATTTAACAGGATTCTCACTAATCTTAACACCATATCCAGGAAAATCCATATCCTTAAACTCTTCTAAACCTGTATGAGCTAAATCAATTCCTGGTGGAACAAACATTCCTCTAAGAGGGGGTGCAACTGACTTATAACCTAAACCAGATTTAGCTTTGTTAAGTATTTGACTCTCTACTATCTTCTTAACTCCGTTTGAAGTATGTTCAAGAGTATCTACACTTAACTGGATGTTTTCTTTTTCCTTTTTAAGCTTCTCTAGTTCATATACAAGTCCACTCATTTTATTATCTTTTATTTCTAAATCCCTCTTTAAAACACCTATCTCATCAGAGAAGTTTGACTCATTCTGTCTATAAAACACAATTTGTTCTTCCAAAACAGCTAGTCCTCTTTTATGATTTGTCAGACTAGAATTTACTTGATTAAATTCTACTCTAAGATCATCATATCGTTTCTTAACATTTTCATAATCTTTTAAAGTGCGACACGAGTTTGAGCATTTTTCAAGTATAAGTACCTCAGAGTCTGAGAAAGGCATCTTCCTTGTTGTAAGAGAAAAGTGTTCTTCTGGATCTTCTAAACTCAAAGTATCAGAAACCTGGCTCTGATACCACTTGACCGGATCTAAACACACACGTTGTGTTGGGGATACTTTGAGTATATACTTGATAGCAAGCGGAATTTACTACCAAGTATCTAGAAGATGTTTTGTGTTTGGTGATTGATTGATTGAAACAATAAGAACAAATAAGAACACAAACGATATCAACCAAACAATCACTTCAATATATATCGAACGATTACAATATGAACGTGAAGCTCTTGATAATTCGTATGAAGGGATATATCAAAACCCTACCTAAGGATCTCTTTTTATAATGCAAAGAGTCTTATACAAGTAAAACATCTAACCGTATCACAAAACCTATATAAGATATATACCATATTTTTTATATATTTATCCATGCACGATCTGTCTTTATCATATAAGCAGTACGAACTTCAATGTATCAGCAATACCAACTGCTAATGTATACTTCAATAAATCTTCAACCGTACTAACTTTCAATGAACCGTACCAACTGTTGGTTTAACTCCCAACAGCTTAAGGCTTCGATTGGTTGATTTCCACATGGTAACCACTTCATAGATGAATGGTTTTACGCCAATGAAACGTTTTAGGAGATTAACCTGGGCCTCCGAAGAGAGGGCTTCGCACAGGCTCGAAGGGGAGTCCTTCGACCCATTCGGAGGGTACATCATCAGGGGGTATTTATAGGAAAGTGGAGGGAAGGGTGGTTTGGGTATTAAGCGAATTATTCTCAAAAATTAGAAAGCCGTTTTGTATAAAACGTTTGGGATCTGCATTAAATGCCACCACTCCACTTTCCCTGGTTTTGTTCAACAGTCAATGTGAATAGTTGTGCCGTCTGCAAAAAGTGTAATTTTTAGAGTTACATCATCACATATTTTTTATGTGAGAGAAGAGGCATTAAATGCCAAGTGGGCAAGTGGGGGCCCAGAGGTGGATGCCAGAAGGCAAAAGAACAAATATTCTTATATTAAATAAGAATTCAGTTACCAACCTCTGACATTTACAAACTAGATACTTAGAGCATTTAAGTTAGAATTGAATGTCATTTTGAGGGCCCTGAATGACTTTTCATTCAGTGAAGGGTTCAGGGAAGGTGATTCAGTGATCATTTTCACTGAGGAACACATTGGGTCAGGGACCTGAGGTTTTCAGAATTTACACTTTGTTGGATGGATTCAATCAGTGGACTGATTCTCAATATCAAGCATTCCTAATTCAGCTTTCAGTCTTGTGAAAGTTGGTTCATCCAAAGGTTTGGTGAATATGTCAGCTAGCTGATATTCAGTAGGAATGAAGTGTAATTCAATGTCACCATTCATGACATGGTCCCTGATAAATTGATATCTAATATCAATGTGTTTTGTTCTCTGATGAAGAACAGGGTTGTTTGAGATGGCAATTGCACTTGTGTTATCACAAAAGATGGGAACCATCTTATACAGGATTCCATAGTCACTGAGTTGACTTTTCATCCAGAGTACACTTGCACAACAACTGGCAGCTGCAACATATTCAGCTTCAGCTGAGGACATGGCAACTGATTGTTGCTTCTTAGCACTCCAACAGACTACTTTCCCACCAAGGATTTGGCAGGAGCCTGAGGTGCTTTTTCTATCCATGTTGCATCCAGCATAGTCAGAGTCTGAGTATCCTTTGAGATCAAACATTTTGGATAGTATAATCCAAGGTTTGGAGTACCTTTCAGGTACCTGAGTATCCTTTTCACAGCTGTGAGATGAGATTCTCTTAGGTCAGATTGATATCTGGCACACAAACAGACTGAGAATTGGATGTCAGGCCTTGATGCAAGTAGATACATCAGTGACCCAATCATTCCTCTGAAAAGAGTTTGATTTACTGGTTTTCCAGTAAGGTCAGGACCAAGGTTGTTTGGTGGAACCATGGGAGTTTTGACTGAGGCACAGTCACTGAGCTCATACTTCTTCAGTAGGCTTCTGACATACTTCTCTTGACTGATAGAGGTTCTTTTATCAGTCTGCTTGATTTGCAGTCCAAGGAAGTAAGTCAGTTCTCCCATCATGCTCATTTCAAATTTCTTTGCCATCAGTTTTTTAAACTGTTTGCAAAGTTTATAACTTGCTGAGCCAAAGATGATGTCATCAACATATACTTGTACAAGTATGACATCATTATTTGTCCTGTAAATAAACAATGTGTTGTCTATCTTACCACTTGTTGTTCCCTTTACATGCTTAGAAGTAACTACAAAGTTAATCTGATTGTGTTTATGGCTGAGATTAACTTAATGATTAGTTATATCGAATAAGTAAAACGTAAATATAAAAACACAAAGTTTTTCAACGTTTAAATTCTTATTAAAAATCAATCAAACAATCTATTACCCAAGTGTTTTGCGGAATAAACACTTGGGATTGAATAGACAAGGTATGATGTGTTCTCCTTTCTAAACTCAAGTTATACTTGAGTGAAAAAAATAAAGACCCACTGAGCTATCTCAGGGATACAGTTGCTCTTTGAAGGAGAAAAGTGGTTTTGTGAAAGTCTAAGCTTTTAATGCACAAAACTTAACCCACTTTTCTCAATCTCTTCCTATTTATACACAAGTATAAAATAGCACTGATGATTAAAATACAAAAAGAATAAGCATGCGTGTCTGACAACTACAACAGTATTTGTCATTTCCAAGAACCAATAGGAATAGGCCAAAAGTCTTTCCGAGTGTCAGTTCTGACGCTTCTTGACTTTTGCCGTTTTAGGGAAGGTTCGTTTCTGGCCCGATAAGACTTCTCCTTATCTCTTCAAACTCTTCCCGCATAATCCCGCCTTTCTTTTAGACTTCAGGATCTTCAGTATACGCCTTCAGTATTTAGTCTTCAATCTCTTATTGTTGTTTGAGGAGACTGGGGTTCAGTGAGTTCTTGTCCAATACTCACTGAACCCATTACCTTCTTCTTTGGCTTAAGTGACACTCAGGAGTTCCGCCTCACTGAGTGGTGAATCTTTCTTCTTAGACTCGTCCTGAGCATCTTGAGGTAACTCATTGAGTGACTGTTCACTCAGTGACTTAGGATTGTTTTCGGTTGATTAACACTTGGCTTAATTTGTATTCAAATCCTGTTTTCAGGATCCTTGGGTACTGACGGACCCAAGAATATCTTTTGACTCGTATACTTGTTTTAGGTGATTCAAATTGCTATGTCTTCATTTTAATTTTGTCTACAACAATATGTAAATTACCAAGTCTATATTTAGTTGATTTTGTAGCAAAATTGTACAATAGTTCATCATTCTTACACTAATTAACCTAAATTAGTATATAAGCTTTCCAACTTGTTTTAAAGGTTTTGTACATCATGAATTCAATATAATGACCATATATAGCATGGATTAAGTATAAGAAACATGTAAATGATGTTGAGCAAGAGTTTGAGTTAGTCTTTCTTACAAATTTTGGCTTTCTATAAGAAAGGAAATCAAGGATCAAGAACTAGAACAAGAACTAGTAACCCTAGCTTCCAAATTCTTCGACCCCTTGATACTAAGTTGAGATGACTTGGGGAAAACACTTTAAGTATTCTACTAGAAACACTTCTTGTGTGGCTTGGAGATCACCGACGGAAGGAAGAAACTATAACTTGGATCAAACAAAGCTTGACAAGAGCTTTGGAATTGATAGAGGACTTGTATTATTGAATAACTCTTGAAGGAAACTAGAAAAATGAAGTGTGTTTTGTGTGTGGTGATGGACGGCAAACCAAGGGGGGGGGTTTATAGTGAGTTGAGGAGTTTAGTCTCCTTGACTTTAAGAAAGCTTACTTACGAAGCTTGAACACATGTAATCATCCTAAGTGATCAAGGTTTAAGATCAAGAAATATGCCCTTGGTTCCTTTCTTGATAAGCTTCATGAGGCTTTCATGAGAAGCTTGATAAGTTTCTTGCATTATCTTGCTTTTACGGAGTCAGTTTTGTCCCGGTAATTGCTAACGGTAAGTATTTAAATCACGAAACGTAAAACCGGGTATCGTAAAAATATGAAACTTGTAGAAATGATTAAAATTATCAATATACTCATTATTATCTCATAAAAATGAGTGATAAGTTTAATGGGTCGCGTAAACGCTGTTAAATCTGAAAATGTAGGTCTAAAACGCGCAAATCGCCTAAAACGCAAAAATCAGAAAATGTAAAGTTCCAAAATTCTTGAAAATGTCGTAGGATGTGAAAAACACGTATTTCTCATGTTTGTAATGTTGTGTGGACATATCGGAATGTTTAAATGAGGTTTAAACCTAAACGTAAATCTCATACACGGTTTTGTGAAATTGGTTCTGAATGGATTTAACGTACGTCGTCAGGACGACTCGTCGAGTATCAACTATCTTGTCATGATAGTAAACTAAAAAAAATAATTATGGGATGAATAGTAAAAATGAATAGTAAAAATTCGAGAATGGATAGTAACCAGAAAATGCGAATTGTTACAGTCTCTACCCATTAAGAGAGCTCCGTCCCGGAGATCAATTTGTGTTAGATGTTGAAGCATTGTTGGTAAAAAGATGTGGGTATTTCTAACGTATCTGGTCTTCTCGTTCCCATGTGTATTCTGGACCACGTCGTGAGTTCCAACGAACTTTGACAATTGGGGTTCGGCTTTGTTTGAGTTGTTTGACCTCTCGGTCCATGATCTCTACTGGTTCTTCGATGAATTATAGATCGCCGTTGAGTTGAATTTCATCGAGCGGAATAACAAGCTATTCATCTGACAAACATTTCTTTAGGTCAGATACATGAAAAGTAGGATGTACACTGATGAGTTCTGACGGAAGCTCAAGCCTGTACGCCACTAGACCAACCCTGGCTAGGATTTTAAATGGTCCAATGTATCTTGGGTTTAGTTTTCCTCGTTTACCGAATCGTATTAAGCCTTTCCAAGGAGATACTTTTAGCATAACCCTATCTCCGACTTGGAATTCCAGGGGTCTGCGTCGTGTGTCGGCATAACTTTTCTGTCGATCTCTTACGGCTTGAAGTCGATTTCTGATTTGTACAATCTTCTCCGTTGTTTCACAAATGAATTCTGGACCAGTGAGTTGAACGTCTCCCACTTCGGCACAACAGGCAGGTGAACGACACTTTCGACCGTAAAGTGCTTCAAATGGTGTTGCCTTGATACTTGCGTGATAACTGTTGTTGTATGAGAATTTGACTAATGGCAAATGAGTATCCCATTCTTTTCCAAAGTTGATTATACAAGCTCGAAGCATGTCTTCTAGCGTTTGAATGGTTCGTTCACTCTAACCATCGGTCTGAGGGTGATACGTTGTACTCATGTCTAGATTTGTTCCAAAGGCATCTTCGAGTAACTACCAGAAGTTTGAGATGAATCTGCCGTCTCGGTCAGATATGATGGATATTGGTGCACCATGTCTTGAGACTACTTCTTTAATGTACAGTCTGGCTAACTGATCCATTTTGTACGTCTCTTTAATTGGTAAAAAGTGTGCGGATTTTGTAAGACGATCAACTATGACCCAGATGGAGTCATAACCATTTGATGTCTTTGGAAGCTTGGTAATGAAGTCCATTGTAATTCGTTCCCATTTCCACATAGGAATCTTTGGTTGTTGCAATGGACCGGATGGTTTTTGATGTTCGGCTTTTACTTTGGAGCATGTAAGACATTTGCGAACGTATGTGGCAATATCGGCTTTCATGTTTGGCCACCAATAGAGTTGTTTAAGATCCTGATACATCTTATCAGATCCTGGATGTACGAAATATTTAGATTTGTGGGATTCATGCATGATCAAGTCTCGTAGGCCACCCTAAAGTGGTAACCAACTTCGACCTGGGAAGCATAGAGTTCCGTCTGATCGGGTTTCGAATTTCTTCTGTATCATACCGTCCAATTTTTCCTTTTTGATGTCTTCTTGTTTCACCGCTTCAGCTTGAGCGTGAAGAATTTGAGCGGGAAAGTTTAAATTTATGGTCAAGACTAAGGCTCAGACTCGTAGTGGTTTAGCCCGTTCCTTCCAGGTCAGGGCGTCGGCTACTACGTTTGCCTTTCCTGGGTGGTAGCGAATGTCGCAGTCGTAATCACTTAGTAAATCCAACCATCGACGTTGCCTCATGTTTAGTTCTTTTTTATTCAAGATGTGTTGAAGACTTTTGTGATCGGTGAACACAGTACATCTAGTACCGTATAGATAGTGTCTCCAGATTTTTAGCGCAAAGACTACAGCTCCTAACTCTAAGTCATGAGTGTTGTAGTTTTCTTCATGTACCTTGAGTTGTCGTGAGGCATAAGCCATGAATTTCTCACGTTGCATCAACACGGCACCCAAAATTTGGTGCGATGCATCACAGTATACTACAAAATCTTTGATCCCATCTGGCAATGCTAGAATAGGGGCACTACAAAGTTTTTGTTTGAGGGTATGGAAGGCTTCTTCTTCATCTTCATTCCAAACTTACTTTTTGTTTTTCTGAGTTAGCTTAGTCAAGGGTTTGGCTATCGAGGAAAATCCTTCAATAAACCTTCGGTAATACCCAGCCAGACCTAGAAATTGACGAATTTCTGCAGGTGTGGTAGGCGTTGGCCAATCTTTGATAGCTTCAATCTTAGCGGGATCGACATGTAAACCAGTTTTGTCAATCACATGTCCAAGGAATTGTACTGATCGGATCCAAAATTCACATTTGGAAAACTTTGCATACAATTTCTCTTCCTTGAGTAATCCTATAATTGTTCTCAGGTGTTCTTTGTGTTCTTCTTCGTTTTTGGAATATATGAGAATATCGTCGATGAATACGATCACAAATTTGTCAAGGTATGGCTTACACACTCGATTCATGAGATCCATGAATACTGCCGGTGCATTAGTCAAACCGAATGGCATTACTTGGAATTCGTGGTGACCATATCATGTTCTAAAGGTTGTTTTTGGAATATCTTCCTCACAAACCTTAACTTGATGGTAACCTGATCGTAGGTCAATTTTTGAGTAATAGGTTGAACCTTGTAATTGGTCGAATAGATCATCGATTCTGGGTAGTGGGTACTGATTCTTTATCGTCAATTTGTTTAGTTCACGATAGTCAATACACATTCGTAATGATCCATCCTTCTTTTTCACAAATAAGACGGGAGCTCCCCAAGGTGAGGAACTGGGTCGAATAAATCCCTTGTCCGAAAGTTCTTGCAATTGATTAGCCAGTTCTTGCATTTCTGACGGTGCTAGTCTGTAGAGTGCGCGGGCCACTGACACCGTTCCTGGCACTAAAACAATTCGAAATTCTACTTGACGATTTGGTGGAAGTCCGGGTAAGTCTTCGGGAAAGACTTCAGGAAATTCACTTGCGATGGGAACATCTTCAAGACGTTTTTCTTCGGACTTCTTTTCGGTTACGTGGGCTAGAAAGGCATAACATCCTTTCTCAATGTACTTCATGGTTTTGATACATGAGATGATGTTTATTCGGGTTCCACTTCGATCACCACGGATGACCAAAGTTTCATCATCATAAGGGATGTGAACAACCCTTTTGCCACAGATGATGTTAGCTTGATGTTTAGACAACCAATCCATGCCGATGACAACATCGGAACTTCCAAGTTCAATTGGCATAAGGTTGATGTTGAATGGATGGTCTTAAAGGTTAAGGGTACAATTTGGGATTACAGTATTTGTGTTCACTAAGTTTCCGTTAGCTAGCTCTATACTATAGTTTGTGTCTAGAGTGATTGGTGCCATACCAAGTAAAGGTGCAATTTTAGTAGATAAAAAGCTCATATCAGCACCAGAATCGAATAAGATTTTAACAAGCATCTTCAAAATTGACTAACTGATACTTTCAGTTTAGTAATTACAACATTTTACTATTGCTAGCTATTACATGGATTTTACAGAGTTCACTAACTGAGTCTACCCAGTTTAGTAGTACAAAAGATATCTATTCTTATCACACTAGTCTATTGTGGGTCAGAAGGTCCTAGCAGCTTTGATTATTTGGCAACTTCTTGGTTTAGTGTGTCATGGAGGAATGCGTTGATTATATCTGAGATGCTATAGTGTCCATGCTAACTTTCTTGTTGGATCAATGGTGGTCGTGGTACCATCCATAATGAGTGATCCAACTCATCACATGTAGGGATGGAAAAGGGAAATGATGGTGGTGGTGATGGAAAAGTAGGAGCAGTCTCCTGAGACAAGGTTAATGCTTCAAGTAAATAGAAATTGTCGTATGAGGATGAAGAGTAGTTTGGGGATGTTGGGGTATAGGTTGGTAAGATCATTGGTACATGCGCGTTGGTGGACGAAAAAGTGTCCTCAATATCTGAGTCTGACGGAATGATAATGGGGTAGGCGAATAAAGACATGATATCTACAATAAGAACTATGATGTCAAAATGAATCTAATGCTTACGGGGAAATGCTCAAATATGCTAAGGGTACATATATCAATATGCTAATATGTTTGCGTAGTATAAAATGTCTAAAAGTCCATAATCGTCTGGAGGATGGAAGGCATGGAGAGCGGGAGGCTATAAAATGTTCTTTTTTGTAAAAGTGGCTATAGTTTAGGTCTCAATTAGACCCGTTTCTCTATAACCATGGCTCTGGTACCAATCTGTAACATCCCCAATTTCGTCTATGCAGCGGAATTCAAACTGGGTGTTACTCGACAGTACAATAGTCATAATAATAGAAAACGATCTCTAATCAAGTCGTTTAAAATAAAAGGCTTATCATTCGATTTATAAAATATATCAGAGTTTACAAAGATAGGTCCCAGTTGGTTCCATGTTTAAAAAAATACATCAATATAAAGTCTTTTGATGTTTTTGGAATGATAAAGTAAGTTATAGCCTTCTTGATCGATTCTGTGCCCCTCCGTGCCATCCTTGATCATTATGCACCTGAGATACATGCTTAAAACGGTCAACATGAAGGTTGAGTGATATTCATAGAGTTTTAGTTAATCAGTTGAACACAATATTCGTAACGTGAGGTAATTAGTCTCACATTCATAGTTAGAAAACAAAACAGTTATTATTGCACTAAGCTCATGACACCGAAAACGTTAACAGTTTATCAATAGAAATTGATATAATAGTAACACTGGCCTAATAGGTAATTTTCCATTATACCTAGAGTTCTTCAAATAGAGTGCGTTTGTTACCGGACTTGGTTAAACAAACGGGATTTGTCAATCCTGATAGGCCTATCCACATTATTCGCGTTCACTTCACTCGTGATTAATGGCTCATGATAATAGGGACTTAAGTTTGGCAATATTGGTACTTAGTGTAAATAATACATTCAAATATAGCATACAGTTTCAAAGCAATGTGTTCGGTTAAAAATAGCATGTATCCCCCCCCCCCTGAGGGTTTATAAAACAATTAAGTAATAGAAAGTGGGGCTATGAACTCACCGTGAGTTGGATGGTGTTTTAGTGCTATAATGAGTTCGATGGATAAGCCGGGAAACCTCTAAGTGCAACCTACAATAGAACGTTGCGACTTAGGTTTGGAATAATGTCTAAGAAAACATAAACGAGCTGGTATGTGTTAAATCACATACCTTTTCTTTATCAAAAATGGACTTAAAAGATTTGCATGGTTAGTCCATAAACTAACTAGTATTAATTCCTTTTTAATAAATAATCCAATCCAGTCCATTCCATCCAAAGCCCAGCCCCACACCCTTTTTATATCCGGATCTAAAATAACCCATCCAACATACACTACTAGAAAAACAGTTATTCTTGACTCCAAATGCGAGTCAAGAAGAGGCCTTATGACGCGCAAATGCGAGTCAAGGATGGACCCGTCATAAAGCTTCATGACTCGCATTTGTGCGTCATCCCTCTATGACGCGCACTTATGACCCACGTTTTATGACTCTCCTTTTTGCGTGTCATAACCTAATTTTTTTTTAAATTAATTTTTTTTCAGTTCCTAATTTTCTATTAAATGACAATTAAAAACCTGATAATACAAAATTAAAAACACAAATATCAAAATAACGCATTTCATATATATAAATGTAGCATACGAAAACATTCTTGCATTACAAGTCAAAACAGATATAACATCTATAAGTCTAGATATATCAAGATAACACATAGTAGTAATAGCTTAAAAGAGTGAAGTTCCCTTGCCCTTCTTGTCTCCACCAATTTCAAAATGCTTGCATCGCTGCACAATACATATATGAACATATGGTTAATAACCACAAGTAGAGAAGAAAAAACTCACAGAAAATGATTCAAGCCAAACCTTGATAGCGTGCTGCGACACATGCTTGCATCCTTGGCATTGCAACCTCAAGAAAATCTTCTTGGTGGTTTTAGCCTATTGAGAAGAAAGCCAGTACATCAAATTACATGTTTTGAAATGGGGACATGCATAAACTGAAATTTCAATCCCTGTACACATTAATTGGTTAATATAAACCGAGATGTTGTAAAACTAGCATCTCACTTTTGTTTGTAAATGTTTGAACTGACAGAAATACAACAGGCAATAAGGCATCAACCCATTCAATGACAAACAGTCAAACAGGAGAAGATTGTCAATTCTAGTAACTTTTGCATCTAAAATATTAAATACATTGAATGTGATTCAACAGCTTACGAAATCTGTAACTACAAAAAATATGGGATCAATCAGTATTACAAAGTTATGAGTTTACCTTCTTGTGAAAGACGGGCTTGGTCTGTCCACCATATCCTGATTGTTTCCTGTCATAACGACGCTTTCCTTGAGCAGCCAAACTATCCTTACCCTTCTTGTACTGAGTCACCTTGTGCAAGGTGTGCTTTCCGCACGCCTTGTTCTTGCAGAAAGTCTTCTTAGTCTTGGGAACGTTCACCTGTAAATTAAAAACAGAAGTCATTATTATTCCCCAAATGGTAAAATTCATCAAACTTCATGTTAGCGTTAGTAAGAAAACATGACAAGACATTCAGTGCACAGACTCGCAACATTTTTTCCAGGTACTTAACTACCAATACGGCAATACATTTATATCTTACAAATTAAATGAGTTCCATCTATCCCTCCTACAACGCTAATATGTTATAATTCCAAAGGAAAAAAAAAGAAAAAAAAAATGTTACCGGCATTAGTACTTCACTTTTGGTAGTATAACTGTTAACATAATTGCTCAATGTTCCATAAGATTTGCCCTAACATAATTATGTTAACATTTCACTAATCCCCATTTCACTCCTCACCTGCAGATCAAGATATAGAAGTAAGTATAGTATTAAAAGAGTTGGATCAAAATCACCATGGATAAAAGAAACTGTGTTCAAACCTCCTTGCGTGATTTGTGCAGTCTCAACACAACCAAAGGTACATCAATCACATCCCTAAATGTGGGCACTGTAGAAGACATTATCCAAATAAGTATACTAATTACATCCGCAATTTATACATAACAAGGTTATTTAATAACCACATCAGGAAATGTTCCATAAGATAATCTTCACCGTATGAGTCTTTACCATAGTGACACTCAAAAATGTTAACTACAATACTGATGATACCACTACAACTTAGATGGTTCATCAAATTCAACAAATCAACGTTCACAAATAATCCAAAAGCAACCTAGAAGCCCAAATAACGAAAAGGAATATATAGACAGGTAATTACCACTAAGTCTGCCTTGATAGAGTTCAGCCACTCGACTTCAGTAGCCAAAATAGAATCACGAGGTGCAACAGCTGTCTCTGAATACTAAATTAACCACAAGACATACAAAAATGATATTAATAAAAATACTCAAATACACTACTAGCATAATAATAAAAATAATCCCAAGTTCAAACCGACACACTATTAAAACAAAACGCAGTCCAAATTCCAACCTGTGAACAAATAAGCCACGAATTGAAACCAAATCTAACCCGACCCATTTTCAAATCAATAACACAAACACCCTATAAAATTTAGTACCACACGAAGTCAAGTTGAATCTTGGTTTAAAAGTGTTTTTAATTAGATTTTTAATCCACGAAAACTTATAAATTAATTTACATTCGATTTTTTTTAATAATAAAGAAAAAAAATAAAAAAAAATAACAGAACGAGATTAGGGTTCCATCTTACCAAAGAAATGAAGAGGAGGAGAGAATAAGGCGGCGGCTGTGGTGGATTAGTCGAAACATAACCCAAAAACCACGAACCAAAACAATATTCACGATCTAAAACCGTCTTGTATCTTCTTGACCTAGCAAGGACAAGTGGCAGTGAAGCAAGGTGGCGGCGGCGGTGCCCTGGTGGTCACGACAGTGAAGTGGTGGTGGCTGTGAAGGGAGAGAGAGGAGGCGTGTTATATTTTTAGGGTTGGGCTTATGTGAGGTAGATAATTGATGAATGGAAGGAGAATTTGATTTTTGGGGAAATTTAGGGCGGGATAAATGAAAATGTTTAAAGGGAAGTGTTTTGGCCAAAAAAAAAAACAATGAATTTTGATGAAGCAGATGGGAAAAAAAACATAGATGACCCCTATTTAGGACGAAGCAAAACGAGCGTCATCTAGCAGGCTAAATTTTAACTGATTATGACCCTATGTTATGACGCTTCTGAAAACGAGTCATCCCCAATAAAAAATTTACTCGTTATGACTCTTATTTTATGACTTTTCTATTTGCGCGTCATCTTGTAGCGTGCGTCATAAAATGCGAGTCAAGGATAGACCTTTTTCTAGTAGTGTTAAACCATATCCAGGTCAACCCAAGTAATAAATACGGGTCAAACACTAAAGAAAAGGCGGGTAAAGGAAAAAAATCACTGTTCACCCGTCTTCTTCATTTACCCTGCCTCTCTTGTACTTACCCACCTCACTTAAGTACTTTAACCCCTTCTAGAAGGATGACTTGGCTATAATGAGCTCACTAATTGGCCACCATGGCAATTTCCAATGATTCTATTGGTTGAAGATATGTGGCAGTCAAATCAAGGGCTGTGATTGTGCAAAGATGTCGACATCAATGATTCAAAGGCTGGGATTGATTTATAGAAACCCTAGAAGACCCCCTAGACTCCTATAAATACAAGGCTCTTCACCAAGCATTGCAAGTTTTTAGGTTTTTGTCTTAATTTTCAGTCATTGTAGCTTATTTCTGCTTATTTTGTGTCTTTCAATTCAGTATTGTAATAAGTTTTTCATTATTAATAAAAGTCATTTTACATTATTGCCTTGTCTTCTTTACTTTTATGTTAAAATGCTCTTAAAAGGTTAAAATAAGCTATAATAAGCTCTTAATAAGCACTTTTATTAAATACTGTTTAGAACTCAAATAAGCTCTTCCATAGCTTGCTTTGAGCTTCTATTACTTAAGCTTGAATTGTACTTAATTATGTTTAAGCAAATTTGCCTTAAAAGAGAAATAAGCACTTGGATGATAAGCCGGATTAGGAAGGGCTTATTGGACCTTACCAGCTTGTTTATAACAAGCTGGAGCTTGTATATCAACTCTTGGAGCATTTATAAGTCCTTGTTTAAGCAAAGGACAAAGTGAGTTCCATTTTTCTTATTTTTGCTTTTCAAACTGCTTATTATTTCATTATTACTTATTTTTATGCTTATTTGTGTTCATTTGTCTTACATATGCTAATTTGAAGTAGATTTACTGCTTGGTTAGCTTATTTCATAGTATATCATCATTTTGTGCTTAATAGTGTTTTTGTGGTCATAATAGCCAATAAGCTTAGCTTATTAGCTAAGTGATTATTACCTGTTACTTTGTGCTTAAAATCCTTCTAATAAACTTAATATTAATCGGTTTTCACAAAAATTTGAGTTTTACATTATAATTAAGCTTTAAAATCAGTTTTGATCAATTAAAGGGGTGTTTGGATTAAGGATTTAGATAAGTGAAAAAGCTGTTTACATGAGTTTTGTCCATTGGTCCAACTTAATTTAGGTCTATTTGAGTCTAATTAGCTGAATTTAAGCTGTTTAGAGCTTTTCTAAGCAGATTTATAGCTTTTAGAGTGATTTTCAAGTTTTCAAGTTATTTAACTATTAGATTTGGCTTATTTGATTAAATCAGGGTCTTTTTAGTGTAGTTTTTTTTAGCCAAAATCACTGATATAAGTTGATTTTAATGTGTTGGTTATATTTCATATGGTTTTAAGTCCTTTTGCTCATTTTTCTTGTTAAATCTGTCATAGTTTCAAAAAAAATAATAAAAAAAAAAAAAAAAAAAAAAAAATCAAAACAGTTTGATATGGGGTATTGATTAGTTCATTTTAGTGCTTATTTGTAGGTTATAGTGTTTGAAATTCATTTCATAAGTTGTTTAGTTGTAGCTTTATGCTGTTTTACAAATTCCAGTTCAAATCTCAGCTTAATAGTTGCTAATTTGTGGCTTAAAAGTATTAGATCAGGTCATATATGTCTGGTGCATCAGTTGGTTAAATGACTGAACAGCCTTCTTCTAAGCTAATTTTTAAGCTCTAAATAAGCTCAATAGGGTCTGATATTTGTTCTATAAGCTCTTTGGTGGATGTGTTTGATCTGTTTTCAGTTTTTATTGGATAGCTTATTGCTTTAGTGATTATTTTTATAGCTTAAAGTTGCCTAGCTAGGCTGTTTAGTGCATCAGTTGGCTTAATTTGCTTATTTTTGTTTCTGAGCTTATTATTTGTTTAGCATTACTTATTTAGGATTAGAACTGCGTTTTAGAGTAGCTTTTAGTTTAGAAGCTTATTTCAAGTACACACAAGCTTATATAAGCTTGTGTGTTAATATCAGTTAAGTGTTGTAGCATTTTTAGCCTCTTATTAACTGTTTGCTTATTTCTGCTTCATCTGGCTTATTTCTTGAGTTCTAAAATTATTGTTTTCACAAAAGTCTTTTAATTTTAGCTTATAAATAAGTTCCAAAAGAAAATTTTCAAAAATAAAATAAAAAGGGGAAACAGTGAAGCCCAGGGTGAGCCTAGGCTCGAACCCTAGACCACGACCTATCTCTACCCTGCAACACACACACCATAACCATCTGCGCCCTTGGGTCTTTTCCGACCAAGGATGCAGTGGTTATTTATTTAACCACTTTTTTAAATTTTAGCTTATTTTCTTATTTTCTTATTAACTGCTTATTCTAATAAGCTGTGAACTTGTTTTTATTTTTCCTAGTATCTTTATAACTTTAAGTAGTTTTCTGGAAATTTTTATAATTTTTCACTTTAATTTAGTATTTTTTTTTATATTATTTTTAATCTAAAAGTGTTTTTAATTCATAAAAAATAAAAATACAAATAAAAAAATACAAATCTTTTTTCTAAAATTCTTTTTAATCATTTAGGACTTTTAGGTTTTCTTAGCCCATTTTTAGACCCGTAAAAGCCCCTTTTTTTAGTTTTAATTGCATTTTTGATTATTTGTGCTTTGCTTATTCATTTTATATGCTTTTTAGTTACTTTTTAGTTTATGTTTTATAATTTTAGATATAATCCCAAAATTCATCACTTAATCAAATCATTCAATCACGAACGAAATTCACCATTCCATTCACACTTCATTCGGAACCTCACGACCCGAGAAAAATCAATACTTCCGGATTTATATTTTGTTTGAAATTCTTAGACCTCTTGGTTTATTCAATCTTGGTTAGAGATAGAATTCACCCTTTGGTCAGGTTTTTCTTACACTAACATATATATATATATATATATATATATATATATATATATATATATATCACTAATATATATATATATATATATATATATATATATATATATATATATATATATAGAAGTGCATTCATGTGGTGTACAAGCTTAAAATAGATAAAATAAGTACACATGTGGACCGTTGGATCAGTCTTAATAGATGAGATCAAAATAAATAATATTAATTAATTAGGTATTTAGTTTAAGGGTATTATAGTAATCTTTGTCATGTCCAATTATCTCATTCAATGTAATCCCTTCTTAAATGCCCCACAATCCTTGAAGTATAGATTATTTGCTCTTTATATTGCTTTGTCCTTTAACATTTTATTCATTTCATTGTGTCAAAGAGTAAAAACTATTGAGTTTGTCTTTTGAGAGTTTATACTGACTGACCATTCCGCAAGAACCTAGCCCATGCAATGAGCACATGTTCAATGACCTTTAGTCAAGAGTTAAAAGATTAAACCCATGACCTAGTTTCTTACGGTTGCTCTTTAAGATAATGAAAAGCTCATTTCTAGCCTAATACATCCAACCCATATTTCAGTTTATTCATTGAACAAAAAAAACATGTTCTCAAATTCTTGGCATAGTACAACTAAAATGGTAATCTTCAGGAGACAAGGATATGTACTCAAATGAAAAACCAGAAGAAAAAAATATTAAACATCTTCTATTATTCCGCATATTTAATCAAATGAAGTTACAAAACAGATAGGAAGCCATGAAAAGGCTCTCAAACTCATATCACAAATCATTAGTATCATGGATACACAAGATCTTCACCACGGGAAAAAGAAGGGTAAAATAGTATTTCTCTAGTAAAAGTATATAGTATTTTCAGATTCAGGCGGCACCAACTGATGAACCAGAAACTTGAATCTACAGAAGACACAAGTATCGGGCAAATCAGAAAGATATACAAAATTAATTCACACTTTTTGCTAGTGATGTACAATTTCAATGTTTGGTTTTCAAAACAGATACCTTATTTACAAGAATGTTTACTTGTTCTCTATACATCTCCTTCAAGTCCACGATATCAGCACGAAGCTCTTCAAGCTACACAAAACAAAAATTTCACAATATGGGTCATGTATGGGTAATGGGTCAGATTGCGTTTGATCTCGAATGGGTCAAATGTACCTCCTCATCCCGTTCACCCATCAACTCCAATGCAGCAGAGCGCCTTTGTCTTAATGAGTCCAACTCTGCTTTCAGGCCAGGCAGCTGCGACACTTCTGACCGTAATTTTTCACACTGCACAAAATTCATACTCAGCAATGAGATTTTATTCGTGCCACCTGTCATAAAGTTTTGTTTAACAACTGATCAGGAAATGTACCTCTGCAGTCATTTTAACCAACTCTTCAGCAAGAGAGTCTCGAATGGATTCCATGGACGCCTAGAATAAAATAAAGAATATTATCATTGAAAAAATGGATATTGTTTGTTATGCTAAAAAGGTTATTAGCTTTAAAAAAAATATGACGTGTGTACCAGTCTAGACATATAAGAAGCAAGTTCACCCTCCTTTTGTCGAAGAGCAGCTTCATATGCATTTGGTGTTTTACTTTTTAGATGGTAAGAACTCAAAGTCGGTTCTCCGGGATTTTGCCTTTCTGACAAAGTATCTGACGAGTCCAAGGATGCCTGAAGGTAAAAACTTTCTTCCATACTACTCACACTGTTAGCATTCGAGAGTCTACGAGCCAAACCTGCACAAGTGCACATGAAAGTCAGTGATAAACAAAATACATACAAGAGTCGAAATGTATCTAAGGGGATGTTAAAAATTACCTTTCTCTGTGACAAGAGCGACTATGCTATCTGATATGTTCTCCAGAACACTACAAAATGCACCAATTGCCAAAATTAATTGAATCTTTATTGAAAAGAAATACCATGGTTCAAGCAAATATCCCCAAACTATACCATCATTTGTGCATTATTTAAAAGGAAACGATTTGTTTGTCAAAAAATAACAAACACGGTAATTATTGGTCACATAACTTACCTGCCACCACTCCAAGGATCTAAGAGTCCATTCGAAAAGATAATGTTGCTTCCAAATGATTGTAGGACAGACTTGATATTCTACAGACAAATGAATCGCAATCCAATTATTCAAATGGTTCCACAATTAAAGTAAGGGAAACAAACATTATGGTATGCGTCATCTTGTTTTTTTCTACAGTCGAAATCCATAGAAGCAACAATCTCATATAACTAACTGATAAGTCAGGTTGTAATTCTTACACGTCTACCAAATTGTGTAGTTATCCAAGTGGGTCTAGGTATCACACGGAATTCGTCCCAACAGTCCTCTGCATAAGAAGTGGAATTATAATCCCATTCTGGGAACATGCTAGAGTTCCTATTACTAGACATCGGCATAACCATTTCAGTACATGCCTGTAACATACAAAAGGGGTAAAATTATGTCATGAGAATGCCATGAATCTTGTGCTATTGACAAATCTTACGCGAATTTTGATAACTCTAACGACATTTGGTTCCATCATCAAGATTTGCATACCTGATAATCCCAGCCACTCATGCCATGCGGGTCGTCATCCAAGTCAAAGCAGTCGACTGTTCCAGTATAATTGTAGTAGACACTTACACCGTTGAAGATACGGTCCAAGATGGTAGTCCCATCAGGAGACTCATCTATCCTATTGCAAAGCTGTCAAGTTAACACTTTTAGTGTGTAAACCTTATTTCAAATATGTGGTGAAAAATGAGAATTTTAGATAATTTTATTTAAACAACAGCAGTACAAATACCGACTAACCTCTTTTATCGGATAGGCAGGCAAAGGCATTAGGAAGTCTGATGGGTAAGGGTAGTCAACCATAGCCAAAAAACTATACGCCGAGTCCAACCAGTTGGACAGATCATCGCTACTCTTTAGTTGCCTGTCATTTGTATCTTCAATTAATAAGCTAGTATGACAAGATACATACACAAGTGCACATGAAAGTCAGTGATAAACAAAATACATACAAGATAGATGAGTATGTAAAAATTTAGTAGAAACTTTACCATTCTCAAATGCGGACTTTGTTCTAGCTATTGGATTCTGCTCAGGAACAGCAGAAGACTCAAGGTGAGCTGCTTTTTCTAATTCCAAATGTGCACCTTTTTCACGTTCTAAATCCTGTAATTATCATGAACATAATTATATTGTTTTAAATATATAATAACAATATTGATAAAAACAGAAACAATACCTGCTGCAGGAGTTCACGGTGAGTCAACGCCTCGTGAAGCTCTTGTTATGTTTCTGTTTAAGCTCCTGTATCTCTTCTTGAAGCTGATTCACCCGACCTTCATGAGTATCAGCCTCCTCTTTTAGTGCCAAAAAATCCTGCCTACTTTCTGATGCTCTTTGTCTTTCCTTTTCAAGAGACTTCAATAGTTGTGTTTGCTCTATCCTCAGAAACGATATCTGAGCTTCAAGAATGTTTACGCGGGATAATGTTTGTGATAATCGTTCATTAACAGCCCGCTCTCTTTCCTCAGCTCCTGCAGCTTTCGGGAGTGGTACGATATCAAGCAATACACTCTTACATATAACATTAACCATACAACCTAATACACATACGTCATCCACTAATACACGTTAGTCTATTTAAAACTCCTTTTAGGAGTGGTACGATATCAAGCAATACACATACGCTGCTATCAACTAACACACACATTCCAAAACAATTTACAGCATACGTAATTATAAATTTACAGCATACATTAGATACAAAAGTAAACAAAGTGAATCTCCTTTTCTTAGAACCACGAAACAATGTTTTAACTTTGTTCGAATGTGAGTTGCAAACCACAATCACTAACTCTACCTACATGGACCTAAGTCCTTACTAAACAACGACCATCTGATTCTTAAGGTCACAATAATCACTTTGAAGCTGGACATCCAAACAACCTGTCCCCTAAAACCATCCCACATAAACCTCGAGTACTACCAAAGACTCATCATAGCTTACAAAATGGCGAAGCCCTTAACTAAAGCAGTAGTCTTCAGGAATACACAAAACCAACAAGAGGTGTTTATATCAAATTTCATGCTAGTATGCTATTATATCGAAATTGACCAACCCAGTACACACAAATGCATATCCAACTAAGTTTTTGTTTACTTAAGTCCTATATCAGCAAATCCAAATGAACCCCAAACATTAAATTAACTAACACACAACAATAACTACAAAGGGTCATCACAGCACACAAAAAATGTATAGTAATCTCAATTAATGTATACAAACTTGAATCTTTCATTCTTCTTTAACAGTTGAGCAACCAGAGTGCACAACTGTTGATAGCCACTGTGATACTTAGGTCATAACAATTCATACATAACAAGTGACCAGTACACAATCCACTACTTCAACTTACACACTTAATGCAACTCATACACATTCGTTAGGTAAGAAGCTTACACAACCAATTCAATTCATATATAACAAGTGACTAATACACACAAATCAACTGACTCACAACCTAATAATTAAAAACGTATATTTATAAGAAGAAATACACATTACCTTGATCGTCATCACTATCTCCATCAAGAGTTAGATCGATATTTATAAGAAGAAATACACATTACCTTGACCGATAGTTTGGTCGTCTAACATTTGACAACCTTCCACTTCGTCGGACTGAAACCAAAACACAACAATGTATTGATTAAATAAATAAAACAATCTTTATAGACTGAATAAAAAAAAAGAAAAGAAGAAGAACAATGAATCAATTACCAGACCTTATTTCTTGCTACCTGTATTTAAAGAAAAAATGAAGAAAGAAGATTTGGGGATTGTTTATTGATTGATTTGTGATTTTTATTCCGAATTGCATGATATTCGGTTGACTTGGTGGGGTGCGTAATTGTGGTACCTTTTGTAACTGAGACCATGATCATCAAGAAAATATATAGCTCCTATAATAAAAAATTGATACACAAAAGCCATTTGTCTTTCACTTAATTACAATTTTGCCACTCATCTATTTAATAACTAATCTCATCTATCAAGATTGATCCAACGGTCCACATGTGTACCTATTTTATCTATTTTAAGCTTGTACACCACAATAACGCCCCCTATATATATATATATATATATATATATATATATATGCACACACACCAAGTTTTTGGCGCCGCTGCCGCGGAAGTTGTGAAGTGAATATCGAGTTACGTTTGCAAATTAGTGATTTGAAGATCCTTCCTCGTGAAGTTACCGTTTTATTTTGTAAATATTTTATTTTCTTATATTATTATAAAAATAAAAAAAATAAAAAAATCACGAATACTTTTCCTAAAGTATTCAAAATACCAAAAACAAATTAAAAAACCAATAAAAGAAATCGTAAAATCAATTGTTACGTCAGCTCACCTTTAGATTACAACCTATAAGAGGGGTTTAAGCAGGATTGACATTAAATTGTCGAACCGAAAGAAACGGGTTTTTAATTAGCATTTACTGTGGACCTTTGCTTCTCCACCACTTTGTGAGTAATTCTAGAGAGCTACCGAGCACCGATTGACGAATCGATTGCCAAAAATATTTGTTTTACAATTTGTTTCTCCGCCCTGGGCTTCCCTATTTCCCCTTTTTATTTTATTTTTTGAAAATTTTCTTTTGGAACTTATTTATAAGCTAAAAATAAAATACTTTTATGAAAACAATAATTTTAGAACTCAAGAAATATGCCAGATGAAGCAGAAATAAGCAAACAGTTAATAAGAGGCTAAAAATGCTACAACACTTAACTGATATTAACACACAAGCTTCTATAAGCTTGTGTGTACTTGAAATAAGCTTCTAAACTAAAAGCTACTTTAAAAAGCAGTTCTAATCCTAAATAAGCAATGCTAAACAAATAATAAGCTCAGAAACAAAAATAAGCAAATTAAGCCAACTGATGCACTAAACAGCCTAGCTAGGCAACTTTAAGCTATAAAAATAAGCACAAAAGCAATAAGCTATCCAATAAAAATTGAAAACAGATCAAACACATCCACCAAAGAGCTTATAGAACAAATATCAGACCCTATTGAGCTTATTTAGAGCTTAAAAATTAGCTTAGAAGAAGGTTGTTCAGTAATTCAACCAACTAATGCACCAGACATATATGACCTGATCTAATACTTTTAAGCCACAAATTAGCAACTATTAAGCTGAGATTTGAACTGGAATTTGTAAAATAGCATAAAGCTACAACTAAACAAATTATAAAATGAATTTCAGACACTATAACCTACAAATAAGCACTAAAATGAACTAATCAATACCCCATATCAGACTATTTTTGATTTTTTTTTTGAAACTATGACAGATTTAACAGGAAAAATGAGCAAAAGGACTTAATACTATATGAAATATAACCAACACATTAAAATCAACTTATATCAGTGATTTTGGCTAAAAAAACTACACTAAAAAGACCTATTCACTGATTTAATCAAATAAGCCAAATCTAATAGTTAAATAACTTGAAAACTTAAAAATCGCTCTAAAAGCTATAAATCTACTTAGAAAAGCTCTAAACAGCTTAAATTCAGCTAATTAGACTCAAATAGACCTAAATTAAGTTGGACCAATGTACAAAACTCATGTAAACAGCTTTTTCACTTATCTAAATCCTTAATCCAAATACCCCTTTAATTGATCAAAACTGATTTTAAAGCTTAATTATAATGTAAAACTCAAATTTTTGTGAAAACAGATTAATATTAAGTTTATTAGAAGGATTTTAAGCACAAAGTAACAGGTAATAATCACTTAGCCAATAAGCTAAGCTTATTGGCTATTATGACCACAAAAACACTATTAAGCACAAAATGATGATATACTATGAAATAAGCTAACCAAGCATTAAATCTACTTCAAATAAGCATATGTAATACAAATGAACACAAATAAGCATAAAAATAAGTAGTAATGAAATAATAAGCAGTTTGAAAAGCTAAAATAGGAAAAATGGAACTCACTTTGTCCTTTGCTTAAACAAGGACTTCTAAATGCTCCAAGAGCTGATCTACAAGCTCCAGCTTGTTAAAAACAAGTTGGTAAGGTCCAATAAGCCCTTCCTAATCCGGCTTATCATCCAAGTGCTTATTTCTCTTTCAAGGCAAATTTGCTTAAACACAATTAAGTACAATTCAAGCTTAAGTAATAGAAGCTCAAAGCAAGCTATGGAAGAGCTTATTTGAGTTCTAAACAGTATTTAATAAAAGTGCTTATTAAGAGCTTATTATAACTTATTTTAACCTTTTAAGATCATTTTAACACAAAAGTAAAGAAGACAAGGCAATAATGTAAAATGACTTTTATTTATAATGAAAAACTTAGTACAATACTAAATTGAAAGACACAAAATAAGCAGAAATAAGCTACAATGACTGAAAATTAAGACAAAAAACTAAAAACTTCTAATGCTTGGTGAAGAGCCTTGTATTTATAGGAGTCAAGGGGGTCTTCTAGGGTTTCTATCAATCAATCCCAGCCTTTGAATCATTGATGTCGACATCTTTGCACAATCACAGCCCTTGATTTGACTGCCACATATCTTCAACCAATAGAATCCTTGAAAATTGCCATGGTAGCCAATAAGTGAGCTCATTATAGCTAAGTCATCCTTCTAGAAGGGGTTAAAGTACTTAAGTGAGGTGGGTAAGTATAATAGAGAGGCGGGGTAAATGAAGAAGACGGGTGAACAGTGATTTTTTTCCTTTACCCGCCTTTTCTTTAGTGTTTGACCCGTATTTATTACTTGGGTTGACCTGGATATGGTTTAAGTTGGATGGGTTATTTTAGAACCGAATATAAAAAGGGTGTGGGTTGGGCTTTGGATGGAATGGACTGGATTGGATTATTTATTAATAAGGAATTAACACTAGTTAGTTTAGGGACTAACCATGCAAATCGTTAAGGACTACTTATGAAAATGATTTTTCATCAAGGCTTTGATTTTGGAATTTTGAGTTTTTGGCTGAAAAAAACTGTAGAATCACATCCCCGGCCTCGGCTTTTCTCACTCTTTTCATTCTCGTGCTCGTTTCCGTCTGTTTTGTCTTTCTTTTTGTCATTTTCTAATATCATTTACATGCACATACACAAACACAAAAACAAGCATATATTTGGCATTTATGATCGTTTTTTGGTCTTTTAAGTCCGTTTTTGATAAAGAAAATGTTTGTGATTTAACACATACCAAAATCCCCCAGACTAAGGTATTGCCGTGTTCTCACGCAATGTCATCACATTACGCTTTTAAAACCAAAAATTTCAAACCACTTTCTACTAAAAAATTTTGAAAAGTAGCAAAGTGTTCCTCAAAAGAGATTAAGAAATCAATAGTTCCAAAAATGCCCCGTTTGACCATTTTATTAAATATACTATCTTTTTGAACTTTTTTGATATGACGGGATGTTAACTTTCATTATTTAACAATAACTTTTAGGATCACGGAGTAAGAAACACTTTTCATGAAAAAGCGTCCATATGGATAAAATTCATCGTTCTTGATTTTTCACGAGTCACCAAACCAAACTTAAAAACGAAATCATTGTTAAACACAAGTTAGATGCTAACACTACCCATAGATGCTAATTGTGTACGCATAGCTACTCCTTGCTCCCTTATTCCTATTTCCTCTAAGTATTATATGAAAAATAAGTTTTTCTTGTTTTCATAGATTTTTAGTCCGATAAAGGCACTAAGTTTAGACGCTAACTAGTTTAAAATCCTTCCCTCGAAAATTGTTGCTCATAAAAATGAGGTCCACATCAAGATCCTAATTTAACATGATTTAAGGGATATCCTTTTTATTTCGACCGAAACAACTCATCTACGAGTCCAGAGACAGAAGCTTTATTAGGATATCCCCGGAGTCGAAATTTAGCATTTTTAACATTATTAAGCACATATTAGTCATCGGCCTTTTAAACAACCTAGACAACGGCAGCTAACCGTCAGGAATCGGGAGTCTTATTTTGACCTTGGATATTTTTCCTCTGGCTTTTTGAAGTCTGAGTCAACGGGAGCGAACCGTCAGGAAATAGAAAACTTTTATCGGCTTTGGATTATTATTATTTAGATTATTATTACATATTTTGCCAAATTTCGAGTCCTGCGGTCTTTCGACAACCGAAACAATAGCACGTACTATCAGGAATCAGTAGTTTATTTCCCAGCAACACTGGCAGTACCTTGATATGTACCCAACTTCTATAAGAAGAATTCTCTAAAGAAGGAGTAAAAACTAATTATCGCCAAAACCGTGCACCTTTAATTATTTGAAAATTTATATTTTTGGGTTTATTTAGCTGATGGGAGCAAAAAGTCACAATTAACCTCAATGAGCTCTAAAGAGATACAACTACTCCACGCTTAGCATCTAACTTATTTTTAACTCTATCATTTTTCGTTCTTCGCAAATTTAAAATCTTAAATAATAAGATCCGAGAATGCTTAGTCTAATAAAATCAAGATGCGCATATTCAAAGTCAATTATGGAAACTTACAAACTCTTGCTAGAATTCGCGTTTTATAGCTTCTTTTATAAGAGACTAGCACAACTTTCAATTATAAAGGTTAAGGGGACAAGCTAGAGCTCAACACACTTGATCAAGTCAAAATTTTATTCCTACTCTCAACAACGGAAAGTCAACAATGTGTCAAAACACTTATAATATTTTTGCAAAATTTTTTAAATTTTCTCATTTTTTTTTTTTTTTTCATTTTTTGGAGGAAAAACGGGGTTGCGAGAGTATAAGGCAAAATGCAAGGTAAAATCAAATCGAAAGATTACCCCCCAAGACTAAAACGAGACATTGTCCTCAATGTTTTGAGATAAGGGTCCTCTTATGCAAATCTAAAGCCGTTTATTAATTATGCTAATAGATAAACATTAGTCGATAAGATGTAGGATATCGGATTTCCCAATAAGCACTGAAGGATGAAACTCGAGTGGAGGAAAGACAAAACCATGAGCACGAGAGTCTTCATAATTCAGGCAAATCCTGGACATAAAACGAACAAACACAAAACACAAGAAATGGAAGAGGAGGGCCTCTTCACGTTACATTTATTAAAAAGTTTGGAGTCGCTAAGCTTGACTCGCCCCGAATTTAATTGTCCATGGGGAAAGTTTGGAGATCCGGGACAACCATGGATGGTATGTCCCCTCCAAAATAGTGTTTGAGTCTATGACCGTTCACCTTGAAGTTGGGGCCGTCGGGTTGAGATAACTCGACGGTTCCATAAGGGAAAACTTGAGCAACGGTGAACGGCCCAGACCAACGGGTTTTTAGCTTGCCCGAGAAAATCTTTAATCGAGAATTGAAGAGAAGGACTTGATCACCAACGTTAAAGACGCGGTTCTTAATTTTGGAGTCACGAATCTTCTTTGTTTTCCCTTTGTAGATCAAAGAGTTCTCATAGGCTTGATCCCTAAGTTCATCTAATTCATTCATTTGAATTTTTTGGCGATTACCCGGGATTTAAGGTCAAAATTACAATGTTTCAAGGCCCAATAGGTCTTATGTTCAAGCTCTATAGGGAGATGACAAGCCTTTCCGTAGACTAACTTATAAGGGTGCACCCAATGGGTGTTTTGAAGGCGGTACGAAAGGCCCATAATGCATCATCTAACTTATCGGCCCATGAGGCCCGATTTTCTCCGATGGTCCTTTCTAAGATATGCTTCAAACCATGCTTGGAAACGTCAACTTGTCTGCTCTTCTGTGGGTGATACGCGGTAGAAAGACGGTGAGTAATTCCATATTTAAGCATAACTTTCGCAAATTGATCATTACAAAAATGAGTACCGCGATCACTTATAATAGCACGAGGAGTTCCAAATTGGGAAAATAGGCTCTTAAAAAATTTCACAACAACTCGGGCGTCATTAGTGGGGAGCGCCTTTGCTTAAACCCATTTTGACAAATAATCGACGACCACGAGGATATACTTGTTCCTTCAAGAAGACGGGAATGGACCCATAAAATTGATGCCCCAAACGTCAAAGATCTCGCAAACTTGGATTGCATTTTGAGGCATTTCGTCCTTTTGCGAGATTTTTCCTTGACGTTGGCAAGAGTCGCATGACTTTATGTAACCACCCGTAATTTTCTCAAACATTATTTTTAATAAAAGTTAATTTAATATTATCTGGCAATTTATTTGAGCCTTTTTGAGCTTACATGATTAATTCGGGAAGTTATCTCGCACACTGTAGCCTACAGTAACCCTCTGTTAGGAAATTAAGCTATAGCAGTTAGTACTGTTGAAGATGGAAGTTAGTACTGCTGAAGAGTTTTGAAGACATAAGCAGTTAGGACTGCTGAGTAAAGAAGTTTGTACTGTTTATGATAAAACCGTGTAAAGATATTTATGGAAAAGATTTAATGTATATCGTATAATTTTTAGTTGATAGTTATCTTGTGAAGGAATCCTTAGTCTATAAAAGGATTGCCTAGGTTAAAGAATGGAGATATAGATGTACGTATTGTTTTGTTAAGATTCAAGGTTGTAAGCCCTAGTGATAGGAGATCACTCGTATTATTGTTCTAATAATATTGAATCGTTGAAGTTGAAGTATATTGTGTTCATTGTTCATTGTTCATTCTTTGTTAATTCGTTAAAACATAACACAAACAAATAAATCTTCTAAGTGCTAGCTAGTAAATTCCGCGTGCTAGACTAGACATCATTCAAAGTATTCATCTAACATAAGGAGTGTGTGTAGATCTGGTCAAGTGGTATCAGAGCCAGGTTACTGATACTTTGGTTTAGAAGATCCAGACGAATTTGTTCAAGTAAAGATGGACATGGAGACAACAACAAGTCAGACTAACATTGCTGCTAAGCTTCCAATGCTTAAGCCCAATGAGTTCGATATGTGGCGATTAAGAATTGAGCAGTTCTTCCAAGTTCAAGATTATACTCTTTGGGAGATCATTGAAGAAGGAAACTCCTTTACACCCGTAACAACAACAACTGTTGTTGAAGGTAAATCTGAGACTACAGTGCAGACAAAGCCAACCACTAATGAAGAAAAGGAAAGGCACAAGAATGATGTTAAGGCTAGAAGTTTGCTTCTGATGACTATTCCCAATGATCAGTTGTTGAATTTTAGCAAGTTTAAGTGTGCTAAAACCCTTTTTGAAGCTATTATTGCAAGATATGGTGGGAATGAAGCCACCAAGAAATCTCAGAAGACTCTTCTCAAGCAACAGTTTGAGAATTTTTCAGCAACAAGCAACAAGTCACTAGATCATATGTTTAATAGACTTCAAAAACTAGTGAGTCAATTGGCTGTTCTAGGAATTGAGATGCCTCAGGAAGATCTCAACTCCAAATTTCTGAGGAGTCTACCAGATGAATGGGCTATGCATGTGGTAGTATGGAAAAATAAGCCTGATATAGATTCCATGAGCTTAATGGATCTCTATAGCAACTTCAAGATAGTTGAACATGATATTAAGAAGTCTGCTGGATCAAGCTCAAGCTCAAGCTCAGGGAATTTGGCCTTTGTATCAACTCCCAGTACCTCAAGTCCAAATGAAGAAGTGCAAGTTGCTAGAGCAGTTGGTACTGCTAGTGCAAACCTTGGTACTGCTAGCACCTCAAGCAGTACTAGTGGACTTTTGAATGATGATACTTATTGTGCTTTCTTGACTACTCAGCACAATGGAAGTATGTTGACTCATTCAGATCTTCAAGAGATTGATGAAGATGATATTGAAGAGATGGATATCAAGTGGCAGCTCTCTCTTCTCAGCTTGAGAGCTAGGAGATTCTTGAAGAAGACTGGCAAGAAGATTGTCATAAACAGCAATGATGTTGCAGGGTATGACAAGTCCAATATTGAGTGCTTCAACTGCCACAAGAAAGGTCATTATTCAAGGGAGTGCAGATTGCCAAGCCAACAAGATGGAAAGAGCAGAGGATATGGAAACAAGTCAAGGGTTGTGGAGGTTACTGATACAAGCTCGAAAGCCATGGTTGCCATTGATGGCTTAGGATTTGACTGGAGCTACATTGTAGAGGAGGAAGCAGAAGCATCTATAGAGGTTGCTCTCATGGCATTTTCAGATTCTGAGGTACAAGTTTCAAAATGTTCTAAATCTTGTGAAGCTTTAAAAGATCTAGAAACACTTAAGAAAAGATATGAGAATCAGAGAAAAGAGCTAGTTGAAACTGCTTTTAGTTTAACAAATCATAAGAGGGCTTTAGCTGTGTTAGAAGAACAAATTTTTCATTATAAAAGTAATGAGTCTAAGTTTTCTGATGATATGATTATTGTTAAGAGAGACTTAATGTTTAGAGAGAATGAAATTACTGTGTTAAAACATGAGCTAGAACAGGTTAAGAAAGCTAAGGAGAACATTCAGATGAGTGTAGACATACTAGAATACACATCAAAAGGTGTTCAAGAGATAATTGAGAGTCAGATCCTTAATAAAGCTAAGTCAGGCCTAGGTTATAAGTCAGTTCCACCTCCCTATAGAGGAATTCCAACACCCCCAGGCATAGACTTAGAACACACAGGACTTCCTGAATTTCAATTACCTGTGCTTAACTATGGTCCTCAACCCAAGAAGGATGTAATTGATAAACCTGTGTATGAAAGTGCAAGTGATAAATAGCTATCTGAGGACAAGGTATCTTCTGATAGGTCCTCAGCTAAGGACTCATATGCTCCAACCATTGAGGAATGGACTTTTGATGATGAGGATGATCAGGCTGTGGTTAAGCCTGTTACTGCTAAAGTGGAGGAACCAAAAGTTCCAAAGATGGTTAAACCTGAGACTGTTAGGCTTAGATCAAATGCTAAACCTTTTAGGCCAACAGTTAGGTATGCAGAAATGTATAGAACCACAAACAAGCCAAGAGGTAATCAAAGGAATTGGAATGACCTCAAATCTCACCAATTAGGGGATGATTTTGTCTGCTATAGGAAAGCTTGTTATTCATGTGGTAGCTTTGACCATCTTGCAGATTTTTGTGATAAATGGGTATCTGGATATACAAATCATAGGTTGAGCATAGCATGATCTCAATCTTTTCTTAGGAATGATAGAATGATACCTAGATCAGTTATTTTAAGGTCTGGACCCAAAGCAGTTCAAACTGCTAGACCAACAGTTCAGACTGTCAGACCTATTAAACCTGTTAACCCAAGGCCACCAGTTCAAAATGCAATAACTGTTTTTAAACCATCATACAAAACTGGTAAAAGAACTTTTTATGAGAAAGCAGTGGTGAAAAACCAAGTTTGGAAACCAAAGGTGACAACTACCAAGCCAGCAGTTCCAACTGCTAGCAGAGTAGTTGGTACTGGTCTTAATAAAAACACTGCTAAGGGTAATATGGGAAATGGTGTGAATGCATCAGCATGTTGGGTTTGGAGACCCATCAAACCTAATGGTGCTAAGATTGTTTTGAAAAGAATGAATTATGTTGATGCAAGAGGAAAGCCTAAGTCTGTTTTGGCTTGGGTTCCACAAGGAAATTAATTTTCTTGTAATGTGCATTGTTAGTCATATGCTTGTGGCTTGTTTCTTTGTTTTTGGACTAACAATTGCAGGATTGGAGGGAAAACACCAAAGGATTATGAATGCTTGATGTTTTGGACTAAATGGTGTTCTGGAGATTAGTATGTGGTCTTTGCATACAACAAATGGTAATTGGTTCACCATGTCTTATCCACATAAGAACCAACTAGTCCAGAGCAAACGGTATCTAGTAAAGACTAATCAAATCCGTTGATGGTTGACAATTTACCAAAAATTGTATGGTTATCAGCTCACCATATCTAAGTGTGAAGAGTTGGCTAGTCCAAAGCAAACGGCTATTGGTAAAGACATATCAAATCCGTTGATAGCTGATAGTTTGCTAAAAACTATGTTTGAGCCATGGTATTTTAAAATTTATTTCAAAAGTTCATACGGCTCAACAAAAATTTTCAAACAGTTGGTACGGTTAGTACAGTTCAACTAGCCGTTGTAAAAATCTGTCAGTAATTAATTTTCTAGCCGTTAGGGTAAAACCGTTATTTTTAAGGTACTTATAGGGATTTTTCTAGATGATAATTATCTTTTTACCATAAATTTATTTATTCTCTTTCTAAAGATAATTTATCTCATACGCATATTTCGCAAAACCCTAAACAGTACCTATAAACCCCAAGCGACTACATAAAACCTCAATTCCAATTTACACGATCATTTTATTGCTATAATCTTTCATTTTTCATCACTAAGAATGGCTGGATTGGAATTTGTTAAACGTCATAATCAGGTTGCGTTTCTTGAGAAAACAGAGGAGGGAGATGGACCAAAGTTTTATGAGATTGTGGACTTTCTCAACCACTCTCACATAAGGTATGCTTTAACTGTTTCTCCTACTATTTATGATCGCACATCACACAGTTCTGGCAGAATGCTACTGTCTTGACTAGTGAAGATGGAGACTCAGAAATTCATTCTGAAGTGGATGGTGTATCTTTTGTTGTTACCGAGTCTATAATTAGGAGACATCTTAAATTACATGACTCAGATGGTATTAACATTATGCCTAACACTAAAATATGGGAAGAACTTACTAAAATGGGGTATGATACATCTGAACTCAAATTGACTTTTCAAAAAGGATGTTTTTCACCTCAATGGATATTTTTGATACATACCCTTTTAAGTTGTTTAAGTCCTAAAAAGACTGCTTGAGAGCAGTTCAGTAGCAACATTGCTATTGCTCTCATTTGTTTGTCTACAAACAGAGTTTTTAACTTTTCAAAATTTATTTTTGAGGGTATGGTATATAATGTTACAAGCAAAACAAAGTTTTTAATGTATCCCAGGTTTGTTCAAACACTTTTGAATAAAAAGACATACCTACTTACAAAACCAACTGAAATTTTTACTGCTCCTAGCCTTCAATCAAAGGTTTTTCAAAATATGGCTATGGCTAGTAGGATTTTTCAAGGGGAACCAGTTCCATTGTTTCCTCAAATGCTTCAAACTGAGTTAGGTGAAGGTTCAACAGTTCCAACTGATCCCCATCACACACCCACTCAAGTACTTGCAATAACCCACAAACCAACCATCACAACTTATAGGAGAAGGTCTAAACCTAGTCAAAATAGGGTTGAGACTAGATCCTTGCCCCATGATTCACCACTCCTAGCAGGTAACACAGCTAGAAGTGATGAGGGTAGTTCTTCACAAACTGAATTGACGGCTTTATGTACCAAGTTAGTAGCCAAGGTTGACAATTTGGAGAAGGAGCTAAAGAAAAACAAGGAGGAATTCAAAGCTCACAAGGAGAATTTCGCCAAAGTCTACACCAAATTAACAAAAACGGTGAAGAAGCTTGAATAACAGTTGAAGAAGAAAAGGGCAAGAATGGTATTGGATGATGATTCTTCTGATGATGATGATTCAGATGGTTCAGAAGGGAATGATGAAAATTCTTCCAAACAGGGGAGGAAATTTGAAGAAGACAAGGATAGATCAGGTTCTCAGGGGAGGCAACATGATAAAGGTTTTGGTAATGTTGCAGATATTGGTTCAGGTTCTGGTTATGTTGAGGAAATTGTTAAGACACAAGTAGCAGTTCAGACTGGTATTCAAGAAGCTAAAGAAGTTCAAACTGTTGAAGCAGTTCATATTGTTGAGACAGAGCATGAAGCAGTTCAAAGGGCAGATAAGGGAAAGAAGCCAATGACATCTGAAGAAGTTGATGTTGTTCAAGAATTGGAAAGGCTAAAGAAATCAAAATCAAAAACTCAAGAACAGATAGCCTTTGATGCAGATGTAGCAAGGCAGATTCAAGAAAAAGAATTGGCTGACAAACAAGCTGAAGAAGCTCAGATTGCTCAAGATGAGGAATTTGCAAGAAAAATGGCTGCTGATGATGTACGAAACATAGCTGAATTCATGGAAAGAACAAGATCTAAAGAGGCAAATCAAGAGGAGTTCAATGAACAACTACAATATTTTTTGGATTCTGATTTGATTGTAAGAGCTCAAGCTTCAATGGTTCTCAAAGACAAATAGTTGAATGAAGAAGAAAAGACAGAGGAGCTTAAAGAGTTCATACTCAAAAAGAATGGAGTAACAACATGGGAAGATCTGATTCAGAGGATAAGAGAAAGGCAGAAGTCAGGATACAAGATAAAGTTGCCAACAAAGAAGGAACAAGTTGAGTCTATGAAACATTATTTGAAGAACTCAGCAAATTACACTATGAATGACTTCAAGGGAAAATCTTATGCTATAATTGAAAGGGAATTCTATGAAACTTATGCTATTCTGAACACTCCAAGAAGAGGTTTCAAAATAGGTAAGAAGAGAGAATCAGAAACTATGGAATCAGATGTTGCAAAGAAACAAAAGTCTGAAGAAGAAGGGTTAACAAATGAGAAGATCAAGAGTATGATGATGATTGTTCCAGAATCTTCTTATATAAAGCCTTTACAAGTAAAACATCCAATCATTGACTGGGAAGTGTTCACTGATGGAAGAATGAAAGGATGGAAGATAATCAGACTTGGAGATATTTCTGAAAGGTACAAGTTGTTTGAAGATTTACTCAAAGGTTTTGACAGAGAAGATCTTAATCAACTATGGAGATTAGTAAAAGAGAGATTCAGAGATAAAGATCCCATTAAAGACAAAGATAAAGAATTATGGGTTCAGTTGAAGAGAATCTATGAACCTGATAGAGGAGAATCAATGTGGAGATTCCAAGTACAAATTAAAGATATCTCTTGGAAGTTATTTGATACGTGTGGAGTACATAGAGTTTCTACTCCAGATGGGATAGAAATCCATATGTTAGTGGAAAAGGATTATCCGCTCAGATCAAGTGTTTTAACATCTATGGTGTATACAAGACTCAAGGTTGAAGAAGACTCTGAGATGGCAAACTTGTTAGTGACAAAGATTTTCAACCTTGTAGAGCAAAGAAAAGTCAAAGGCTAAAGTGACTGATGGGATAGATGTTTGAAAGAATTTTCCACATTCAGAAGAAGAAGCTTAATTTGAAGAAACTTAGTGATTTGGGTAGAAATCATAAGTTTAGGGGAGAATTGTTAGGAAATTAAGCTATAGCAGTTAGTACTGTTAAAGATGGAAGTTAGTACTGCTGAAGAGTTTTGAAGACATAAGCAGTTAGGACTGCTGAGTGAAGAAGTTTGTACTGTTTATGATAAAACCGTGTAAAGATATTTATGGAAAAGATTTAATGTATATCGTATAATGTTTAGTCTATAAAAGGATTGCCTAGGTTAAAGAATGGAGATATAGATGTACGTATTGTTTTGTTAAGATTCAAGGTTGTAAACCCTAGTGATAGGAGATCACTCGTATTATTGTTCTAATAATATTGAATCGTTGAAGTTGAAGTATATTGTGTTCATTGTTCATTGTTCATTCTTTGTTAATTCGTTAAAACATAACACAAACAAATAAATCTTCTAAGTGCTAGCTAGTAAATTCCGCGTGCTAGACTAGACATCATTCAAAGTATTCATCTAACACAAGGAGTGTGTGTAGATTTGGTCACCCTCCAAGCTACTTAATTTTATCAAGAAAAGTGAAGTAATCACTTCCTGACACTTACTGGCAATTTATTTACAAAACCGAGAAGTTATCTCTCTTTTCTGAAAAACGCGACACCACACGTGTACCGACACCATATTATTTATGAATTAAGTCCGACAATCATTTTTCGGAATCAATGGTATTGTTTTTATAAGAACGTTCGCGAAAAATTTATTTTTCGCATCATTGCTCGAAAGCACCAAACCGGGTTGCCACGATTATATTTTAGCTCAACAGGACACGGGGTACACGGGGTTATAATAAAACAAAACTTATCCCCTTTTTCCTTAACCTCAACCGTCCCACCTATATTTCCCTTATCTTTTATCAGTGATATATCACCATCACTGTTCCCCTATGTTGACCATCTTATCTCTTCTCAAAAGCATCAAGGGATGGTGATTTATGCTCGAAACAGCCTCCCCCAAAATCGAGAGCAAGAAAGGGTAGTCAAAGTTTGCTTCTTCCTCTTCTTTTTATTCTACCCCATCGGTTCACAGGAACACCACAACATGCATTGGTTATCAAAAAATTTTGAAGGGATAGATGTGGTGGTTCTCCTGCTTGGATCGGCTGGGGATTTCTAGTGCTCAATCCCCTTTTGGTCTCCTCTTCGATTTGGTCAATCTATACCACTGTAAGGACTAGTCGAGTTCTCTTTTGATTCCTTGTTACTGATTTTATATGCATATCGGAATCTTTAATTTGGTTTCACGGGAAACCAATTTAATCTTGATTTAATTCGTGGATATAAAACTTGATTAAACCTGTTTTTGATTCTCATTTTCGTGTGGTAAATCAACTAAATCATGTGGGTGTTGCTCTCGGGTCGGGTATAAACCCGTCAAGAGTCGGGTCAGACCCAACTGGCCATGGGTTTTGGTGGTTTTGAGCTTCAATCTTACAGATATTGTTGTGGATATTTGGATATGCTTATTTAGAAAGCTATTACCTCATTGAGTTTGATAAACTCCTTTTCTGCTTATTTTGTTTGCGGCTTAATATAGTTCAATCGATAATAGCCTTGATTATTGATTTCGGTAAGATTCTATTAAAATGATCTAAAGAGGTGTTTTTTTGATTTTGAGTTGCGACCCGAGAGGGTCATGTATGGATTAGGAATCCGAGTCGTGAGTTGGTCTCTGTTTGGTCATTGGAGTAGTTTAAGTAATGGTTTTGGCTAGTTTTGTGTTGTGAACTTGGATTCAGATCTATTTTTTTTTTCATATATGTGGTTGAGGGTTTTGAAATAATCAGTAGTTTGGGTGTGGTTGTCTTGGTTCGGTTTGTCAACAAACGAAAACATAACGGGTGTGTTTGTTTGAATCAGTTTAACAACAACCTGAGAGGGTTGCTTGTTCTTTTGATTTCGGGTTGAACTCGTAGGGTCTCGGGTCGGTTCATAACCGACTAAGAATTTGGGTCACGGATTCATTTAGGGTCACGGTAGGATTCTGGATTCGCTTATATCTTTTGGAAATTATTTCCTTTGCTTTGGTCTCAGTCCCAGTCGCTATCGTACATATTTGTGCAAATCACAGACCGGACGAGGCAGCTTATTCACCATTGATATGTCCTGGTTACTTGCATGATTTTGGGCTAAAAGACCAGCTTTTGTCAGACCTTATTACTCATTTCATGTTTCCTTTTACTCACAAGCCGCGAGCTATACCAAACTTGGAGACACATTTTCTGGAAAAATCTATGAATACTTTGAGATATTATAATTGTTCTTGACTTCTTGTTAGTAAATATAGTTACATCAATATATGTTTTACTAATTGTCTTCAAACCTTTTAGTTTTAAAATATGCTTGCCATTTGTAAACTTTGATAAACCGTAGTACCGTACGTGGCGGTTTTACTTTTTAGTGACCATGACCTCATTTTGTGTTTCCTTGGGTCGAGACATGGGCTCAAAGCCCATACACAAAATAGTTGTGTAAATTGATTTTGAGGCCGAAGCCCAATGAATTTTAAAAGAATGCGTTTGATTAAAAGTCCAAAAGGGTGCATTATATATTTGACAAAGAACATATAACATGTATTTAATATATTTTTTGATAATGGAAAAACTTGACTAACGCGAAATTATTGGTACGTACGGATATATATTGGGATCGAAATTGATATTGGACATATTGAACATTTTGGATTTGAGACGAATTCAATATATTAAACTCGTAACGGAACTAAATCAACATTTATTGAACTAGTAACGAGTTGTAAAACCCAATAACTAATAAATAATTTAGTTAGTCTATTTTTGCAACGTGATCGGATTAACAACACAAATACATGTGTTAAACTATAAATTTTCGGGAGATATTGTTTTGAGAAAATTGATTTCATCAATGTCACGACAACTTGTTAAAAATTAAATGGACGTGTCGTGCCAAATTTTATAAAACTCACTAGACTTATACTTTGATGTCGAAAAATGTAATATACTGATTTAAGTTTTCTTTTAAAACTTAAATTACCTTTCTAAAACTTTATTAATTATTTCCGAACTAGTTGGGATTATTGGGTGAACACCGAAAACGTATTAAGTGACTTACCTATTGGCATTTTCCTTTGTCACTATTTTCCTTGACCTCGTTTGTCATTCCTTTCTCGACTCAAGTTCTCGTCCGTACTTTCTCGACCATGTCGATTTTCTATTCCCATTTGGCGTGAGTATTCTTGAGTCTATGCTGTCTTTCCACCACACAAAACGTTAACACTAAACTTTTTACAACTTTGACACGAGTAATCCACGAAAACTAAGATGCTTGTCTTTTGAAAACTCTTTTACTTTACGAGACGTATTCTAAGATAACTATATATATATTAGGTTGTGCCGATCTGGCACCGTTGTGCCTGTACTCTCGATATCGTTATGTATTGCTCTTGATGCCAGTTGTAATCATTTTGATATTTTGCGTTGCTGCAAGCCAAGGTGAGTTCATGGCCCCTACTTTTACTGATTTTTAAACTGTTCTTAGGGGAGAATACATGCTCATTTTAACTAAACTCAATGACTGTTTATTTGAAATCTGCGAACTGTTTACTCAGTATCTGACTGTTGAGCTGAACTATTTGAATTGGTTATTTGAAGGCATTATGTGATTGACTGATATGTAACCCCACTCTATTTAAACTTGTTTTACAATCAGGGTGAGAAACATGCAAAACTATTTTATGGACCAACACTGTTGTTATCAAACTATTACGTGGATTAGCCTAAGCACTATTATGTCCCAATTTGCCCAAACTCATGAACCGTCAATTCCTGCTGGGAAGCGCGAATGTTATAAATAGATCTATTGGGAGCAACGTCCCCGTTCGGGTTGACCGGATAGGCAAACGAACGTATACCATATCGAAACCACAAGTGTCTGGGATACACACTTGCCGGGCCCTGATATTTAACATGCTTCTAGAGCATGCACACAAGTTATAGCTTCGGTTACATGAACTTAGAGATAGCGTAATGAACTATTTTATTTTGGGTTGCACACCCTACACTTGGTCCACATCACAAATTTTTACTTTAAGGTAAACATTATTTTCATGACATTGTGAGCGATACAATAGTCACAAAACTCTTATGGAACTCACAGTATTTTTACTGCTCTATCATAAACCTATGAACTCACCAACCTCGTGTTGACACTTTTAGCATGTATTTTCAGGTTTAAGGCGATAATCTAATGGTGAAGGCTTTTGGATGGCATGGCATGGTCATAGAAAACTCTAATGTATTTGGGACCACTTGAGATCTTTTATGGGCTTATATTTCCGCACCATTTTTGAAATGTTGTAAACAAATCACTTTTGAATATGAAATCAAATTTCAATGGTTGAGGAAAAACCATTCTTTATACTTTGTGTTGTGATACCAATTTAGTAGCACCCAAACATGTATGCTTCCGCTGAACCAGATTTTGGGGGTGTTACACTTTACCAAGTCGCGGGCATCACAGTAAATAGTCAGCCAATAAAAATCAGAATCAAAGAATTTTTTAGCGGTGTAGTTGGCACCATGATGTCCCCCGCTGGGTCCATTATGGCAAGCCGTGAGGATATAAACGGCCTCTTGGCCGTGAACACATCGTCTAATCACTTTATCTGCACAAATCTTAAACAAGTAGGGGTCGTCCCAAAAATAATATTTCACGTCCTTAAAGAATTTCTTCTTTTGTTGGGACAACATCCCTTTCACAATAAAATTCCCCAGATGGTAATTTGCAAAATGGGCAAACCATGGGGTACTAGAATCACTTTTAAGCGATATCATTCCAAGATTCTCGAGAGGAAATGTTCCGGTAATTTCCTTTTTCTCGAGAACACCTTGATGAGAGTTCTCTAATCTAGACAAATGGTCGGCGGCGAGTGTAACACCCCCAAAATCTGGCTTTGCGGAAGCATTAGGGTCATGGGGTGCTACTAAAATGGAAATCATAAAACGAGGTAACGAAGAACCAAATACACACCTCGTAAAAATAGATTCATTAGTTTATCACTTTTTCATTTAACAATTTTTATTTTACAATTAGGCCCAAGAGTTTAATGGTCCCTCAAAAACAAGTCTTAAATCTTTGTGAAAACACTTTGGTCAATGGTATAAGTCTGTCGCCTTGCCAAGCCTTGCCATATTTGTATATGCCTAGATACCTGAGAAAAACATGCTAAAATTCAGCAAAAAGCTGGTGAGTTCATAGGTTTAAATTTTAAGCAGTTAAAAAAATTTTGGACCAATGGTTTTGTCTATGAACATTATTTTGTAACTAATGTCACATAAACATTCTATTACGCTAGCACTAAGTTCATGCAACCGAAGCTATAACAGGTCTGCATGCTCTAGAAGCATGTTAAATATAAAGGCCTGGCAAGTGTTTATACCAGACACTTGTACTTTGATATGGTATACGTTCGTTTGTCTATCAGGTCAAACCAAACAGGGACGTTACTCCCAATAGATCTATTCATAACATTCACGCTTCCTGTCGGGAATTAACGGTTCATGAAATTTAGGCAGTAGGGGACATAGCAGGGCTTAGGCTAACTGCGAAATAACTTTGGTAAAAATAGTAATAATGGTCCATAAAATTTGTTTTGCATGTTTCTCACCCCATTGATATAAAATACGTATAAGTAAAGAGGGGCTATAAACTCAACTTAATTATGGATGCAGTTGATGCAAGGATGTATGGCACCAACACGCGACCTAGATTAATAATATATGTTTTGTTTTCAGTCTAATTAAATTTCCAAGATAATTTATTTCAATAGTTTGGAGTGTTTATATTGTGGTTGTTGCTTGTGTAGCAGGCAAGTGAGGCTACGAATAAATTCTTAAGCATGGGTAGATGTTAGCTCTAAGAAATACTTAAGTGTACGGGAATGAGGAAACGATAATCTTACAGGATTGTGAGTGACGGAATTCGGAAGATGATTGAAAGCACGAATAGATATTATTGGGATGTGAAATATTTATGACGTGTAGTTAAAATATGCAATTAGTTATATAGATTTTGAAATAAACTTTATGGGTAAGTGACGTTTAGTATTTGCAGGTTTAATGATTTGAGAAAATAAGGGTTATCGTTTGTATAATAAAGGTTTTGTTTATCTCGTTTAAATGAAGTCAATTTAGTTTGCCAAATTATTAGGGATTGGTTACGACTTATGTTTATAAATTGGTTTCACATTTATATGTTTAGAAAAACATTTGATAAGGTTTTGTAAAAATTATATTTTCTAATTCTTGTTAATGACATGGTTATTTATTGGTCTAATTTCAAAACAAGGTTCATAAGTGATAAACGTGTACTCTTTATATGTGCTTCACTTTAAGATCGATAGAGTTAGATGGTCGTTAGTGTAAGAAGTTATTATATGTTGGCGACATGTAATTTGTATATATGTTCACATTTTTAGTCGATTTGCTATGTTCTACGAATGGATATAAGAGTGTGATAATGCTTGGCGACCATTTACATTTTGAGATCTATTTATACGATATACGGATTTTAAGTTAACTGCCAACATCAATTTTTGCATAACAACATTTGATATAAGACTTTCTTGGGTGTTTGGCTATAATAATTTCAATTCGCGAAAATTTTATACACGCTTCAATCATTTTATACGATCACTACTTGTTGGGCTGTGGCCCAACTGAGTTAAAGGAGGAGGCTTCGGCATTGGGCCTGACTAAGAGTTTACTACCAAATGCCACTTTGGGCTTGGTGGGCTGTGAATTGACAGTAGGATTATGCGAATTGGGCTGAACATAAGTCTAATTAAATGGGCTGAACAGATTTAAGTTGGCTGGGCGCATTTGTGTTATACATATTGAATACTCAAGTCTAGAGTACTTGCGTGATTTCTGGGATTTCTAATGGGTATACTAGACATCAAATGACTCGTAACACCAAGATGTATTTCAGGACTAGGTCGAGTACTACTTGACTTCTTATCTTAATGATCTCGAGGACTATCTAAAGGCTATCGGTTTGTCACCACAACTTCCTCATTCTTAACATGTTTGACGACTTTTGATGTACGATTTTTTTGGGTAAAGGGGAGTAATCCTGCACCCTGGTAAAATACATTACACCAAAAAACGTTTAAGTACAAAGGATATGGGTGAAGTCCCATATCTCAGCCCATTACATAGGCACTTACAAGAAAAGGTCAACAGACCAAACCACTATATAAGAATGACAGGTTATTCTTATAACTTATATCTTAAACTTACAACCTATAATGACTATACAAGTGAATATGAAAATAAGAATTAAAAGCTTGCATCACTTGGATAACACATCCATAGTCATCATAGAACTTGAAATCATGAGCAGCCCAACAAATCCAACAGTAGAATGAACAGGCCTACGAATAGACAAGAATAATAGGATTTTCGAACACCCTACTTCCCACTTCGCTTGAACAGCAGACCCAATAACCACTTCGCCATATCTGATAAACAAATCACGAACAAAACATCACATAACCGGTCATCTCACAAGTCGAATAGTAGGGTTAAAGAGACCCTAGCTTCCAGCATCATGAATACCAGCAATGAGACCGACAATAGGGTATTCAAACCCTAACTTCCATGGACAAAACAGATCACGAACAAGAATACCATACTATGATCTGTTAGGACAATAATAGGGTGCCAAAACCCTAACTTCCAACAAGCACGCTCACAAGACCAGAAATATACCAATAAGCTGCAGATCGATGAGCATAACAGATGATAATAGGGTTATCCAAACCCTAACTTGCCAAGGGGATCGCATAACAGACCAATAACCAAACACTACCACCAGATTAGAATTCTGATAATACGTGAAGATAACCGCACACAAGGTCTGGAATTACAAATAAACGACCCTAACAACAGCAAAAACCTGAAAACCAGTAATGAAAATGGTTGAACAGCCCTAACATCCAGCAATGATGATCAGAACCAAGCAGTAACAGGTGTGCGCAAGAACAAAAACGATCATAGGGTTAATAAACCCTAACGTCCTAACCTCCAACGTTCACGTTCACAAGACCAAAAAATATATCAGAAGCACCAGATCTTTGAACGTACAGTAAGAGATTCAAGCATCATCAACATGTAATTACTACGCCACATCTCCCATGATTGCAAAAAGGCTATAAGAATCAACAAAAATAGCTCACCAAACCTTAACAATCATGAGATCGATGTTTGCCACACTTACAACTATGGCAAGGTTCATTAAATCATCTGCTACCACTCGCAAAAGTGGACCATAGTGAATACCAAAGAACCTACCATAGACGAAAATTGGGATTGAAACAACCCTAAACATACACAATACCACAACAGTCACGATCCGCAAAACAAAATCATAACAGTAGCAGCATGACCATCACACAAGTTGACCAATATCCAAATTGATCAGCACACAAGTCGACCAGAAGGGTTTTAACAAACCCTAACATACACAACCACATCAGTACGATCCGCAAAACATAATATAACAGTATCAGCAGGATCAAGAATGGCACAAAATGGTACCACAAAACTGCCATACCATCCAAAAGCTTACTCACAACAGAACCTCTTGATAAGAATGTCGACCAAATACCAGGTATGTAAGTAACAAGTACAATAAAAACCTTAACGAGGGTTTACTTCCACAAAGAATGCAAAGCAGCCCCATCTCAATATAAACACATGGTAGTAGTATCATCGAAAAACCATCCACCACGACTTCCAAAACAGCCTCAAACCGAACACTTCAACAAACTACTATCTTCATACCATACGGACAAAAATAATAGCAAAGATATGCATGTACCACAATGGAATCGGTTCAAACAGCCAAAACATAGGGTTAAGGACCCTAACCTCCAAACACAACGCACATACATGTAAGAAACCTCTTGAAATGAGTGACACCCCAAAATCAGGTTCATGAATAAACATGTAGGCGAAAAACCTGCACTTACAAGCCTGGCTAAAAGGACGAATGAATCCAGTAAACAAACATCACCTTACTAGCCACAAAGCTCCCCAAATGACGAACCAGGAAGTCAAAGAAAATGTAAAGCTGAAACGCAGCAAAACCTGCATATCAATCTCACTAGCATTCGAAAACTGCTACCCAATCGCCATACGATCCCAACATAAGTATCGACATCCAGCTCTCTTAAACCCACAAATAATACATGCAAAGTAACATCCAGATATAATCACATAACAGATCGGACAACACAACAATGTGTTACTTGCAACAAGTAAAAGATATGAAGATAATAAGCAACATGAGGACCAAAACAGATCGTACCAAGTAATTAGTGATCGGTTTAAGAAAACCATCATAGATATGGACCAGACTACGATAAAAAAGAATCGCTAATAAAAACCCTAAAGTAAGAAATCGATAAGATTAGGGATCTTTAAGGGTTACTGCCATGTCAGAAAAGGCGATTCATGAGGAAACAACAATAACCGAACCTCAACCCTAACAGATTAGGATTCAGTCGTATTGTATTAAGATGATATCACAAGAAAGATAAATCAAAGAATAACAAAGCACACCGCCTATACGAATATACCCCCAAAAATCGATTGCATACCTACAAAGAGGTAGAGAGGCGATTTGAATGGGGGATTTGGCCCGAAAAAAGCAGGTATAGGCGGCGGCCGGAAATCACCCAAAAGGAGACTTTTGATGTACGATTTGGCGTTAGATAAGGGGGAAATAGCTCATTCCATTTCGAGTTTGACCTCCAACTGGACAAGCAGAACACTCTTTTTGAGTGTGGTTTGAGACTTGAGTTCGACAACTATGGTGGGTCTAAACTCGAATTGAGCAAGATTCATCCCCATTGGGGTTCGACTGGTATCCCCCCCCCAAGGTTCTACTAGTCTTGGACTAAGGGTATTCGGCCAATATTTCCCACAACCTTTTGACCATAACTTGTGGTTTTAAGTGAGGGTTGTTTGGCTAGGCTTGTCGAGGATTTACCAAGACACGCACACCCCCATGGGTGGCTGTTTGGTGGGGTTTGATGGGATTTGACCCATGTTCTATACACTCTTGTGGGTGAGGTTTCTATTTGACCTACATTAGCCCAAAACCTTCTCAACCGAGATCAACCTCTTAGTGTCTAATACACCACTCGAGAGGAGTATTAACGCAAGATTTTACACTACAACATTATTCCTGGTCACAACTTGTGACCTCCCAACTGAGACCCTAAGGACCACTAACGAGCCAGGGGCTTAGGTTTTCAACGACAACATCAACGTCATACGAAATAGAACCTAGGTTTCTAACGACATTTAACAAAAACAGTTTTCTTAAGCTAATGAGTTCCTATTCTCGTTTTTCTTAGATCTTGGAAGTCACAACCTCAACAACGAGCAACAATAGATTGAAGGCCAGTGAGCTAAATCTTAGATTTCATAAGTACTAAAGCCACAACAACAATGGCAACAACCACCATATCATGTACACAACCGTAAATTCGACATAAATGATGAATCCAACTATATTAGAGTTACGAATTTACACAAAATTGGGCACAACGAATGATAATAAATTTAGAAATAGGTGATTTATACCCTAATGATGGATCGGCTAAGGGCCTTTGGACTCAGAAGCACTTCGAACAAAACCCCAATCCAAACCTTGGCTTATTCAAATCAACCCCAGTCAACCCACTCCAATCGACCTTCGCCCTTTAATCCTCTTCGACTCTCAGTAGTCTTTGGGTGATCGAATGATTTTTGGTGGGGATTGACTTTATTTGAATCGTCCATTAAAAAGGGAAAATTTAGAATGGGTTAAGTTATTCTTTCTTGGCTTCGATTCTTGGTGTGTCCGAAACGAGTAGCTCTCGTTTTCACTTGGCAACATCAAGGCCCATCCGTGACTGCTTCTGGGGGAGAGGAAAAAGAAGAAAGCAATGTTGGTTGACTATGTTCTGATTTCGAAATAGGATAGGGATTGGATGGTGAGGTTTCGATGGTGCTTGGTTTTGTGGTATCGCATACAAAAGTGAGAAAGGAAAGAGATAGGTATTTTAGGTTTTGTGTGAGTGGGCATTATTATAAGTTATATTCAGGTTTGATTTAATTAAGGGATGTGTACATTTTACCCCGCGTCCTGCTGAGCTGAGTTGAATTCGGGTTTCCCCAGGACCGATATGAATATAGAAGAATGGATTTTTAGGGATTTTTTTATAAAACTTAAATGAATTTAGAGTTTGTGAACTAAAAATAAGTTCTGAGTTTTAAATCTGTTATTGATGTGATGTCGGTACGCGTGTGGTTACGTTTTGAGTAAAAAATGAGATAACCTCCCGTTTTTACTATATTATGTTTTGTAAATGTGAAAATGGGAAAAATTCACTGTTCTGGTGAGATTTAATAGTTTTGGTGAGTTAATGTATGCTAAAATGTGTGGGTTTATTTTCTCGAAATAATCTTGCAGGCTCATGTATGCCTAATTTTATTGGTCTGGTACTAATACATTAACATTTATTATTTAAATAATGGTGAAAAATTTTCGTTTGTCACATCCTCCCTGCCTTAGGAGGAAAGCCGGTTTTCACTTAGAATTACCTGATGATGTTGGAAATTTGAAGGTACTAGTGCTTTGTTTCTATTTTTCACATTCCCATGTGAATTCGAGGTCTTTTGAGAGACGGTTGAACCCTGATAACCGAGATGTATATTGAAAGTTCTAGAGTACAAGGATTTTCAAGATGACTATTCCCATCATGGCATGATCCTCCCTGAACTAAGCGTAGGTGATCAGGCTATGCTTGGTTGAGGACTGATGATGCTATGCCGGGTTTAGTCACAATGATATTGGGTTCCTATAGGTTCGGAATCACATTAGGTTTTTAAAGATGCACCACCTCATACAACAAGAGTGTACTAGTTAACGGACAAATTTCAAATATGATAGGGATAGGAAAAGAGTTATCAAAATATCTTGATTCAAAAGCTAGAGAATTTGTCACAGAGAGATTCATACAAAGCAACAATACATCATGTCTTTAAGAAAGTACAATTATTCGAAGAAATGTGGTTGAAGAGAATCTAGACGTAGACGTTATCATGCGAAAAAGAAGTTCCAAGCTGCATCTCCATTCATCATGCCATTTGGCTCCTGGCCGACCCTCTCATTTCCACTTCTCAGTTCTGGGCAATTATTCCTATAGTGCCTAATTACTCCACACTCAAAGCAGGCGGCAGTGACCTTTGGGTTAGTCTTATGAGTGGGAACTTCACAGTTCTTAGCTTGATGGCCGATTCTCCCGCAATTTCCACACCAAAGGGGACAAGGTTCATGATGATGAAACGGGCACATGCGACACTTGGGTAGGTTTCCAGCATATCCTTTCTTCATGCTAGTGCCTGCAGTAGGGGTTGTAACCATTCCTTGTCGCCTGTTAGGACTAGCATAACTGCGGTTCTTGGAGTGATCTTCCCGTTTCCTTTTGTTGTCAGTTACTTTTTCGGCACTTATCCCGACTGTTGATCTCATCGGCTTGTGGGCCGCTTTCGTGGGCTCTTGGAGTTTAGTGGTCTTGGAGGCAATGTCATTTTCCCCTTGGAAAGGGGGAAATCCTCCTAAGTACCTCTCCCGTAGCCGAGCTTCTGTCTGGATCATCTCAGGGCTTATTGGTGTCATCCCTTGACGGCATGCAGCAGCGCTGGCACCCCGCACCTTGGGATTCCAAGACTTCTCCTCCAACCTTTTGATTTCACTGTAGGAGCAATACCTCCTGCGCACCATTTCTTTAAAACTTTCTCATGGCATCGCATATGCAACATCAATGCCTGTGGACTTCAAATAATTGTTCCACCAAGTCTGGGCAGCATCGGTGAAGGTGAGTGAGGCATACTTAACCCTATCCTCCTTCGCACACCCACAAGCTTGAAACATAGCCTCTAATCTTTCCATCCATCTGATTACAGCAGTAGTTCCCTCAGTTCCATTGAGATTCCCAGCATGGCCTTTCGAAACTCCTGATAAGTGCTAGTGTGGTTGCTGTTGTCCTTAAGTTTTGTACTTCCGATCTCAGCGGTCGTGTTGTTGACCTTTTCTGCTGCTAGTGTTGCTGTCACACGATGATTAACTAACATGTCTAGCATGGCTGGATTTATGATAAGTAGATTTGCTCCATTCTCAGCTGGGATAGTGGCAGCAATAGGCTGGTCATGAGTGGCCTTGGCTGTCCTTCCTGTAGGAGTCATCTATACCAGAAAAGATGAGAGTGAATGAGATTTTAAATAGGAGAATGAGATTATATGCGTTTTACGATTGATAAAGCACATTTTTGGGAAAAGCAAATCTTAAAGAAAATCATCGCAGAAAGAGGTGTAAATGGGGTCTGTACCCCTACTAATATCCTATGGCATACTTTAGTTATCCAGCTGGGTAGAGCTTGCAATCTAGTAGCAGGCGAAATTTTAGTCTTAAATATTCGTTCTACTTCAAATCTTGTTTGAGAGGTGTCCTGTCCTAAACTGTTTGGTCCATGGTTTGAAATGAATAAATCGGTCGAACACTATGCTGAAAAATATTTTACTAGCGAGAATTGTGTGTGAGTAATCCTTCAGTATCTTAAGACTCCTTAATGGTTTTGCTTGGAATTGAGGTCTGCTAGAAAACGGCGTGGTCTTACAATCTGGACTCCTAGAGTGTCTCGTGTTTTAAGGGATGAAGATAATAAATCGTACTCCGATGAGCTTCATCAAAGCGTGTCATGCCGGTATCTATAGCCTGGGCAATAGCGTTTGATTGGTTTCTAAGGTTTTATTTGGTAAGTAATGGTGTGTTGATGGAACTCTTTGTCCTAGGTCAGCTCGTATGTCTAAGGGTTTGGTGAAAGGGCTAGGCAATTTATCCTTATGGTAGTGATTTGGGTTATTCCATGATGCTTTAGGGTTTCTGTTAGGCTACCAGTCAATTCTAGTGGGTCTTCAGGTTCATAAAGACTTTGTGGCCCACCTATTTTTCATTCTTGCTGAGGGGTCCTTAGTTTGTGGCTAGAATCTTATGAGTTACATGAACAGGTTTTCCTTTCCGTGGGGGTTTATGATAGAACATTTCGACATCCAGTGTACACTGGGGATGCTGCCAAAAATTTCCAAGTTGTGTGGGTAATGTGTCACCTGAATTATTGCGGGAAATCTCGTAGCTCTAGATTACAGTCTGAAAGGATGATGTTGGTTGCTACTAGCAGTCAATCAGTTGGCTTAGTAGGAAGTTGTTTATCCGATGCATAGAGTATTGTTTTGTAGAACAATGTTGATTGCTACTAGCAAATCAACCAGTCTGTTTGTTTGAATGCGCAGTGTCTGTACAGGAGGAAAATTCAAGAATTTGAATATAATCATTGCAGTGATTTAACATTCTTACTATAGAGCAATAGCATGTTCCGATAGCGTACGGGGTTATGATATACCCAGTAGCTATCGAATTTAGAGATTGGTTGGATTGGTGTCGGAGTAGTTCAGATTTGGAAAGAGATAGTATACGGTGAGATGCTAATTGGACGGGGTTGTTTGGCGACGGTTGGGGGTTGTGGGTCTCCTATTGAACTAGATCGTAATAGGAGGCAAGACAAACTTCTATGATATCTAGGCTAAATTGGTTCTTGTTGCTACTAGCACGATGGCCCAATTCTCATATTTCCTTTATATGTAATCCTTTGGATTTCTTGGGATGGAAGCAGATGATTTACCTTGCGGCAAGAATTTGGGGTCACTGTTCTTTGTATATCTCCGTTTCTCTTGAACTACAAATGGATGATTTGGCTACGTAGGATTTAGGCTGGGTGAAAGTATGTTGAGTTTAGTTGGCAGGAATTTATTGGTTATTTGCTGATGAGGGTGGTAATAAGAAATATTTTTGAGGGATTTTATAGAGCGTCTAAAATATAGTTTGTTATTTGTGGGGTAGTAGGTAAAATTGTTGTTTGATCTATAAGTAAAAAGTGAGGTAATTTCGTAGATTAATAATAATTTAATTTGTAAAATAAACATAATTTGTAGAGTCATGACTTATTGTTTTATGAGGTAATTACTAAAGTAGCTCATAGGAGAGCAAAATAATTTATAAACCAATGGTAAAACTTGTGGGTTATAGTTTGTGGGAATAAAAAAAAATTATTGTATTAGTAAGGTCGAAACTTCTCATGGTAGTACTATAGTTTATAAAATAAGTTGTGAATTGTTTTATAAAGCAATAAGAAAATAATTTATTGTAGTAGTAGTAAGGTCGAAATTTCTAATAAAATGGCTTGTGGGGTGATAAAAAGAAATTTTTATTTATATGTGGAATAGTTTATGAAGTGGTAGTTATGTAAATGTTTGTGATTTTGGGAATTTTGTGGCTAAGAGAAATGGACAAAAACGATTTACAAGTCATTAGCAAAATGTAGTTTATAATTTAATAGAGACGCCATTTGTTTAAGGACAACTGTGAGGTTTTTGGGAAGGTGAGGTAAAGTCATCATATAAATGGAAGACGTCATCGTAGGTTATGAAAAGAAAGGATTTAATCAGAAATGGAGATATATAACAAAATGAGCTTGTTATAGATTAAGAGTTGATTACAAGATTTGAAAATTACAAGCTCCCTAATAATATCCTATACTTACTGAGGACTACTCAGTTAAGTGAATCATTACAAATCATAACTAAGATTGGCTCCTTGTCTTATCCAGGTGTCGGAACCTAAAAGCGTACTCCCCAAGTTGTGCCTCAACTTCGACAAGGCGAGTCCTTAATGCTAAGTTCTCCCTACGGTGTGCCTGATCAGCCCTCACCAATGCTGCAACCTGAGCCTCGAGGATCAGCATTCTGCCATGCATTACCTGGGCTGCTTCTTGGGTTACAACCTGTGTCTGCTCAAGTCTACCTGCTCTGCCACCCAAGTCAAGTATGTCTCGACTGTTGAAGTGTGTCCTAGCATAGAGTCTGCTGAAGTCATCGTCATACTGCTCAAAACGAGCTGGATGTAACTCGTCAAATAGGTCAGAGTGGAGACCTAGTATGTTAGTATGCAAATCTAGCTGGGTCTGAATCTGTGAGATCGTATCGGTCTCTGTAGCTGCTAGTGATGCTACTGGAAGTGAGGAATGTGATATCTCTGTGTTATCCTTTGTCTCATCCTGAAATCTCCTTGAGCTCTGTCCAGTCTCAAAAGCACTAGGCACATCCTCTAGTATTATGCTAATCCGGGGCACAACTGCTCTCTGCTCTATCCCCGAATTAGCATCAACCCCTGTACCCTCGGCAGGAGTACTCTCGGATACTGTCTACCCAACACCCTCTACTGAACAAGGGTTATTGTTCCTTCTGAGCCTCTGACGTGGAGGTGAGTGGGTAGGTGAATGTGGTGATGAGGTGGGTGGTGGTGATGTTGAGGTAGTAGGAGTGTCCATGTGGGAGCATAGGGACCTATAACGGGATGGAGATAATAGAAGGGTATGAGCAGAGTTTTGGGTATCCTCTACAGTGTGAGATGATGGTCTAGTAGATGGGCGTATAATTATGCATGTAGTACGATGAGGAATAGTAGGAGTAATCTGAGTGGCTGATGTGGTATGAGTATGTGGTGGTGGTGGTGTAGGCTCAATGGTGTTAGGGTTTGATGTATGATGATCTTGGAGCATCTGCATGCTGGAATCATTTGAGTCTGGTGAAGTCTGAGAGATGTTGTGGGAAGGCATATTCTGTGACAAAACGGTATATATGTGTAAGTATATGGATGATACTTGTGATAATTCGTGCAAATTATATATATAAATATGTATAAGGTATTTATAATACATGCAGTTGAGTAAAAAAGATCAACAATTAATAACATCTAATTAAGACAAGTAACAACAAGTCTGGGGTAAGCAAGGCAAGTGGCGGTCATAGGGACTTGTTTTTGAAAAATGGTTATAGTTTAGGGTTTATATGTACCTAGTTCTCTATAACCTAGGCTCTGATACCAATCTGTAACACCCCCAAAATCTGGCTTTGCGGAAGCATTAGGGTCATGGGGTGCTACTGAAATGGAAATCATAACACGAGGTAACGAAGAACCAAATACAAACCTCATAAAAATAGATTCATTAGTTTATCACTTTTTCATTTAACAATCTTTATTTTACAATTAGGCCCAAGAGTTTAATGGTCCCTCAAAAACAAGTCTTAAATCTTTGTGAAAACACTTTGGTCAATGGTATAAGTCCGTCACCTTGCCATATTTGTATATGCCTAGATACCTGAGAAAAACATGCTAAAAGTCAGCAAAAGGCTGGTGAGTTCATAGGTTTAAGTTTTAAGCAGTTAAAATAAATTTGGACCAATGGTTTTGTCTATGAACATTATTTTGTAACTAATGTCACATAAACATTCTATTACGCTAGCACTAAGTTCATACAACCGAAGCTATAACAGGTCTGCATGCTCTAGAAGCATGTTAAATATAAAGGCCCGGCAAGTGTTTATCCCAGACACTTGTACTTTGTTATGGTATACGTTCGTTTGCCTATCCGGTCAAACTAAACGGGGACGTTACTCCCAATAGATCTATTTATAACATTCACGCTTCCTGTTGGGAATTAACGGTTCATGAAATTTGGGCAGTAGGGGACATAGCAGGGCTTATGCTAACTGCACAATAACTTTGGTAAAAATAGTAATAATGGTCCATAAAATTTGTTTTACATGTTTCTCACCCCATTGATATAAAATAAGTATAAGTAAAGAGGGGCTATACACTCACCTTAATTATGGATGCAATGGATGCAAGGATGTATGGCACCAACACGCGACCTATATTAATAATATATATTTAGTTTTCAGTCTAATAAAATTTCCAAGATAATTTAATACAATAGTTTGGAGTGTTTATATTTTGGTTGTTGCTTGTGTGGCAGGCAAGTGAGGCTACGAATAAATTCCTAAGCATGGGTAGATGTTAGCTCTAAGAAATACTTAAGTGTACGGGAATGAGGAAACGATAGTCTTACAGGATTGTGAGTGACGGAATTCGGAAGATGATTGAAAGCTCGAATAGATATTATCGGGATGTGAAATATTTAAGACGTGTAGTTAAAATATGTAATTAGTTATATAGATTTTGAAATAAACTTTATGGGTAAGTGACGTTTAGTATTTGCAGGTTTAATGATTTGAGAAAATAAGGGTTATCATTTGTATAATAAAGGTTTTGTTTATCTCGTTTAAATGAAGTCAATTTAGTTCGCCAAATTATTAGGGATTGGTTACGACTTATGTTTATAAATTGGTTTCACATTTATATGTTTAGAAAAACATTTGATAAGGTTTTGTAAAAATTATATTTTCTAATTCTTGTTAATGACATGGTTATTTATTGGTCTAATTTCAAAACAAGGTTCATAAGTGATAAACGTGTACTCTTTATATGTGCTTCACTTTAAGATCGATAGAGTTAGATGGTCGTTAGTGTAAGAAGTTTTTATATGTTGGCGACGTGTAATTTGTATATATGTTTACATTTTTAGTCGATTTGTTATGTTCTACGAATGGATATAAGAGTGTGATAATGCTTGGCAACCATTTACATTATGAGATCTATTTATACGATATACGGATTTTAAGTTAACTGCCAACATCAATTTTTGCATAACAACATTTGATATAAGACTTTCTTGGGTGTTTGGCTATAACAATTTCAATTCGCGAAAATTTTATACACGCTTCAATCATTTTATACGATCACTACTTGTTGGGCTGTGGCCCAACTGAGTTAAAGGAGGAGGCTTCGGCATTGGGCCTGACTAAGAGTTTACTACCAAATGCCACTTTGGGCTTGATGGGCTGTGAATTGACAGCAGGATTATGCGAATTGGGCTGAACATAAGTCTAAGTAAATGGGCTGAACAGATTTAAGTTGGCTGGGCGCATATGTGTTATACACAATGCATACTCAAGTCTAGAGGACTTGCGCGATTTCTGGGATTTCTAATGGGTATACTAGACATCAAATGACTCGTAACACCGAGATGTATTTCACGACTAGGTTGAATACTACTTGACTTCTTATCTTAATGATCTCGAGGACTATCTAAAGGCTATCGGTTTGTCACCACAACTTCCTCATTCTTATCATGTTTGACCACTTTTGATGTATGATTTGGCGTTAGATAAGGGGGAAATAGCTCATTCCATTTCGAGTTTGATCTCCAACTGGACAAGCAGAACACTCTTTTTTAGTGTGGTTTGAGACTTGAGTTCGACAACTATGGTGGGTCTAAGCTCGAATTGAGCAAGATTCATCCCCATTGGGGTTCGACTGGTATTCCCCCCAAGGTTCTACTAGTCTTGGACTAAGGGTATTCGGCCAATATTTCCCATAACTTTTTGACCATTGATGACATCAAATAACGACATATTATTAGCATCATTTATCCTATGTTATTGACTTGTTTTATATCACTTTGTATGAGAATTGATACTTAATCATTTACTTTTGTAATTCTCAGTTATAAACAAGCATTAGGTGAAGGTTAACGATTTCGGATGAAAATTGGAGCAAAATGAATCAAGTTGGAAAAGTCTGTTGAATTGAAGAGATTAAAGACCATTGCCTGACTTTGAAGCATGCGCCGCATCTGATTTTATCATGCGTCGCATATGAAACTCTGGTCAACGAAGAAGAACCAACTTGTTATATTCCAGATACGCCGCATCGGACCAATCCGATGCGCCGTATCGGCCATATACAATCCTTACCAAGAATTCAAGAGATCAAGTGAAGATTAGAAGCTTAATGAAGAAGTCAAGATTACAAGTCGACACTTGAAGATGCTTTCGTATTTTGGCCATAAAATCTTCATCCGGACTCCGTTTTAGGTGATTCAAGCGGCCACGGAAAGAGAAAAAGGAGATCTACCTGTATCTGAAGGAGATGCGGCGCATCTTGTCTTTAGATGCGCCGTATTGGGAGATGAGGCGCATCTGGTATTTAGATGCGCCGTATTGGGTCAGTTTCAGACTTGGAGGCTATGTTTACTTATAGATGTGGCGCATCTAACTCTATAGATGCGCCGTATCGACCCAGATTTCAGAATCTATAAATACCGAACTCATTAACGAATTTGGGCATCTTTGGGAACCCTTAGGGGCATTCCCAGATGATCAAAGCCTCTCCAAACAGTAGAAGATCAATATTGAAGACCTAATCATCCTTGAAGAACATCTCTAATCATTGTTATATTACTTAATCATTCGGTTAGCGTATCGTATTCATTATGTTTCATACTTTATTCGTTATGATTATGTTTATGTACTTTTGTTACAGAGATTATGGGCTAACACCCTTAGGTGTTAGCCATGTTTATGAAGTTTTATTAGTTTTTATGATTTTGTCGATGTGTTTGCTTTGTTATTGGATTGGGTGCTTGTCGATAAAAACTCGTTTATTGCTTATAACTAGTAGAAGTCTATGTAACTAGGTTATGATCCTTATAACTTTAATTGATGTGACTTAACTACCTGTAATTGTGGTTGCTTTGGTTGAGTTATATGCGTGTTAACCCGAATCTCTATTAGGAATCATTGTTTGGCATAAACGGAACGTGTCTACAACCTAATAGGACTAGTAGCGCGTAATACCGAACTAGGTTAGATGGTTTAAAGCAATAAGTTAGTATTGATGCTAGACGAGTCACTATGATCTTTCATCATATCCGCCCCGAGGGCTAGTTACTTAATTGTGACAGAATTTCGTAATTGATATGCCGATTAACAATTGAATGAATTAAAACAAGTAGACATAAGCATGTATAACTATAAAATGGATTAGACTTGGCTAACCCATTCTTCCTATCTTTGGTGTCTTCATACTTGTATTGTTTGTTTATCTTAGTTTAGTTAGAATAAAATCAAACCCGTGCCAGTCTCTCAGGCTGAACCCCCCTTATCTTTAATTGCTTTCTAGGATAGGATAGAATAGTTAATAAATAGAATACCTTTAGATCATTTTAGCTTCACTCCTAGTGAACGACCCTTGCTTACCTAAAAACTATCTACATTGACCGGGTACACTGCTCGTTAGTGTTTATAGTCTATAGGTTAGTTCGGCAAAATATAAATTTAAAACTTGGTAGATTTTTATAGACATAAAAAAACACATCAACCATAACTTGTGGTTATAAGTGAGGGTTGTTTGGCTAGGCTTGTCGAGGATTTACCAAGACGCGCACAACCCCATGGGTGGCTGTTTGGTGGGGTTTGATGGGATTTTACCCATGTTCTATACACTCTTGTGGGTGAGGTTTCTATTTGACCTACATTATCCCAAAACCTTCTCAACCGAGATCAACCTCTCAGTGTCTAATACACCACTCGAGAGGAGTATTAACGCAAGATTTTACACTACAACATCGTTCCTGGTCACAACTTGTGACCTCCCAACTGAGACCCTAAGGACCACTAACGAGCCAGGGGCTCAGGTTTTCAATGACAACATCAACGTCATACGAAATATAACCTAGGTTTCTAATGACATTTAACAAAAACAGATTTCTTAAGCTAATGAGTTCCTATTCTCGTTTTTCTTAGATCTTGGAAGTCACAACCTCAACAACGAGCAACAATAGATTGAAGGCCAGTGAGCTAAATCTTAGATTTCATAAGTACTTAAGCCACAACAACAATAGCAACAACCACCATATCATGTACACAACCGTAAATTCGACATAAATGATGAATCCAACTATATTAGAGTTACAAATTTACACAAAATTGGGCACAACGAATGATAAGAAATTTATAAAGAGGTGATTTATACCCTAATGATGGATCGGCTGAGGACCTTTGGACTCAGAAGCACTTCGAACAGAACCCCAATCCAAACCTTGGCTTCTTCAAATCAACCCCAGTCAACCCACTCCAATCGACCTTTGCCCTTTAATCCTCTTCGACTCTCAGTAGTCTTTGGGTGATCGAATGATTTTTGGTGGGGATTGACTTGATTTGAATCGTCCCTTAAAAAGGGAAAATTTAGAATGGGTTAAGTTATTCTTTCTTGGCTTTGATTCTTGGTGCGTCCGAAACGAGTAGCTCTCGTTTTCACTTGGCAACATCAAGGCCCATCCGTGACTGCTTCTGGGGGAGAGGAAAAAGAAGAAAGCGATGTTGGTTGACTATGTTCTGATTTCGAAATAGAATAGGGATTGAATGGTGAGGTTTCGATGGTGCTTGGTTTTGTGGTGTCGCAGACAAAAGTGAGAAAGGAAAGAGATAGGTATTTTGGGTTTTATGTGAGTGGGCATTATTATAAGTTATATTCAGGTTTGATTTAATTAAGGGATGGGTACATTTTACCCCGCGTCCCGCTGAACTGAGTTGAATTCGGGTTTCTCCAGGACCGATATGAATATAGAAGAATGGATTTTTAGGGGTGTTTTTATAAAACTTAAGTGAATTTAGAGTTTGTGAACTAAAAATAAGTTATGAGTTTTAAATCAGTTATTGATGTGATGTCGGTGCGCGTGTGGTTCCGTTTTGAGTAAAAAATGAGATAACCTCCCGTTTTTACTAAATTATGGTTTGTAAATGTGAAAATGGGAAAAATTCACTGTTCTGGTGAGATTTAATAGTTTTGGTGAGTTAATGTATGCTAAAATGTGCGGGTTTGTTTTCCCGAAATAATCATGTATGTGGAAAACTAGAAGGGGGGTTGAATAGTTTTACGTCTTTTTAATTTTATTATGAAAACCTTTGTTTTATACTTTTAAAAACTTTAGATTCTAGTTTGTTATGAAAAATAAAACTTAAATCTTATTATTAGTTATATATGTATTCTTTTAAATTGATTGTAAAAGTTTTGGTTTCTTGAATGGATTTTCAATTTGATCTTTATGTGAAGTCGACCTTTAATTAATACTAGCAATTATATAAGCCTATGTGTATGAAAGTAATGCCGATGCAAGTAAAGAAATAAATAAGGTATGGAAAGATCTAACCGAGACACGAGAGATTTATAGTGGTTCGGCTACAAGGACACCTTCCTTGCCCTACTCCACTCCCCGAGCACACCTTGCTCGAGAGTTTTCTTCACAACTTCAATAAGCTCCCTTATGGCGAGAAAACCGTACACAACTTTGGCTTACACTGGGTTTAACGACACAAAGCTAAATGTCGAGTTCTAATTGTAGCTAGAACCAATCTCACAACTTCACAACACAACTTCTTCACAACTTATTCACGACTACTTCACAACGGCTTCACGACTGCTTCACGACTTCTTCACGACTTCTTCACGACTTCAACACGACCGCTACACAACCTCTATGATGCGGCTTCACGACTTCAACACCATGTTTTCATGACTAAGACTTCACGACTTCAACATGACCGCTACACAACCTCTATGCTACGGCTTCACGACTTCAACACTAGGACTTCACGACTAGGACTTCACAACTTTAACACGACCGCTTCACAGCTTCTATGCTACGGCTTCACGACTTCAACACAGGGACTTCACGTCTTCTAAGTTACGGCTTCACAACTTCTACACCACGGGTTCACGACTTCTACACAACGGCTTCACGACTTCTACACTTTGACCTCACAACTTCTATACCACAACTACTTATACAACATCTTCACTACTTACACACAACACTAATCTACAACACACACCTTACATACAAATGAATGAATGATTTACAAACTTTGTTAAACACACAACTTAAGTAACAATATGATACTAAGTTGTAATACTTCTAATCTTGATTGATAGAAGTATTCTTCTTTTGCACTTGGATGGTGGAAGCTTGGATCACTTGGAAACCAATGCTTAAGATTACATGATCAAAGGTTTATTTAAGATATGAAATGAGATCTACAACAGAAAGTTTTTGTGCAAAAGGGTGAGTAAAAATCCAGGGGAAGGCTGGTATTTATAGGGAAAAATCTGGACAGCTGGAGCCTACTGGAGCGGGGGCGGTCCCCTTAATTATTAAGGGGGGCGCCTAGCAAAATTAAGGGGGCCGCCCCTACTGAACGTTGGCCAATTTTGTCCTTTTGTGGGGAAGGTTTTTCTGGAACATTTTAACTGATTTTGGTTAAAAATTTGAATTCATATTTTTACAAAAGATTAAACATTTTTATTTAATACCAAAAATGTTTTTCAAAAATATATAAAATGTTTTTGATGTTTTATAAAAAATCTAGTTATTAAGAAAATGTTCCTTTGATCATATAATGCATTAAGCATTAGTTCATTCATACCTTAAGTGATTTTAGTTGTAGAAGTGAATATTTACAACTAAGTACTTGTTTAATTTATAAGTTTATGTTTTAATGAGTTTACATTTTGTGATCATCAAAACATAGAGATATGAATAAATATTGATAATTTTTTAGGCATTTATTTATGTCAACAATCTCCCCCTTTTGATGATTACAAAACCTAAACTCATTAAATCCAAAAAGTTATTTTTGGACAAGTATTTAGTGAGTTTATATTCACTTCTCCCCCTTTTTGTAGAATCAAAAAGGTTATGCCTACAAAATTCAAACGTGAAATTTGTCGGGACGAAAACTCCCCCTTGATGTGTACTCCCCCTCGTTTGGGGGCACCAAGGAATCGATATATGGAATGCTTGCAAGAAAAATATTAGAAGCACAAGCATATATATAGCAAAAATAAGCATGCATATAAAGACATTCATTAAAAATGTTGTGTATCAATACACAACCATCCAAGATTATATTCAATCCTACATTAGCTAGTAAGTAATGCAATCTACATAATCATTCTAGGAGTACATGATCTTCCATGGGGCTTGCACACAAAACGGTTTGAAAAATTATTTTTGATTAAGCATTGCATATGCTTAATTTGGTGAGAATGAAGGTGGTGGTAGTGTAGTGGGTGAAAATGATAGAGGTTGTGGTGAAGGTTGGTTGTTAAGCATGTGTTCAAGGGATGAAAACATGTAGTGTATCTCATCTCTAAGACCAAAGATGATGGTTCGTTTGTGGGTGTGGTGGTATTGGTGATGATGAGAAATGAGCATCAAGAGGTGTTATTGGTGATATGGAAATGACAAGTTGGGTGAATGGAGGTTCTTGAGTAGGAGGTGGAGTTGATGCTCTTGATGGTGGTGATGAAAGGTGTGAGTTGATGTAGTTATTGATGGATGAAGTGGAAGGTATGGATGAAGATGTTGTGCCATGAGTGAAGGGTGTTTTTGATAGTGCATTTGGTGCACTTGGGGATTAACATTGAGGTGGTGGTGATGGAGTTTTGGTGTCTTAGAGATGATTTTGGTGATAGCATGGTGAATGAAAATGGGTGTTTGATGGAGGTGATGGTTGATTTAGGTAAGGTTTGGGCTAGATAAAAGGGGTCGCAAGATGCAAAAGAAAACAGTAAATTTTACTGCCCAGATGGCCGGCCCCCTTAATTGTGGGCCGGTCCCTTTAAAATTAAGGGGACCGCCTAGGGAATTAAGGGGGTCGCCCATCTGGTGTTTTCCCAGGCGACCAAATTTGAAAAATTTTCCAGAAAAGGGTCATTTTTAGGGTGTTTTTGCAGCAAGCTCCATTTGAATCATGTACATCAAGAATGATTAAATAGTGACATAAACATGTTAATTACGCATGCATACATTTAAAACATATTACGGAATAAGCATGTTATTAATCATCAAGCATGTATATATATCATGATATCAAGTATACAAGCAATAAGCATAACAATCATATATTAAAGACAAGAAATAAAGCATTCACTAGTTGAAAATAATTATGTTAAAAACATAATTATTGATACAACACATATTTTGCTTATAGCATGCAATAAGTAGAAAATTTTAAATTGCCTAAGAGATCCATTGGACTTGCTTGAGACATGAAAACTTGGATTAATTTGGATGGAGGATGGTAAAGAGGGGGTAAAAAAAAATTGGATTAATGGGGTTGTAAGTTTGGGTGTATGGATGTTGGAGAAAGTGTTGATGGAGGAATTGGAGGTGGAGAGCTTGGACTTGACCATGTTGAATGAAGGTTTTGATGTTGTTCAAGTGATGGTGTTGGATTAGATCTAGTGAGAAGATACTCAATCCAAGTGAGACGCTCATTTAACACGATGGTTTGATTTTGGAGAAAGATGCAACAAGGACAGTTGTTGACATGTTTCTCAATTTGACTCAAGTGATGTGGTGATGATGGTAATGATGGTTTGATTTTGGAGAAAGATGCAACAAGGACAATTGTTGACATGTTTCTCAATTTGACTCAAGTGATGTGGTGATGATGGTAATGATGGTGATATGGATGGTGATGGGTTTAAGTTGCTTTGAGCAAGGTGCAAAGCAAGGAGAGCATTAAGCTCATAGGCTTCCTTGAGTTCTTTAATGAACTTCAAGTGTTGAGTGGAAGGTGATGATGATGGAGAGTTGTTGTTATTTGGTAGAAGTGGTGGTGACACTTTTGGTGGTGGAGACATTTGTGAACTTGGGTAATTATGAGTGAATGAAGGTGGACATATGGATGATAGGTTATGTGTGTGAAAGGGTTCATTAGGATGAGGTTTAGGTGTTGGTTGAGTTTGAACAACATCATTTGTTGGGTTATGGAAAATGTCAAGCTTCCTCCTCCAAATGGGTATTTATGGTGTAGTGATGATGTGATTGTGGAAGGTAAATTTTGGAGGGTGGTTTGTGACAAAATGTGTTTGTGAATTTTGGGAAGTATAGGATAAAATGGGTTTAAAAATAGAAAAAGGGAGCAACACCTTCGACCATCAGATGGCCGGTCCCCTTAATTAAGGGGCCGGTCCCCTTAAATATTAAGGGGGCCGCCTAATGAATTAAGGGGGCCGCCCATCTGCTGATTTCCAGGTTACTGGAAATGGGTTTTTGGCAGAAAATTGTTGAAGGGGTTGTGTTTTTGGGTTTAGTTTCAAGCAAGTCCAACTTCTTTTGAGGCAATTTAGGATTTAATAACTTATGTATGCTAAGCATATTCATTAGACATTATTATCTAGCATGCAAACAACTCATTTAGCATGTAACATATATATGTTAGACAAGAAACCAATACATAGCACCAAGTAATTCATAGTATCATATTTAGGAAGATTAATAAGCTAGTTAAATAATCCTAATGAATATCTATGTGCATGGGAATATAGAGTTGTGATAGCATGGACTTCTAGACTTGTACCAAGTGAGATCTTTAATAAGTAAACCATGATTTTTCATTTTTGATTTAGTTCACTTATAAGTGTCATATATACAAGTATATATGACATATATGAGATCACCAAGCATGACTTAAAGAAATGTTTTTGGCATTATTCAACAATGCTTGAAAGTAGGTTTTATGTGGATGTGAAAAATATATTAATGAAATAGTTTTGGCTTTGTTTCAAAATGTTTTTATGAGGAAAGAAAACATATTTTTCCAATCTTTGGATTTTGATAAACACGTAATTATAGACACAAGTTTGGAAAAAAAGGTAGGATGGTGAAACATGTTTAATAGAAATGTGTCATAATCTTTTGAAAAATCATTTTTCCAAAATGTGAAGTTTTTACAAATTTAAAAACAAGACCCATTAATTATAGGTTTAAAAATAGTGGTTTATAAAAGATCTCATGCTCAAGGGTATTGGTTAAGTCTATTGTCACAAGCTACCTCTTTCTACATATCCTATGGCATTTAAGCATGTATTGTGACTAAATGCAAAAGTACATCATATCAGAGTAGTTAGAGAAAAACAAAAGCTATTATAATGACAATGCATTCAACAACTAAACAAATAATTACGAAGGCATGCAGTCAAATCACATAGGAGCAAGTAAACATCTAGAAATTTTATATATGCAAGATAACATACATCTAGGAATGAAAAGCTCTAGTGAAAAGCAAAGTTCATAGCAGTAAACTATCGTTAGGTATATTTAGGAAAAATAATGTATTCAAGTTGGAGAATGAGTATGAGACTATTACTAGTGGTGCTCAATTCAGGCTAAACACGACCGTTTTTACGGGTTGCACACACCCAACTTCTCACATAGAAGCAATTCAACCGTTAGGTCAAATTGAGTTTCTAGTCAATAGATTCTCCAGTAGTCATTCTCCTTTTAGAAGAAATTAAGTTCCTAAATTTACCTATCGGAGAGTACCAAATATGACGATTGCTTGGTTTACTAATACTTAGGGGGGCTAACTAAAGGGTTTCTAGTTCATTAAGTCACAGAACGAATATAACTAAAGTGTAAAGGCAAAGCAACCTATCAGACTAAGCGTATCCTAAGGCATTAATAAGATTATATGCATGAAGTAATTACTTATGAAATTTAAAAAGAGAACTTACCTCACGTCCTAGCTTTTCTTCGTAATGTCTCAGATGATGATCGACGTGTGAATGATAGGTGAGTCGGATGATGATCTTCTCCTTCGTCTGTGTCACTCCATGATCTTGGATTGAGTTCACTTTGGAGTTGATTCATGTAGTCTTCGTCGCTAACACCTACATTAACAACATTTGAACTAGTAGCACATGTATCTATTTTATCTAAATGTTTATCTATTAAATTTTCTAAGATAACTAATTCATGTACAAGATCAAAATCCTCATCTTTGGCTTGACATTTTTCTTGATGAAAGTTTAAGAGATTTTTCCAAATATCATTTGCCGTTTTACAGAAAGATATTCTTTCATAATCAACTTTCGGCAAGGTTTTGTAAATAATTATTTTAGCTTCATTATTTTTGTTATTCTTTGTTTTTAAATAATCATTTTGAGTTTCAAAATCCGTTTTTGTTGGTTGAAAATCACCAATCGAAATGACATGCCAAAGATCTAGATCAATTGATTTCACATAAGTTTCAAATTTATTTTTCCATTCAAGAAAAGTATAGTTTTCAAATAGTGGTGGTTTTAGCAAAGATTCCCCTTCTAGATATTTTACGAATTCCATAGATCGATTCAAGTTTTAAAATACAGTATATTTTAAAGATCTTGATTGACGTGGCTCTTGATACCAATTGTGGAAAACTAGAAGGGGGGGTTGAATAGTTTTACGTCTTTTTAATTTTATTATGAAAACCTTTGTTTTATACTTTTAAAAACTTTAGATTCTAGTTTGTTATGAAAAATAAAACTTAAATCTTATTATTAGTTATATATGTATTCTTTTAAATTGATTGTAAAAGTTTCGGTTTCTTGAATGGATTTTCAATTTGATCTTTATGTGAAGTCGACCTCTAATTAATACTAGCAATTATATAAGCCTATGTGTATGAAAGTAATGACGATGCAAGTAAAGAAATAAATAAGGTATGGAAAGATCTAACCGAGACACGAGAGATTTATAGTGGTTCGGCTACAAGGACACCTTCCTTGCCCTACTCCACTCCCCGAGCACACCTTGCTCGAGAGTTTTCTTCACAACTTCAATAAGCTCCCTTATGGCGGAGAAAACCGTACACAACTTTGGCTTACACGGGTTTAACGACACAAAGCTAAATGTCGAGTTCTAATCGTAGCTAGAACCAATCTCACAACTTCACAACACAACTTCTTCACAACTTATTCACGACTACTTCACAACGGCTTCACGACTGCTTCACGACTTCTTCACGACTTCTTCACGACTTCAACACGACCGCTACACAACCTCTATGATGCGGCTTCACGACTTCAACACCATGTTTTCATGACTAAGACTTCACGACTTCAACATGACCGCTACACAACCTCTATGCTACGGCTTCACGACTTCAACACTAGGACTTCACGACTAGGACTTCACAACTTTAACACGACCGCTTCACAGCTTCTATGCTACGGCTTCACGACTTCAACACAAGGACTTCACGTCTTCTAAGCTACGGCTTCACAACTTCTACACCACGGGTTCACGACTTCTACACAACGGCTTCACGACTTCTACACTTTGACCTCACAACTTCTATACCACAACTACTTATACAACATCTTCACTACTTACACACAACACTAATCTACAACACACACCTTACATACAAATGAATGAATGATTTACAAACTTTGTTAAACACACAACTTAAGTAACAATATGATACTAAGTTGTAATACTTCTAATCTTGATTGATAGAAGTATTCTTCTTTTGCACTTGGATGGTGGAAGCTTGGATCACTTGGAAACCAATGCTTAAGATTACATGATCAAAGGTTTATTTAAGATATGAAATGAGATCTACAACAGAAAGTTTTTGTGCAAAAGGGTGAGTAAAAATCCAGGGGAAGGCTGGTATTTATAGGGAAAAATCTGGACAGCTGGAGCCTACTGGAGCGGGGGCGGTCCCCTTAAATAGGGGGCGGTCCCCTTAATTATTAAGGGGGGCGCCTAGCAAAATTAAGGGGGCCGACCCTACTGAACGTTGGCCAATTTTGTCCTTTTGTGGGGAAGGTTTTTCTGGAACATTTTAACTGATTTTGGTTAAAAATTTGAATTCATATTTTTACAAAAGATTAAACATTTTTATTTAATACCAAAAATGTTTTTCAAAAATATATAAAATGTTTTTGATGTTTTATAAAAAATCTAGTTATTAAGAAAATGTTCCTTTGATCATATAATGCATTAAGCATTAGTTCATTCATACCTTAAGTGATTTTAGTTGTAGAAGTGAATATTTACAACTAAGTACTTGTTTAATTTATAAGTTTATGTTTTAATGAGTTTACATTTTGTGATCATCAAAACATAGAGATATGAATAAATATTGATAATGTTTTTAGGCATTTATTTATGTCAACAATCTCCCCTTTTTTGATGATTACAAAACCTAAACTCATTAAATCCAAAAAGTTATTTTTGGACAAGTATTTAGTGAGTTTATATTCACTTCTCCCCCTTTTTGTAGAATCAAAAAGGTTATGCCTACAAAATTCAAACGTAAAATTTGTCGGGACGAAAACTCCCCCTTGATGTGTACTCCCCCTCGTTTGGGGGCACCAAGGAATCGATATATGGAATGCTTGCAAGAAAAATATTAGAAGCACAAGCATATATATAGCAAAAATAAGCATGCATATAAAGACATTCATTAAAAATGTTGTGTATCAATACACAACCATCCAAGATTATATTCAATCCTACATTAGCTAGTAAGTAATGCAATCTACATAATCATTCTAGGAGTACATGATCTTCCATGGGGCTTGCACACAAAACGGTTTGAAAAATTATTTTTGATTAAGCATTGCATATGCTTAATTTGGTGAGAATGAAGGTGGTGGTAGTGTAGTGGGTGAAAATGATAGAGATTGTGGTGAAGGTTGGTTGTTAAGCATGTGTTCAAGGGATGAAAACATGTAGTGTATCTCATCTCTAAGACCAAAGATGATGGTTCGTTTGTGGGTGTGGTGGTATTGGTGATGATGAGAAATGAGCATCAAGAGGTGTTATTGGTGATATGGAAATGACAAGTTGGGTGAATGGAGGTTCTTGAGTAGGAGGTGGAGTTGATGCTCTTGATGGTGGTGATGAAAGGTGTGAGTTGATGTAGTTATTGATGGATGAAGTGGAAGGTATGGATGAAGATGTTGTGCCATGAGTGAAGGGTGTTTTTGATAGTGCATTTGGTGCACTTGGGGATTAACATTGAGGTGGTGGTGATGGAGTTTTGGTGTCTTAGAGATGATTTTGGTGATAGCATGGTGAATGAAAATGGGTGTTTGATGGAGGTGATGGTTGATTTAGGTAAGGTTTGGGCTAGATAAAAGGGGTCGCAAGATGCAAAAGAAAACAGTAAATTTTACTGCCCAGATGGCTGGCCCCCTTAATTGTGGGCCGGTCCCTTTAAAATTAAGGGGACCGCCTAGGGAATTAAGGGGGTCGCCCATCTGGTGTTTTCCCAGGTGACCAAATTTGAAAATTTTCCAGAAAAGGGTCATTTTTAGGGTGTTTTTGCAGCAAGCTCCATTTGAATCATGTACATCAAGAATGATTAAATAGTGACATAAACATGTTAATTACGCATGCATACATTTAAAACATATTACGGAATAAGCATGTTATTAATCATCAAGCATGTATATATATCATGATATCAAGTATACAAGCAATAAGCATAACAATCATATGTTAAAGACAAGAAATAAAGCATTCACTAGTTGAAAATAATTATGTTAAAAACATAATTATTGATACAACACATATTTTGCTTATAGCATGCAATAAGTAGAAAATTTTAAATTGCCTAAGAGATCCATTGGACTTGCTTGAGACATGAAAACTTGGATTAATTTGGATGGAGGATGGTAAAGAGGGGGTAAAAAAAAATTGGATTAATGGGGTTGTAAGTTTGGGTGTATGGATGTTGGAGAAAGTGTTGATGGAGGAATTGGAGGTGGAGAGCTTGGACTTGACCATGTTGAATGAAGGTTTTGATGTTGTTCAAGTGATGGTGTTGGATTAGATCTAGTGAGAAGATACTCAATCCAAGTGAGACGCTCATTTAACACGATGGTTTGATTTTGGAGAAAGATGCAACAAGGACAGTTGTTGACATGTTTCTCAATTTGACTCAAGTGATGTGGTGATGATGGTAATGATGGTTTGATTTTGGAGAAAGATGCAACAAGGACAATTGTTGACATGTTTCTCAATTTGACTCAAGTGATGTGGTGATGATGGTAATGATGGTGATATGGATGGTGATGGGTTTAAGTTGCTTTGAGCAAGGTGCAAAGCAAGGAGAGCATTAAGCTCATAGGCTTCCTTGAGTTCTTTAATGAACTTCAAGTGTTGAGTGGAAGGTGATGATGATGGAGAGTTGTTGTTATTTGGTAGAAGTGGTGGTGACACTTTTGGTGGTGGAGACATTTGTGAACTTGGGTAATTATGAGTGAATGAAGGTGGACATATGGATGATAGGTTATGTGTGTGAAAGGGTTCATTAGGATGAGGTTTAGGTGTTGGTTGAGTTTGAACAACATCATTTGTTGGGTTATGGAAAATGTCAAGCTTCCTCCTCCAAATGGGTATTTATGGTGTAGTGATGATGTGATTGTGGAAGGTAAATTTTGGAGGGTGGTTTGTGACAAAATGTGTTTGTGAATTTTGGGAAGTATAGGATAAAATGGGTTTAAAAATAGAAAAAGGGAGCAACACCTTCGACCATCAGATGGCCGGTCCCCTTAATTAAGGGGTCGGTCCCTTAAATATTAAGGGGGCCGCCTAATGAATTAAGGGGGCCGCCCATCTGCTGATTTCCAGGTTACTGGAAATGGGTTTTTTTGGCAGAAAATTGTTGAAGGGGTTGTGTTTTTGGGTTTAGTTTCAAGCAAGTCCAACTTCTTTTGAGGCAATTTAGGATTTAATAACTTATGTATGCTAAGCATATTCATTAGACATTATTATCTAGCATGCAAACAACTCATTTAGCATGTAACATATATATGTTAGACAAGAAACCAATACATAGCACCAAGTAATTCATAGTATCATATTTAGGAAGATTAATAAGCTAGTTAAATAATCCTAATGAATATCTATGTGCATGGGAATATAGAGTTGTGATAGCATGGACTTCTAGACTTGTACCAAGTGAGATCTTTAATAAGTAAACCATGATTTTTCATTTTTGATTTAGTTCACTTATAAGTGTCATATATACAAGTATATATGACATATATGAGATCACCAAGCATGACTTAAAGAAATGTTTTTGGCATTATTCAACAATGCTTGAAAGTAGGTTTTATGTGGATGTGAAAAATATATTAATGAAATAGTTTTGGCTTTGTTTCAAAATGTTTTTATGAGGAAAGAAAACATATTTTTCCAATCTTTGGATTTTGATAAACACGTAATTATAGACACAAGTTTGGAAAAAAAGGTAGGATGGTGAAACATGTTTAATAGAAATGTGTCATAATCTTTTGAAAAATCATTTTTCCAAAATGTGAAGTTTTTACAAATTTAAAAACAAGACCCATTAATTATAGGTTTAAAAATAGTGGTTTATAAAAGATCTCATGCTCAAGGGTATTGGTTAAGTCTATTGTCACAAGCTACCTCTTTCTACATATCCTATGGCATTTAAGCATGTATTGTGACTAAATGCAAAAGTACATCATATCAGAGTAGTTAGAGAAAAACAAAAGCTATTATAATGACAATGCATTCAACAACTAAACAAATAATTACGAAGGCATGCAGTCAAATCACATAGGAGCAAGTAAACATCTAGAAATTTTATATATGCAAGATAACATACATCTAGGAATGAAAAGCTCTAGTGAAAAGCAAAGTTCATAGCAGTAAACTATCGTTAGGTATATTTAGGAAAAATAATGTATTTAAGTTGGAGAATGAGTATGAGACTATTACTAGTGGTGCTCAATTCAGGCTAAACACGACCGTTTTTACGGGTTGCACACACCCAACTTCTCACATAGAAGCAATTCAACCGTTAGGTCAAATTGAGTTTCTAGTCAATAGATTCTCCAGTAGTCATTCTCCTTTTAGAAGAAATTAAGTTCCTAAATTTACCTATCGGAGAGTACCAAATATGACGATTGCTTGGTTTACTAATACTTAGGGGGGCTAACTAAAGGGTTTCTAGTTCATTAAGTCACAGAACGAATATAACTAAAGTGTAAAGGCAAAGCAACCTATCAGACTAAGCGTATCCTAAGGCATTAATAAGATTATATGCATGAAGTAATTACTTATGAAATTTAAAAAGAGAACTTACCTCACGTCCTAGCTTTTCTTCGTAATGTCTCAGATGATGATCGACGTGTGAATGATAGGTGAGTCGGATGATGATCTTCTCCTTCGTCTGTGTCACTCCATGATCTTGGATTGAGTTCACTTTGGAGTTGATTCATGTAGTCTTCGTCGCTAACACCTACATTAACAACATTTGAACTAGTAGCACATGTATCTATTTTATCTAAATGTTTATCTATTAAATTTTCTAAGATAACTAATTCATGTACAAGATCAAAATCCTCATCTTTGGCTTGACATTTTTCTTGATGAAAGTTTAAGAGATTTTTCCAAATATTATTTGCCGTTTTACAGAAAGATATTCTTTCATAATCAACTTTCGGCAAGGTTTTGTAAATAATTATTTTAGCTTCATTATTTTTGTTATTTTTTGTTTTTAAATAATCATTTTGAGTTTCAAAATCCGTTTTTGTTGGTTGAAAATCACCAATCGAAATGACATGCCAAAGATCTAGATCAATTGATTTCACATAAGTTTCAAATTTATTTTTCCATTCAAGAAAAGTATAGTTTTCAAATAGTGGTGGTTTTAGCAAAGATTCCCCTTCTAGATATTTTACGAATTCCATAGATCGATTCAAGTTTTAAAATACAGTATATTTTAAAGATCTTGATTGACGTGGCTCTTGATACCAATTGTGGAAAACTAGAAGGGGGGGTTGAATAGTTTTACGTCTTTTTAATTTTATTATGAAAACCTTTGTTTTATACTTTTAAAAACTTTAGATTCTAGTTTGTTATGAAAAATAAAACTTAAATCTTATTATTAGTTATATATGTATTCTTTTAAATTGATTGTAAAAGTTTTGGTTTCTTGAATGGATTTTCAATTTGATCTTTATGTGAAGTCGACCTCTAATTAATACTAGCAATTATATAAGCCTATGTGTATGAAAGTAATGACGATGCAAGTAAAGAAATAAATAAGGTATGGAAAGATCTAACCGAGACACGAGAGATTTATAGTGGTTCGGCTACAAGGACACCTTCCTTGCCCTACTCCACTCCCCGAGCACACCTTGCTCGAGAGTTTTCTTCACAACTTCAATAAGCTCCCTTATGGCGGAGAAAACCGTACACAACTTTGGCTTACACGGGTTTAACGACACAAAGCTAAATGTCGAGTTCTAATCGTAGCTAGAACCAATCTCACAACTTCACAACACAACTTCTTCACAACTTATTCACGACTACTTCACAACGGCTTCACGACTGCTTCACGACTTCTTCACGACTTCTTCACGACTTCAACACGACCGCTACACAACCTCTATGATGCGGCTTCACGACTTCAACACCATGTTTTCATGACTAAGACTTCACGACTTCAACATGACCGCTACACAACCTCTATGCTACGGCTTCACGACTTCAACACTAGGACTTCACGACTAGGACTTCACAACTTTAACACGACCGCTTCACAGCTTCTATGCTACGGCTTCACGACTTCAACACAGGGACTTCACGTCTTCTAAGTTACGGCTTCACAACTTCTACACCACGGGTTCACGACTTCTACACAACGGCTTCACGACTTCTACACTTTGACCTCACAACTTCTATACCACAACTACTTATACAACATCTTCACTACTTACACACAACACTAATCTACAACACACACCTTACATACAAATGAATGAATGATTTACAAACTTTGTTAAACACACAACTTAAGTAACAATATGATACTAAGTTGTAATACTTCTAATCTTGATTGATAGAAGTATTCTTCTTTTGCACTTGGATGGTGGAAGCTTGGATCACTTGGAAACCAATGCTTAAGATTACATGATCAAAGGTTTATTTAAGATATGAAATGAGATCTACAACAGAAAGTTTTTGTGCAAAAGGGTGAGTAAAAATCCAGGGGAAGGCTGGTATTTATAGGGAAAAATCTGGACAGCTGGAGCCTACTGGAGCGGGGGCGGTCCTTAATAGGGCGTCCCCTTAATTATTAAGGGGGGCGCCTAGCAAAATTAAGGGGGCCGCCCCTACTGAACGTTGGCCAATTTTGTCCTTTTGTGGGGAAGGTTTTTCTGGAACATTTTAACTGATTTTGGTTAAAAATTTGAATTCATATTTTTACAAAAGATTAAACATTTTTATTTAATACCAAAAATGTTTTTCAAAAATATATAAAATGTTTTTGATGTTTTATAAAAAATCTAGTTATTAAGAAAATGTTCCTTTGATCATATAATGCATTAAGCATTAGTTCATTCATACCTTAAGTGATTTTAGTTGTAGAAGTGAATATTTACAACTAAGTACTTGTTTAATTTATAAGTTTATGTTTTAATGAGTTTACATTTTGTGATCATCAAAACATAGAGATATGAATAAATATTGATAATGTTTTTAGGCATTTATTTATGTCAACAATGTAGGCTCATGTATACCTAATTTTTATTGGTCCGGTACTAATACATTAACATTTATTATTTAAATAATGGTGAAAAATTGCCGTTTGTCACAGCGAGATTTTCCGCTCCTTTTTTATCACGAATAATGACATCAAATTCTTGGAGAAGGAGGATCCACCGAAGCAATCTCGGCTTAGCATCTTGCTTAGCAAGGAGATATTTAAGAGCCGAATGATCCGTATACACTATGGTCTTTGATAAGACGAGATACGGTCTAAATTTCTCAAAGGCATAGACGACGGCTAATAACTCTTTTTCAGTAGTTGTATAATGAGATTGGGCATCGATCATCGTCTTACTCACATAGTTTATCGGCGGAAAATATTTGTTCTTACATTGCCCCAGGACAGCTCCAATAGCAAAATCACTAGCATCACACATAAATTCAAAGGGCAAGTCCCAATCGGGGGCAACTAAAATCGGTGCTGCTATTAATTTCTTCTTAAGAATTTCATATGCTTCGATGCATTCTTTAGAGAAGAAAAACGGAGTATCTTTTTCAAGAAGGTGGGTCAGTGGCCGGGCGATTTTAGAAAAATCTTGAATAAATCGACGGTAAAAACCGGCATGACCAAGGAAACTTCGAATTCCTTTGACTAGGGCTGTAAACGAACTGAACGTTCAGTGAACATTTCATGAACCGTTCGGTAAAAAGTTCGTTTATGTTCGTTTATTTATTAAATGAACGAACATGAAAAATATTTTACAATCGTTTAGTTAAATGAACGAACATGAACAAAAGTCACGTCCGTTTATTTATGTTCGTGAACGTCCAATTATGCGTTCGTTAACGTTCGTTTATGTTCATTTATTTATTTATGTTCGGTATATCATATATTTTAATTGTATAATTTTAAAATTAGTTTATTTAAACAAAACAACACTTATAAACAATATTAGATGCATAATTTAATAAAGTTGATGTTGTTTGTCTATATTCAATTATGTTCGATCGTTTATGTCCGTTTAGCGTTCGTTTAGTGTCTTAATGAACGAACATAAACGAACATGAACAAGAAAATTCGTCCGTTTAAGTGTTCGTGTTCGTTTATTTGTGCGGTTAAAATTAAATGAACGAACATGAACAAGGCTCCGTTCGTGTTCGTCCGGTTCGTTTACAGCCCTACCTTTGACGGTGGTGGGATGAGGTAGCTTAGCGATAACATTGACTTTAGCTCGATCGACCTCAATCCCGGCATTGAAAATCTTATGGCCGAGGACAATGCCCTCTTTAACCATGAAGTGGCACTTCTCCCAAATTAGAACAAGATTGGTGTCTTCACACCGTTTTAGCATTTTGTCTAAATGGGAGAGGCAAGACGTAAAAGAATTTCCATAAACCAAAAAAATCATCCATAAAAACTTCCATTGTTTTCTCGATCATATCATGAAAAATGGCCATCATGCACCTTTGGAACGTGCCTGGAGCATTGCATAAGCCGAAGGGCATACGTTGGTAGGCAAACATACCATAAGGGCAAGTGAAGGTGGTCTTTTCTTGGTCTTGTGGGTCAATTGGGATTTGAAAATATCCGGAAAAGCCATCGAGAAAACAATAATACTCATTTCCCACTAAACGTTCGAGCATTTGATCCATAAAAGGAAGCGGAAAATGGTCTTTACGAGTCGCATCATTAAGCTTACGATAATCAATACACACTCTCCATCCGGTGACGAGACGTGTGGGAATCAACTCATTATCTTCATTTGTGACGACGGTCATACCCCCTTTCTTGGGTACACAATGAACGGGACTAACCCACAGGCTATCGGAAATAGGGTAAATCATTCCGGCATCAAGGAGTTTGAGAACTTCCTTTTTGATAACCTCATGAATTTTCGGGTTTACCCTTCTTTGTTGTTGCACCGTGGGTTCGAAGTCATCTTCCATTAAAATCTTATGAGTACAAAAACGAGGGTCAATACCTTAATGTTGGAAATTTGCCAAGCGATGGCACTCTTATGATTCTTAAGCACTTCTAAAATTTGGTTCTTCTCCTCATCTTTTAAATCTTTGGCAATAATGACGGGAAATTTGTCGGTTTCTTCTAAAAATGCATATTCGAGATGAGGAGGTAAATCCTTGAGCTCGAGCTCCGGAGGATTAGACGGCTTAATTTCTTTTATTTCTTCAATTTGAATTTCCTTCGGAAGGAGAAAAGGTGACAGATTGTCATTGAGTAACTTCTCGAGGAGAAGAATGTCTCCCTCCGGATCAAAGTCAGTATCATCAATTTCCGGTGAAATTTGATCATTCTTAAGATAAGCCTCGATCTCTTCCAAAATGAAGTCACTTCCCTCAAACGGAGTGAGAGAAGGGGAAGAGTCGGAAAGGATAGGTTCAGAAGACGGAGTGGTACTGCCACTCGAAGAATTGTTTGAAAATCCAAGAACTTCTTGAGAATACTCCTCAGAAGCAATGTCTATGACATCGATTCGGTTGACCGATGTATCATCGTAATTGGAGGAGTATCTTGAAGTTTGATCGAGTTTAAAAGTCACAGCCTGATCATCAACATGGAGAGTAAGTTCTTCACCGTAAACGTCAATCAAAGCACGCCCCGTTCTCAAGAAGGATCTCCCTAGAATGAGGGGAACCTGAGGATCGGCATCAAAATCTACGACAATAAAGTCAGCGGGAAAATGGAACTTTACTATCTTTAATGAAGACATCTTCAGCGACACTGATAGGACGAGTAATCGATCGATCTGCTAGCTCGAGAGTCATACGTGTAGGAGTAAGTTATGGAAGGGAAAGCTTTTTCCAAACGGAAAATGGTATAAGATTGATGCTTGCGCCAAGATCGGCCAAGTCTAAACATTCAATCATTCCCGAAAAATCGCATAGGATGAGAAACATTTCGGGGTCTCGAAGTTTTTTAAGGAGAACCGCCGAGCAATGCTCATTCAATGGCGTTTTAGCTAATTCGAATAATTTTTCTTTGTTACTTAGCAAATTCTTGATTGTCGAAGCAACTTTTGGCATAAGAAGAACAGCATCCGCAAAGCTAATGTCGAAGTGCAAATCATGAAAGATTTGGAAAAACTTCTTAATTTGGTTGTTAGCTTTTTCACGGAGCTTCTGATCGTTGAGTCTTGATGGGTACGAAATTGACGGTTTAGGATTAGACTTTTGAGGATTAACGGGAGCAACTTTTGGCTCAGACACTTGGACAACCGGAGGTTGGACGTCTTTGGTACTTTCCTTATTAGTAGGAAGCACTGTGTCCTTAGTCGCCTCGGTCTCACGGTCCACTACTTTAGGAGAAGAAAAAGAAGAAGTAGTAGGAACCGTGGGTCCTTCATAAGCTACACCACTTCGGGTGGTGATAGCTTTCAATTCACCCTTTGGGTTTGGAATGGTATTGCCCGGGAAAGATCCGAAGCTGAAGCTTGATGAAATTGACTGATGAGACTATCAAACATGTTCTCAATTTTGGTTTGAGATTGATCAATTTTGCTATTTGTAGTCCTGATGAAGCGAAAAGTGTACCGCTTTTAAGGGGTCATTTAAGCCCTAAATCGTATTTATTTGATCAAATATCGCCCTAAATCGTTCCTTTTGTCATTTTAGGTACTTTTGAGGAGAAATCTGGAAAAGGAGGCATTTTGGACGTTTTTGGAGCATAAAAGTGAAGAAAACGGCAAAGTCTCAAAAATCGGCTGAAAGTTACCTTTGACGGCGTCACATTTAACCCCAGACGGCGTCATGCCTTGGCAAGAAAAAGTGGACGTGAAATTTACTCATGATAAGCCAGTGAAAATAGCATGTGAATTCTGACGGCGTCACGCTTTAACTTGATCAAGGGCGTCACGGCTTAAATCAAAAGGGGACGGCGTCACGTTTAAGGTTCGACGGCGTCAAGCCTTGATAAGCCAGAATGGATTTTGAAGAGCTAAAGAGGGACGACGTCAAGAAGGTCATCCGGGAACCCTAGAAGCGGCGAGGTGACGGCGTCACACTCCATAAGGTGACGCCGTCAGATCCAAAAATCTATATATAGTTTTCTAATTTTTTGTCATAAAGAGAGAGCTTAGTGTGTGGAATTTTGGGAGAAAACCCTAAGACGAATTTAGCTCCTTTTTCAAGGCTTTTTGCCTTGAGATCTTCCATGTTACATTGAAGATAAGTTATCAATTAATCATTCAATATGTCTATGTGTTGTTTGATTTTATCTTATTCTTGTCTTTTGATTAACATGTTAGGCTAAATTTATCTTGTGTTTGCTTAGATCTAATGAAACCTAGCTATTGATTATTGGTTATTAGTGTGTTATTAGTTTTATTGGATGATTGTTTATCTATGTTAGGCTTAAGAAAACTGGCTAACTTCCTATTCGGTAACTTGCTTGAACGTCTTAAGAAACATGAACCAAATGCGTACTAAAGGTTTTTATGGTTGTATTTAATGCACAAGCGAATTCTAGTGATCCCATGTTAGGAGCTTCCTAGCCGGCTCGACATAGGAGTGAAGTAGGAGCTTGTAGAGTTGGGGAAGTAAGTACGCCACCCCACGAATGGTATTAAGGAATACACCCGTCATCCACGCGACTAATACACACTAATTAACCGGTAAAAGATAGTTAGGGAGTAAGGAAATCTAAGTAAACACATTTCTCTACACATAAGTTTCTCACCACATTTTATTTTCAGTTATTTATTTTATTTGCATTTGTAGTTATTTGGGTTAGTTGATTAGCAACTAATTCCGCCCACTCTTTCAAACCCGAGATTTTACTTGCTTTCATAAAAATATAAAAACATAAAAAAAGAATCTTCCTCAACCCTTAGACCTATTAGAGTAGTTTTTCATACCTAACGAACACTATTCCCTGTGGAGAACGATCAATCCCCCGTACTTACCACTACACTATACTACATCGGTCAGGTACACTGCCTGGTGGGGTTGTAAGCCTCTTGAGATCCCTCGAGAGGTAAAACCTGTTGTAAGGTTGCAAAACCCACGCATCAAGTCCTAAGTTCATTCTTAAGCTCTTTACCCTGCTTAGACATTGAATTTTGGAAATCATTCTTCAAAGTTGTTATTTGATTTTGCATTGGCCTCATGTTAGCCTCATTTGTCTTAATGTAATTTGTAAGATCATTGGAGGGAACAATCGGGGATTGGTAATTAGGAGCTTGATACCCTTGATTGAAATTGACCCCTTGGGTCGGGTATTGATTGATCGGGGCTTGAAATTGGTTTTGCACATTTTGCCCTCTTCCTTGGTTTTAGTTGAACCTATTTTGATTGTTAGATTGAGAAAACTCGGGTGGTCCTATTTGATTGCTAGTATGATAGCTCGGGTCCACTTGAGGACGGTATTGGGTACCTCCTTGGTTGTAAGACCTGGCTACGGCATTAATTTCAAAAGGACGGCCATCGGTGGCAGTACAACTGTAGTAAGCATGAGGACCACCACAAGTGACACAAGTTTCTTCCACCGCTTTGACTTGAGCGGGTGGAGAAGTTTGTGGGGTAGAAAGGTTCTTTTGATTAGAGAGAATCAAAGCTTGGATAGCATCCGTAAGTTTGTCGATTTTAGCATCCGTGCTAGAAATATTAGTACTCACTTTTGAAACAACCGGTTTGTTTCGTGAAGTAGGCACTTTTGATTTGTTCTCGATGATAGTCAGAATATCTCTTGGAGTTCGATTCAAGATATTGCCACCGGCGGCTGCATTTAGCGAATCTTGATCGGTTTGCGTTAAAGCATTGTAGAACATGTCGATTTGGTGTAATTAAGAGAAACCATGATGTGGGCATTTTCGTAGGAGATCCTTGAATTGTTCCCATGCCTCACCAAAAATTTCGTCAAAATGTTGCTGAAAATTTGTGATATCATTATTAAGATTAGTCGTTTTGGAAGGAGGAAAGAAATGATTCACGAACTTGGAGACAAGGTCTTCCCAAGTGGTAATCGACCGAGGGGGTTCTTTTTCAAGCCAAATTCGGGCTGCCCCCTCAAGAGAAAATGGGAATAACATCAACTTGATCGCGCTATGAGGGACATCCTGATATTTCATAGTTGAAGTCAACTTGTTGAACCATCGGATGTGAGCGTGGGGATCGTCCCTCTCAAAACCATGAAATTGGTTTGACGTTATTAGTTGAATTAATCGGATAAAATTGGTGGTAAAACAATTGCATCTCCGTAACCCTCGGTGGGTGCTTGGAGCAACTACGACATAGTTCGTGTATCCGCCATCTCGGTAATGGGAATTTCAACAAGAGTACGTATCTCGGGTACGTTTACTCATTTGTTGCGTCGACGATAATGTTGAGTCGGTATTTTAGGAGATTTATCAATTAAGTTCGATTTAGAACGAGTGAGCATACACTAAAAACACAAAATTTAACAGAAAAATAAATTTTGAAAAAGAAAATATTTTTGGTTTTTTATATTTAGAAAAATTGAAAAACAAATACTTTTGGCAATTGATTCGTCAATCGGTGCTCGGTAGCTCTCTAGAATTACTCGCAAAGTGGCGGAGAAACAAAGGTCCGCAATAAATGCTAATTAAAAACCCGTTTCTTTCGGTTCGACAATTTAATGTCAATCCTCCTTAAACCCCTCTTATAGGTTGTAATCTAAAGGTGAGCCGACGTAACAATTGATTTCACGATTTCTTTTGTTGGTTTTTTAATTTTTTTGGTATTTTGAATACTTTAGGAAAAGTATTCGTGATTTTTTTTATTTTTTTTTATTTTTATAATAATATAAGAAAATAAAATATTTACAAAATAAAACGGTAACTTCACGAGGAAAAATCTTCAAATCACTAATCTGCAAACGTAACTCGATATTCACTTCACAACTTCCCCGGCAACGGCGCCAAAAACTTGGTGTGTGTTCACAAGTGTATATATATATATATTAGTATAGGAAAAACCTGACCAAAGGGTGAATTCTATCTCTAACCAAGATTGAATAAACCGAGAGGTCTAAGAATTTCAAACAAACTATAAATCCAGAAGTATTGATTTTTCCAGGGTCGTAAGGTTCCGAAGGAAGTGTGAATGGAACAGTGAATTTCGTTCGTGATTGAATAATTTGATTAAGTGAGGAATTTTGGGATTATATCTAAAATTATAAAACATAAACTAAAAAGTAACTAAAAAGCATATAAAATGAATAAGCAACGCACAAATAATCAAAAATGCAATTAAAACTAAAAAAAATGGGCTTTTACGGGTCTAAAAACGGGTTAAGAAAACCTAAAACTCAAAAATCTACTCTAGATGTGCAAATTTGGTTCTTAAAAGTCCTAAATGATTAAAAAGAATTTTAGAAAAAAAATTTGTATTTTTTTGATTTGTATTTTATTTTTTATGAATTAAAAACACTTTTAGATTAAAAATAATATAAAAAATACTAAATTAAAGTGAAAAATTATAAAAATTTCCAGAAAACTACTTAGAGTTATAAAGATACTAGAAAAAATAAAAACAAGTTCACAGCTTATTAGAATAAACAGTTAATAAGCAAATAAGAAAATAAGCTAAAATTTAAAAAAGTGGTTAAATAAATAACCACTGCATCCTTGGTCGGAAAAGACCCAAGGGCGCAGATGGTTATGGTGTGTGTGTTAAAGGGTTGAGATAGGTCGAGGTCTAGGGTTCGAGCCTAGGCTCACCCTGGGCTTCCCTGTTTCCCCTTTTTATTTTATTTTTGAAAATTTTCTTTTGGAACTTATTTATAAGCTGAAAATAAAAGACTTTTGTGAAAACAATAATTTTAGAACTCAAGAAATAAGCAAACAGTTAATAAGAGGCTAAAAATGCTACAACACTTAACTGATATTAACACACAAGCTTCTATAAGCTTGTGTGTACTTGAAATAAGCTTCTAAACTAAAAGCTACTCTAAAAAGCAGTTCTAATCCTAAATAAGCAATGCTAAACAAATAATAAGCTCAAAAAAAAAAAGCAAATTAAGCCAACTGATGCACCAAACAGCCTAGCTAGGCAACTTTAAGCTATAAAAATAAGCACTAAAGCAATAAGCTATCCAATAAAAACTGAAAACAGATCAAACACATCCACCAAAGAGCTTATAGAACAAATATCAGACCCTATTGAGCTTATTTAGAGCTTAAAAATTAGCTTAGAAGAAGGTTGTTCAATCATTTAACCAACTGATGCACCAGACATATATGACATGATCTAATACTTTTAAGCCACAAATTAGCAACTATTAAGCTGAGATTTGAACTGGAATTTGTAAAACAGCATAAAGCTACAACTAAACAACTTATAAAATGAATTTCAGACACTATAACCTACAAATAAGCACTAAAATGAACTAATCAATACCCCACGAGCCTATATATGTCATTATATTGATCATGATGTAGTACTTGGTAGGTTATGTATGTCGTTTTATTGAAACGGTTTATGAAACATTTTTAGTTTATATATTTCGTACTACCATTCGGGCCATCATAATTCAGAGGTCATGTAGTAAACGTTCGAGGAACTAGAACTGTAACACCCCAACCCAACAAGGGTCAAAATGCCACATTATGGTGTCAATCAGAACATACAAACGCAAGCGGAAGACTTATAAACATAATGGTTACAAAGGTGTTCTAATGATAATAATGAAATATTAACTCTATACATAATGAGCTCCAAAACTGAAATACAAATCCAAGCTCAAAACTAACTGAAGGTAAATCCAAGTCCAATCAAAAAACAAATGGTGTCTATCGTTAGGGTAGTCCACTAAGAGCTCTTATGCACTCTTCACTCAAACCCAACTTCCAACCTAAAACCTGCCACAAGAAAAGAAATGCGGTTGAGCTTAAAAAGCCCAGTGAACAGATATATATAACAACCGAATAATCAAAACATATATAAGTATAGGGAAAAGGAAACGTAAGTTTCTGCTGAAATGAATATCGTCTGTCAAAAGAGTGAGAAATCAAAGATCCACTGAACAAATATCATAAGTCAAATGAGTCAAATGAAGTGAGATATCAAGAGATAATACGAATCAGATAATCATAAGGAATCAAACGAATCACATAGGAATGCCACAAACCTGTCTAAACGAGACACTCGAATAGACCATATAATCACATATACGGAATAGCCACGAGCCTGTCTAAATGAGACACTTGAATAGACAACATAATCACATATACATATCCGTCAAATCATAAGTGTACGAAGAGGGGAGGCCTCTAAGTACCAAATAGTGAGAAGGGTGTAAGGCACACACAAACCAATCACCAAATCATATCATAATCATATCCAAACATATACCTAGGATGCATCCATACGCCCCCTACAAAACAAATCAAATATGTACCCTGTACTAGACAAGTATACAGACATATCATAATGGCCAAGAGATCTCATATCATATCATATCATATCAAATGGGGATGACGTGGATTAATCACACCGCTACAGATAGTGTCATGCCATTGGTCCATAATTATGATTCTGCATTTCAACCCGTCCATCTTGTACAACAGCTTGATTCCTTGTGTTAGATGAAGTGCGGAGACAATTGTTGGATTTGTTAGAGAATTTGCTGAAAGCACGAGCAATGAGTGCAAATCCTTCATTCAAAGAGTTGAATGCATCATCTTCGTCATTGTTTGTATTTGTGTAGAACATGGTGTCAGTGTTGTCATAGGGGACTAGTTGATTTTCAGTTGATTGTTGTGTCGAATCATATGGAATAAGTTGGGTGGAAGAGGTTTGTTGAGGATAGTTAAAGTGATGTTGCTGTTGGACATAAGCATGGTTTGACTGTGGAGGTGGAGCAAAGTGAGATTGAGCTATCAGTGCCAATGAATTTGGAGTTGTAGAAGGTGAATAAGTACCACAAAGAGCTCGATCTTTGTCAACTTCAGATTAATGGTGCTTCAGATAATCATACAACAACCCATAAGATGCATTATGTAGATTTTTGGCTTGACGAACAAACGTGACATATTTTTGCCAATCTGGACCAAGACAGCTGAGAAACTTAGTGTTGATTGCAATCCTTGGTAAAACAATGTTGTGTCTGTCTAAGTCATTGATGATGTTTATGAACCGATGGTAATAAGACTCAAGTGACTCCCTTGATTCAATCATGAACATTGTATATTCAAGGTAAAGTTTGGATTCCATGTCTTCTTGGTTCAGTTCAGTGCCTTACATTAAGAGATGAACGTGTTCCCACATATCTTTAGCTGTTTTCTGAGCATCAATGCTTCGGAAAATCGGATTAGGTATTCCCTGAAGAATATATGACATTGCAAGTTCATTTGCTTCACGATGAAGTATTTGTTCTGCAGTAAGTTGAGTTTCAGGAACAGGGGTCACGGTTTCAGGTCTTGGAGGAATAGCAGTTGCATCTCCAGGAACCGTTGTAGTTGGCATTTGGAATGGACCTTCAATCATAGCCTTTTTCATATATTTGCCATGTGGTTTCTTGAGTTCTATGAACCTTAAGAATCGACTTGCCCATTGAAATAATTACCAGGAGTGCGCATTGGAGGCGTGTCAAGTGATCCAGCTTCATGTCTAGATTGTTGGCTACTGATGGCCTCACACATTTGATCAAACCAATGTGGTTGTTTTGCAGGAAGTGGGAAGGATTGCATTGGTTGTTGTTGGTATGGTTGTTGTTGAGGGGATTGTTGTTGTGGAAAGAATTGATGTTGTTGCATGAATAGTTGTTGTTGAGGATACTGCGGTTGCTGAGGATACTGTTGTTGCTGAGGATACTGCTGTTGAAAGTAGTTGAAATAAGGTGGTTGAGACATGATTGTGATTAGTTAACTTGTGTTGTTATGGATCTTGTAGACAATTGAGAATTGTGTTGTGAGTTATGAAGTTTGGTTTTGGTTAAGTTTGAATTAAGATGATTACTGTTCACTTCTAATTTCAATAAACACTGTTCACATCCAATTTCGACAAACATTGTTCACAGTTTACCAATTGCGACAAAGTAACAATTGCGATGGGTTTATCCAATTACGATAGAACTTGGTAATTGCGATGGATTATCTGAATTACGATAGAATTTGGCAATTTCGATGGAACTTGGTAATTGCGACGGATTATCTGACTTTCGATGGAACTTGACAATTTCGATAGAGATTGCAATTGCGATGGCAATTTAGCAATTTCGATAGAATATGCAATTCCGATGTTATCTCACTAATCTTATACAAGATAGGAGATTTCCACAAAGTCGAAGTATTTTCACAAGCTTGTACAAGCAAGGAATCTACTGAGTATCAATTCTGATAAACCCTTTTTGAAGCAATTCCGATAAACCCTCAGTAAACAAAAACGACTTAATATGAATGTAAAACAGCTTAACTAACGATTCCTTGCAGGGGCGCAACTATTAAGGGGCAGGGGGGGGGGGCGCCCGACCCCCCGAATTTTTTTTACGATGTAGGGGTATATAGTTTTCGTGTAAAAAATTTCGGTATATTCGGTTTCGACCCCCCGAAATTTTTTCGGTATATACTAAGCATTATAGAATTTTAGATCCCGACCCCCCGAAGTTTTTTCCCTAGCTTCGCCACTGATTCCTTGTGATCAAAAACGTTGTAAATTACTTAAATAATAAGAAAGTTTTAAGCTTTAACGTTTTGAATGAAATTTGACCAATTTCGATGAAGTGGAAATAAGTAAAACGAAGATAAAACTAGTGTAAATCGATAAAGATGCAAACTTTCGACTTTGAATCAAACTTCTAAACACTATAGAGTTCTTAACACTTTACAAGCGTGAAGAATGAGTGCTAGAAATGATATTTTGTCACAAAATAAACACAAAACCAACTCGTATGAAATCGTAAATGGTACGAACTACACAAAACACTACTCAATGATCTTTAGGCGATTGATACCACTTGTTAGGTCACCATAATAGTATAGCCACAAGTATAAGAAAGATAGAGATGAGAGAAAGAGATAGAATGGTTCGTTATATCACACAAGAGAGAATAACAAAAGGTTTGCTTGCATACGAAAATAACCAACAATATAAGTGTATGTTTACATGTAGTATTTATAGTAGTTCTACCTAGGGCAACGCCTAGGATCCTTTCTCTAACACAACATACACGGCCCATGGGCTTACTACTTAGGCCGTGAATTCTTTCTAACATATAAGCCATAATAACTAAGCAACCTATTACATAATTAAATGACCGACACTTGATATTAATTAAACGTATTCCCAACAGTTGATACTTGCTCGCTGGTCATGAAACTAACTTGATTTTTATATGCTCCATTTTTAATGTTTAAATAACTAATAAGAGCTTAAGTTTTTCCTAACAAATTCCGATACTTGGGGACGATTGATTGGGAGTTTAACACTACTACATGAGTAACTACTGGGTGAGTTAAACATACTAAAATTGAAGTGAGTCCCTATCTATGATTCTAGGATTGCACATGCAAAATTGTCTTGTATAGATTTGCATGTGTAATGTAATGAATTTTGCAACTGCCTATTTTATTGGTCATTACTGAATGAAAGAGCAGGCCTTGGTGGCTCTTGTGACACTTGAAGTAGGTCATCATAAGTATCGTTAAGCAGAAATGATTGTAAGTTTGTAACCTGTGTAGGATGTATGTATCAAAAAGTGATTAATAATAAAATCGGTAATAGTAAATAAATAACCTGTTGTCCTATAAAGAAATAATAAAACAAAATAATAAGAATATTTAAGTACAAAAAGTAAGTTCAAAAAATAAATCAAAGTACAAAAGGTATAATTTGCTACGGTGGCTAGTGCAAGTCACAGTGAAAAAAGACAAAAAAATGTGTTAGGACAAAAGTACACTTGTGTGATTTGCACGTGAGGTCCGAGTTAACGAGCAAAACTAACGATCGTTAGAAAATTGGACCAGCGGCGTAATATTTTCTCAATCCTGGACTAAAAAAGCAAGAATTGGCGTATTTGGATCTCATATACTTTAGGGACCAAGGGTGTAATTTACTCAATTTTTTTTTTTTTTTTTACTATTCTTCCAATTCTATCTTCTCCAAATAAAAACCTAACATCACCCATTTGATTTCTTCAATTTGTTATCTCACTTTCCATTGTTGATTTCATGAAGAGGTATGTGAATTGTTTGATTATTTCAAGGAAATTGCATATTCTTATTTTGAAGTTGTTATAATTGAACAACTCAGTGGGTTTTTGAATTTGACTGTTCTTAGGTATCCATGCTGTTGAATTTACTCAAACTTTGCAACTGGGTTTTCTTTATTGATTGGGGTTGTTAATTAATTTTACATATTGGATGTTGGATAAACTCAGTTTTGATTATTATACAAGAACAAGAATGTGAAGGAAAAAATATTATACAGTAGTAGGTTTTCTACCAAACGAAACAAGTGAACTTTTGCTAATTTCTCAGAGGCGGTTACCAAACACAGGTATTTCTCGACCAATTTCAAATCTCTATCTCATTTCATTTCACTGAAATTCTCTCTACCAAAGTGTTTATTTACTTACTTTTCTAAGTTTTAAGTAAACTGTTTATTTTAGTGTAAAAACTTACATTGATGTGTGTTATGGATTCAACTTTTGGTTTAACCATGAAATTTGTTATATTTTGCGACTCGCTTTGCTCATGTTGGTTAAGGTTTGAATGAAGCCTTTGTGTAGAAACAAATTGATTTTTGGCACCAGACATTCTTCTTAGCCAATGTTTATGTCATTTGTGTTTAGGAAATGGGAAATGCTCATTGCTAAGTCCTGTTATTTGATATCTTTATTTCATAACGACTCGGTTTAAAGAATGATTTTTCCTATGTTGTAATTTATTGACAGAATTACTTAGTAGCTAGTCTGCAACATAGCCCTTCCGCCTTTACTTCACTTGTATTTGCTCTATCACAATTGGCATACATAACATGAAAAATAGGCTTCTGAATTGATATATATAATGAATTTCCAACTTTTAGGCTTGCTAACTGCGTTAGCATTGATAATAGCAAGCTCAAAGTGACCATGGGCAAGATATGTAACAATGTTCATAAAGGAAGCTCCATATCTGTATAAAGAGTTGCACAAATTTTTTTATTCGAAAGATTTATGAGTTTCACTTTTGATGGTCCAATTTGCTGGAGCCTAATTGATCTTGACGGCATCCATAGTTAAGACCTACATTTCAGTTTGCAGAGTATGAAAAAATTGTTTATTTACTAGATAGTAAAATAGAAGAATATGTTTGGTCATATTTGGGCATATTATGTTATCATTTAATTAAATTAAACAACTTTCTTCCTCCCACTAATTTCTGTGTGACCTTCTAATGTATATTCACAATTCTTGAGTCCCCACGTTAATTCATACAACCAATTCACTAACATTAAGGTGGATCCACTTGGAAATAAAATATTCCTTGTTGACGGTGAGTGACATGTCGTGTTGCCAGTATGCAACAGTCCGATTAATGGGCAGTGCTACAATCGTTTTAATAAAATAAAATAAAAAAAGCCCGCAACATGCTGCTGAGAAGCTGTGTTTTCATATAACGGTTTTAATTGGAGGGTGTTCTTTTACCAATTTTCAGGGGTTGTTTAATTGGTGAGTTTAGGAATGGGAATGATAGCCATCAAGTTTGTTTATTTGATAGATCTCGAAGTCAATATGAGAATGATAACCAACTATTTATACTCATCAAGGGGGGTGGGTTATGTTAATCATTCCTGTATTCTTCTTTTTTCCTCCCACTTTCTCCTCTTTGTCTGTTTTCACCACAAACTTATTAAGGGTTCTTCTTATAGTCATGAGAATGCTAATGGCTGTATTCTTCTTCACCTACAAAGTGCTTCCACCATAATAAAATTTTCTAGGTTTCATTCTTCTTATTTTAACAGCCACAACAAACCTATAGGGTTTATTGTTCTTATTGCTTTAACAATACAGTGTTCGGTTTGATCATTTGCTACGTTTGGTGATGATACCTTCTACGTTTCACCATCTTGGTTGAAGCCGTTAATTTTTCCAGGAAAACTGTATATGATTCTTCTTCGTGTTCTTGCAGTTAATCCCATTTTTTCATTTAGTGGTTGCTACTAATCTGTTATTTGATTAGGTTAGTGTTTTAGATACGTGTTCCCTAATCTGAAATTTATTTGGGGTTTGTTTTTACTGTTTGAGAACCCTTAATTAAGGGAGAAACCACCACCAAATATGTTAGTGGAATAGTGGTAAAGCACCTAACCTCCTCACGAGAGGTCTAGGGTTCAAACCTCACTAGGTACACATCTGGGGGTGGCCTGGGTAATGTTCGGAAACAGTCACGGGAATACCTCGGTTTGTCTAAGACTTGACCTCCCCGGGTACCTCATATGTTTACCCATTTTAATGAAGGGAGACTTGTCATTTTATTTAAAGTTGAAATAATATGCAAATCCCACTTATAAACCAAACAGCACTCTTTGAAAAATTACACCCATCCCCATCCCAGGATAGCTCTAATCCCATACTCATATAGTCATAATATATCTGTACAACAAACCAAACACCACCTCACATGTGGAATGATTTTTCTTTGAGAGTTGGATAATGTTAGTAACATTTTTTCAAGGTTCAGTGACCAAATTAGAACTGAAGTAAAAGTAATTTGCTATTATTGCGCTTCCTCTTATGTTTTTGCCAATTATAAAGGGTTTTAGGGGCAGCAGAATTGCTCTTTTAAAAAAGATGCATTAGTTATGGACCTTGCGTGGGGATTGCTTCGAATAATCAAACTGTAAGGATATAATTTCAATTTCAAATCGTCTCAGTTTCACCTCGGATACATGCCAAAGTAATCAGCTCATGTTACCTTTAGTGATGATCACTCTGGTCCCAACTGCATAAAATTTGAGGCTTAGTTTCGCATCTTATCTGTGCCATAGGTTATGCTATGTTTTGATGTCAGAAACTTAAAAGCTGGTTATTTGTGTATACTTTTCCACCGTGTTTGTATCTTTAGGGTTGGGTCGAGTCGTTGAACCATATTTTTTTTAGACCATGGGTCATTTCAGATAGTGATAGTTGTATCTCTCTAGTTATAAGTTAAATAAAACTAATCATTCTTTTCGTTGGTTAATTGTTTTAGTTCATATTTTGTGTAATGCATGTTCTTTTATTTCTATTTAGATCCCAATAGAAGTTGGGGATCCTGCTAAGACATACCGAGTCACCCGTGCGTTGGAGCAAAATGCTCAGTTACAGTCGAACCATTGTGCGAAGAACATCATTGTCAAAGTCTTGGTCACATGTGAAAACCATATCAGCTCCCCTTTATTACAATCACAGCCATACGATCTCAACCTCCTCTTCCTCGTCATCAAGCCCTAGCTTATCAATATGGAGGCGAAAGAAGGAACTTGGAAAAGAAGGTTTGATTATAGCCAAAGAACTCAAGAGACTTAAGTCGAGTCCTGTCCGACTTGACCGGTTCATGAAGTCCCATGTTTCTCGCCTTCTTAAGTCTGACCTTGTTTCGGTCCTTGCTGAATTCCAGAGACAAGGCCTTGTCTTTTTATCTATGAAGGTATACTTCCATATTCATTCTTTCTTTCTTTCTAATCATTTTCATCCGTTTGTTGGTATTCATTTGCATTATCTTATTGCTATCATTCACAATTGCAAACTTGTTAAAGACTTATTTAAGATTAATCAATTGATTGATTGATTCAGTCATTCGCTACTTCTACTTAACTAACTGATAACACTTATACTACTTCAATCCCATGGCTCTTAATAGGTAGTAAAATGGGTTTTTTCAGACAGGTTGGCTTAAGGGCATAATTTTAGGTAAAACGGGTCCATTCTGATTGGATCACCACACAAACACGTTTGTTCTTTTCTATAATGATTTAACGTGTTGAGTGACTATTATTTTTTTTAAGTTTTGTGTGTTTTTCTAGTAGAGCAATCTAGTAGGTTTGCATGTGAATGCTTGGATATCTTTTGACCCGTTTGTATCATTTCATTTGTAGTACATCTTTTAATTATTCTATTTTACCCGTTAGAGATCAAACATAACTCATATATTAATAGTTAAAATGGTTGTAACTGCCACCTTTATGATTTTTAGTCAAATTATCAAATTTACTCCAATAGTGACAACCAAGATAGTCTTGTGTACCAAAAAACTGGTACCGATGAAACTTGACAAAAAGCGGAGTACTGCTTCTATGGTTCATCCCAAGAAAAATTTATGTTGCAATTTTCATGAGGCCGAATAAGTGTTTCATTCTCATTACATTGTTGCAATAATTGACATTTATCTGGTTTTGGTAGACATAAAGATATGCGTTATGCCATATATTGGTTCTTCACCCGTTCATCTTTTTACGACATTTTTTACTAAAACTCCGAATTGAGATTTAAGGTTTCATTCTGCAGTTATATGACGTAGTGCGGAAAGAAATATGGTACCGACCAGATATGTTCTTTTACAGAGACATGCTAATGATGCTAGCAAGAACTAAAAGTGTGGATGAGGTGAAGCGCGTATGGGAAGATTTAAAGAAAGAAGAGGTACATTTTGATCAGCATACTTTTGGGGACATTATTCGGGCTTTTTTGGATAGCGGTTTGTTATCACAGGCAATGGTCATATATGATGAAATGAGACGGGCACCTGACCCTCCTTTGTCATTGCCTTATCGGGTTATCATGAAGGGACTTTTACCCTATCCAGAACTGAGGGAAAAGGTGAAAGTTGATTTCTTGGAACTTTTTCCAGATATGATAATTTATGACCCACCCGAAGATATGTTTGAAGACTACTCGTCTGGCCAGGAGGGTGAATGCAACTAACATAGCGGTTTCAAGTTACAAGACATCCTCCATGCCTTCAGAACCAAGGTATTAATTTTTTTTGAAGTTAGAACATAGTGTGGATTCTTGTGTGGGAGGTGGCGATTTTGACCCGTTTAGCTGTAAATGGATTGATTCAAGGTATGCTTAATTGCTTATATCAAGAGGTCAAACCGGGTGAAATAAAGAAAGTAGGTGAACCGGAAATAAAGTGTATTTCTAACAAGTATAACCTCCAAACTCATTTTATAAAAAAAAATATATATTATTACGTAGTATTAACATAAAACAGTCTTTTGTAATCATACACTAAATTTTCTTATAACACACTTTAAAAAGGACAAATTGTTTCTCATATCGCCACCCGGCCCACCCACCCATCATCTTTATTCATCATTTTCTTTTTTGGAACAGATCTTTCCTATGACATGGACATTTAAAGTATTCGGTTAGGCTCAATGGTGGTTGACCTAGCATCTTGTGAGGGCTTATGATTGGAATCGAGTCCTACATGAAAGTCAACAAGCTTATTTTGGCGACCCAAAGCGTTGTTGCAACAGCAGGAGGTAACTCAAAATAACAATTTTTAACTTCGCTATGATGTTGTTGGGTTTCCAAAACTGGCATTTATGCATGTCAAAGTCATCTTTAATTCTTTAGAGATGGTTTTGTTAAAATGAGGCAACTCAATTCATGATTCATGTTTGAGTTATAAACTAAAAGTGAGTGAGCCCTTTCTGTAAGCAGTACTTCCCCAAATTACAGCAGTAGCGCTTTAGGTTTTAAGATTTCAGTTGACAGATAGTGTATAGCTTGTTGACTTCTAGGGTCTGTGAAAGCTTTAGGATATGAACCAGATATGTTATTCCAATTCTTAAATGTGAAGGATCTTTACATTTTGTTATGTTCGGCATCTTCATTGATTGTGTTGAAGCATATCTAGTCGTGTTCGTGTACTCTCGAATAATGTATCCCTGTATCTATTCATGGTAGGACTAGACGGGCATGTTTTAAGTCATATGGTATCGTTGCACGCAAACTCGGACATATGAAATGCTAATTCTCTATTGTTCAGATATGGTTTTGGATTATTTTATGTGTTTTCGTAACCTCTGCTATGTGTATGCCATGCCGTATGAATAGGGGTGTGCAAAGATTTGTCCGAACCATTAAAGGTGAAAAGCAAAATGTGAAACATAAACCACAACTTGATCGTTCTTTAGTTTCTAAAAGCTGGTTCTTGGGTTTCTAAAATAGGTCGGGACCGTCAAAAATTGAAAAACCAAATGTGAAACAAAAACCATACCATTTTCGTCTTACGTGATATATTGATGGATGATATTGTTACATGGGATTCAATATTTATACTAATGACTAATGTACACTTGAGCGTGGGCCTAAACTAACACAAATATTAGTCTAACACAAATACTAATACTAATCTAATACACATAAGTTAACATAACACCCTCCGCTGTTGGAGCGGGAGGGGAACGGACGCTCAAACTGTCTCGAAACTCAGCAAACAAAGCAAGCGGTGTAGAAACTTGTAGATACACCAATGATGTGTTTTAGGACATCAAAATACTCAAACTGTCTTGAAACTCAGCAAACAACGCACGGGCTGAGCATTATAGACCGCGGACCACCGAGAAACTAGCTCGAACCGAACCGAATGTATTTTGGTCCGGTCTTCAGTCCACCCTTTTAATCATTTTCGGTCCTCGGTCGGGTCCTGTTCGGTCTTATGCACAACCGGACATTATGCTTTGTTGGACCTAACTGAAATGACGAACCGGATCAGACTAGACTGACCCGGACATGGACCAAACATGTCGGTCCGGTCCTCAGTTCGGTGTTTTGGGCCAAATCGGTTTTCGGTCCGATTCGATTGTCGGACCGTGCTCAGCCCTATGTAGAACTTGTAGATTCACTAATAATATGTTTTAGGACATCAAAATTTTCACAATAATTCTTAAAGAAGTAACACAGATGACACAATTAGCTTTGTCCACATTAAGTTTTAAGAGGAATGAACGAGGTTTAGGGAAAAGGAACTCGACTTTAGTCGAAGTTTAGGGAAAAAAGAAAAGAAAATCTGCTTTAGTTGAAAAGAAAAGAAAAAGAAACGTGTAAACTGGTCGAGTTTTAGTCGATTTTAGGTGGAGACTGATCGAACTTTAGTCGACTTTATATGGAAAAAAAGCTTGAGAAATCAACCTTTTGATTTTGTAATATGAACTGCAACTTAAATTTAAACAAATCTAAATTCGAATACCAAACAAATACAAATACCCGAATACAAATACCAATTATTACCCCAAGACTATTTCTATATAACTGCTAAGTTTTTGGCCCAAGTCAACATGGAGCCTAATGCACAAATTTTAAAGGGAGGTGATTTGCACACTTTATGTTTTGATTGGCACACATACATCACAGGATGCTTACAGTACTTGTACATTAGAGTGTCCGAATCAAAATTTTGAGTGTCCAATCATCTCCTAATTCCAAAAGATCGAACTTCAAATACTCTATCAAAGATACCAGTCAAACAAGACCAAACTAAACCCCTAACGATTAAAAAGAATTACTAACTGAAAAACTAATTCCAAAATTCCTTCGAATCATCAAAAGACTTATGCAAAACATACTGTTTTTCAAACCAAATACAAATAAACTTCAATCTAAAAGAACCGTAAATGAACTTTTCTTTTTCTTCGTGGTTAAGCGAACAAAATCTTAATTAAAAGAAAAAGGGTAACATGCTGCAATCGAATTTTGTTAGTTGATGAAAAAATTGATTTGGATTAGATAAAAAGAGTAATAAAACGAAAATATAAAGTGAAAGAAAGTAAATAAATCGGGATCTTCCGCATCATCGGCGAGTAGCCGATAACCGGAGAACAAATATTTGTGGTGTGTTGAACCTAAAGCTCTTACCATGTAAGACATGATAATTGATTGATAATATTGAATTATTGATTGATGATATTGTTTACATGAAATCCATTATTTATACTACTCCTAACACTTATTGGTTAACACTTAACACTTAGGCTTGGGCCTAAACCAATATAAATACAAATACTAGTCTAACACAAATACGGAATACTAGTTTAACATAAATACTAATGTTAAAGAGCATAATTGAAACTGAACACGTGTCTTTTTTTTTTTTTTTTTTAGAACGACAACTAACTATCTCACACCTAAACCAATATAAATACAAATACTAGTCTAACACAAATACGGAATACTAGTTTAACATAAATACTAATGTTAAAGAGCATAATTGAAACTGAACATGCGTCTTTTTTTTTTTAGAACGACAACTAACTATCTCACAATATACAACCACAAGTTGTCTCACATGTCACTTGAACCCACTACCATTTGGTTGGGGAACTTCTCGGGAACATGTGTCTTTATCCAAACCTTAAATGGTGTCATTTACTATACTTATTGGTTAAAGAGCATGAAAGGTTGAGTTTGTACGATTTAGGTTTTGGACCAAACACATTCATCAACACATAAACGTTACAAAGAAAAATTAAACATTACAAAGAAAATGTTACAATCCAACAATATTTGAGATGAAAGCTTTCTAATTTGTTGTATTTAGATGGCAAGTTTTTAAACCTTCTATGATGAATTAATTACTACGATGACTAAACCAACACAGGTTGGTAGCATACGCAGCTATGACTTTGGTTTAACAAAGATTAAAATAATAATAATAATAATAATAATAATAATAAGATCAAATGATACAATTCTAGCAACTCATTTATTCATTTATTCACCATCTTTTGTGAATGTCAAAATTTACGCCCAATAGAATCACATGTAATTTGTAATTTTAAAAACCACACGTGATTTGTGATTTGAACTTTAAAGCTCACATCACAAATCACATGTGATTTGTAATTTTAAAAACCACACGTGATTTGTGATTTGAACTTTAAAACTAATATCACAAATCACATGTGATTTCATATCGTGTAATATTCAATACTCATAAAAACAAAAACAAAAATAAATTTGTCAAAAGTATATCGAAGTGCACGTCTATTGAAAGATTCGGAGTATGTTTTTGTTTCGTAAGACTAAAATTGCTGACTGTAACAGTAATATTAGATTTTGACATTTTAGATTCAAATGTGCGAGTCAATTTTAAAGTCTCTTAATAAACAAACACGGCCTTGAGTAGAGATGCACAAAAAAACCGGTTCATGAACCGAACCGGGAAAAAAACCGAAACCAACCGCTTTAGGGAAAACTGAATTGCCGGTTTAAAAACCGGTTTCAATTATTTGTTGTCAACCGGTTTAAGAACCGGTTTTGGGTAAAACCGGTTTAAACCGAACCGGTTCTGGGTAAAACCGATTTAAACTGAACCGGTTATTGGTTTAAACCGGACATTTTCTATCCCAAAATCGGTTTCAAACCGAACCGGTTTTACATAAAACCGGTTTTTGACTATTTGACTAAAACCGAAATGTGCACCTCTAGCCTTGAGTCCCATTACAAAAGTGTGAAATATTGAAGTGTATTAGTCCACTCACAAACCAGTTTTTTAAAAAGATTATTGATGCAGGCAAGTGCATTTATCTAACATACAATTTGGATTACTTCTGAACACTCCCACACATTTGACAAAAATAAATAAATAAGTAACTGGTATTGGCCCAAAACATAACCCAAAGAAGTGCCAATAATATACATGCACGGTGCACCCACTATCAACCATAAATAGAAAAGCAGATCCAACAACTCATAATTCCAGGTCAATTATATCAAAGTTTGTATTTAGTAAATCACTTTCAAGTTTGTACAGATTTAGTAGACCGAACTCTAGCTGTTTCAATTCTCTCTTTTTAAATGTGAAATTTAACATCAAGCAGCAGATAACTACATAATGTTACATATGAAACTCATTTTACAGCCGGCTCACATTCAAAGTGTTGTTTCATCTTCTCAATAGATTGTATGCTGGTAAATCTTTCACACATGTAACATCTTCAATTGCAAGTTCCCGTTCAAGTTGCACTCTTGTGGACTTCATAACCTCCTACATAAAGTACAGAATTCAAATGGAATTTGCAGTTTTAGAACTTTGTATAACCACATGTCCACATCAAATTGGGATGAATATATAATTGTAGAAAATTAATATGTTAAATAGCATCACTAAAACTGTATGAATCTAACATGGTCTAAGAGGCTGTATGGACTTTTTCTACACTTTGGGTGACTATCGACCCATTCAACCAATTCTTTGTTAGCTTAGTGTTTTTTTTTACCACTTTGCATAAACCAAATAAGTTAATCAACCCATTCACATTTAAAAAAATTGACATTTGCCCATGTCTACTCACATTGAATTCCATATATGAAGCGCGCCTTGCAAGCCATTGAATATCCATGAGCTTAAAGGCAACACAGTATAGCTCATCAAAAGCTGATTCATCAATGCTAAGGAATTCCAAGAACCGAATCCCTGATAAAGATGTTGGCAATCCTACAAACACAATAAATGCATTATAAGAATGTACCTACCTGCCTTCAAATCAATTGGCAAACTAATAGTTTAAATTAATTGTTTCATCGCCACCTAACTAGACCTAAAGTGGATCCATAACAGATATTTTCTGCGATATTTACAGATGCGTGTCAAGTCTATTCTTATCTTGCCTCACCACCTACATGGATATACTCAAAAGAGGCCGGCCACCATAATGTATCTCTGGATATTCATTAGAGTCAAGTGTGATGGATTTGGTATCTAAATTTTATGTCGAGACGATGTTATACCTTCTTTTTGTATCACGTCTTAATTATTTTCATGCAAATGCGGATCTTACATTTGAGGATTACACAAACTCAGTCCTTATTATTCAGAAAATGTTCCGTGATAAAAATATTTAACAATTGATTCCCATAAGGAAGCAAACCATCTGTTTTGGTCCTCAACTAGTTATCTATAGTAAGGCAATTTGGTAAACCTGCCAAGGAAGATGTAATAAAGACAAATTAAGAAACCAGGAATTTGAGATAAGCTTCTTACCTGACTGAATATCCAACATTTGCACCAGCATGAAAGAAATATTTATGCCGGCTACAGCAAAAGGATACTCCCATTTAGCTCTGTCTCCTTCTCTTTTGTTCAGAAGGTTTTGAAAAGCTTCCTGTCCATAGAATGAAAACAGACTATGAGAATTGGTTACATATCCTATCCTGGTGGCTTGCGCCCAGATTATGATATTTGTGCAAAAATTGGCGTCCGAAATGTTTCAATTGTACAATACTATAATTTAGTCCAAAAGACATCATGTGCACGACTAGTAATGGCAAATGACCAAATTAATCTCTTCCTTTTCAATCTCTATTATCTTCTCAATGTTTACTACGTATTTCCTTAAAATATAAAGTATTCATAAACATCAACACCAAAGTCAACCCCTGATTTTAATCAAAAGATTCAAGAAAAAGAAACAAACCGGATATTTCTGGGCAAAGAACATTAGATTCTCCAGAGATACGAATCCTCCACCCCTGCAGATAACATTCAACACTTGAGCAAATAAAGTCCCAATTTTGCATACAATTTTCTGGTACATGCTTAACAAGATTACCTGAAGTCTGTAGAAGGATCAATTCCTTGCCACCCCATCTCCTTCCAAAGTTCTGATTTAAGTCCCGGGAATTCCCTATTTGGATAAGCTAACCTCCATAATTGCCTAAGTGCATCCTGCCACCCACAGAGAGTAAAATATTAAGTTTTTCTAATTACAGGTATCCTACAATACATGAGGTTTTATGAGAAAGAAGGCTCACACAATATCACAGTTTGGATCATCAAGACCACTTGCATATAATAACTAAGGGTGCGTTTGGTATCCCGGAATAGAAATGAGGGAATGAATTTTCATTCCAATCATGTGTTTGTTTAAGATTTAAATCTTTCAAATATGGGAATGAATGATACATATGTTCCATACGCGTATACCTCAAAAGGGCAAGGTATGGATCTTTCATACCCGAGGGGCCCACCACTACTATCAAACTCATACCCATTGTGATTCATGGCAGCATACCAAACGCACCCTAAGATATAACAATGGAATCTGAATGTAGTCAAATCTATGAAGGGTTTATTGCAAGAAAAAGGAACTATGTTATGGTGTCATCTTACTGTTAAGAGGTGGCTAGAAAGTCTAAACGTGAATCAATAATGTTGTTTGTTTTTGTTAAATTATCTGAATGATTTAAATTTGCAAATATATAAAATCATCGCATTGCGATGAATAAGTAAATTCCATAAACATAAAAAACGAAACATCTTTATCATACATTTAACAGTCACTAAACCATAAAATAAATTATTTTAATACATATAAATTTATGATAATAAAACACTATTACACATCCTAAGAGACAATAAGAGGCAATAAGACAAGTCTCCCACCTTTTATTGGGTAAGAGGCAATATGTCTGACCGCGAAAAGAAAAAACAAACAACTCAAGGTCTTATTTCTGTTTTTATTCATAAAAACCCTCATAAAAACCCTAGAGTTTATTTCTGTAAAAACAAACACTAGAGTTTATTTCTGTTTTTATTCATAAAAACCCTCATGGTTTCAATCTCTCGATTTAATGTAACTTTAAACTTTGTCGGCACCTAAAAGGTTTTTTTTATGCCACTTTAGAAACACAAAGTCAACACATTCAAACCTACGACACATCATCTATCACACTACATTTTGACCTGGTAAACTGCGCAGATGACCTTCATTCGAAATTTTTGAATGTTGCCATTGTGGTTGAAAAAAAAAAGGAGCTTACTCAAAATAAAAATCAGACCAAAGTTGGTTACATTTTTAGGCACTAACCCACTTAGAAACCAGATATCTCTATCTATAACATGGGTAAAATCGTGAAGTACCATACCAAAGTTTCAAGAGAATTCCTCAAAATTACCTTGTGTCTTTTTGTTCATAATCATTTCATGATATTAAACCAGGATTTATTTATTTATTTATTATTATTATTATTATTTTTTGCCTAATTAGAAAATGTCTACCACTAGTGTGTGTTGGAACTTGGAAGCACCACGGTCATGGTGAAATTCACTTTAGTACTAGTTCTTTTCCACTCAACAGTGTTTTTCGCAAACTATTGCCAATTAATTAAACTCAATGACCAAGTCATCCTAAAAGCTACTCAATACAACCTGCAGTAAAGCGTGGGCACCATGCTAGTCTTTTTTAAACTTACAAGAAACATACAGAAACAGTGTTACATGCCTTACATACAATCAATCTAGAGTGAAATTACTAGTTCTAAGGCTATGTATAAGTCTCTCTTGGTAACTTAGTTCACAAGCCTGTTTTGGACACGTTGCTTCTCCAAGAACAGAATAGCATATAGATCAATCTGATACAATTAACAATGACGCATCTGTGTTATACTTATATTTTTGTTTTCTTGCAATAATTTGAAAAGTTAAAGCAAAACATGTGTTGCAACTTCTTAGGTATCTCCAATTCAAATGGGGCACCGTAAAAGAAGGGGACCAATAACTTGCAAAGGGCAATAATGTTACCATGCAAAATCCTATCCTGATATGTTTTCTACACTTCTCGCATGTGTAGTATCACTATATGCAGTTCCAAGTCAATCATAATAGGTCTGAGTACGTCAGTAAAAAAAGTTTACAAATGAAACCAATACAAAAGAAGTCAAGGGACTTTGATCTATAAACACAGTGAAAGTTGGTTGTGATTTATTTCGTCAACCCAATATATAAAAATTAAGAAAACAATACCGACACTCCAATAATCTCCCTAGCATCTCTATAACAAAACTAATGCCGATGCCATAAAATTGGGATAAATACCTTACTGTGTTCCTGCATAATAAGTATCCTAAGTATCTCTTATAGTCATACCAGATAGATAACTACAATCTTAACTCTAAAATAATAATACATAATTCAAAAAGGTTATAGCAAAATATTCAACTTTAAGAAGAAGACACAATCGAAAAGACAGGACAAAACAATCAAAGAACACTTACTTGATGCTCGGAACAAGAACCATCAAAAGGGACCGCCAATCTTTTCTGCAGAGTGCTAAGTCTCACCTCCTACCCACATTGCCATTGAGAGGATAAGAAGGAAGCAAAAAATAACAACATAAAGAAGCAAAAGTCTTGTAATATAGCATGCTGGCTAAAAACTTGTTTTATTTTTACCAGGGGCGTTTGTCTCTTTTTGTACAAAAATGGGTTTACATCATTAAATTATTTTATCTCAAATCAAGGCAGAGTATCTACACCAACATATTCCAAAGCCATCTGATGTTATAGCTGTACAGGACCCATCGGTTGTTATACCTGTAATGGAGTAAGTATTGGTGGAAGAAACTTTCTTGTAGGTTCGGTCCCTGTTGTTAACGGCGATGACAAAATCCGGGCAACATATGATCCAGATCCAAGTAGAAGTCCTGCTACAAAAACGGAAATAGAATTTGGTCGGCCAAAACTACTAAACGTTGCAAAGACAAACACTCAAGCTATATAGTTCAATCAATATGGATTTTCTGAATAGAAGCAAGCAAGTTCTAAATCGTATGAAAACAAAGTTTATTATGAAAATGCCCATTTTCTTGTGTTCTTTCTAAATTAGTGCATCAGCAAGTACTGTGTACACCGTGAAAAATCTCATTTTTGGGCTTAAAAAGAGAATCTGATAACCTACAAACTCTTATTATTTCCTTTATGAACCATTCAAGTTTACAATGAATACACATCTGATCATAAGAGGTTAAAAACATGAAGTAGTGCTACCAAAGAGTCATAGAAAAAGCATGATAAAAACTACATCAATTCGACTTGAACTGCAAATACTAGTACTTGAACATAATACATGCCTTAAATTGCTTATATAAGTTTCTTTTATTCAGTACCATTGCAAATACAAATCTTCTAAAAAAACTAAGTGTGACATACGATGCCCATAATCTAAAGAAAAGAAGTCCAAACAAAGATAATATGGACTGGAAGCTATACTGAACTATAAATATTCTAGTGACTCAATTCACATGGATAGTAATGTTCCCCAGCTTAACCTTTGATTTGAAAAAAAGCTGCTGCCTAACATTCAAACTATCAACTTCAGTCTAATACTTTTTAAACGCGTTCGCATTTGTATATCTTATAATCATCTTTAGATCATCAATTTCATACCAGCTCAAGCCCAACAAAACCGGTTATCAAATAGTAAAATTAAATTATCTAATCACCCCTTGTTATGGAGTTAGTATGAGATACTTTTACTACAATCATACAAGACGATTTGAGAGACTTTTACTCCAATCTCATAAGAAGATTTGACAGACCTGTACTCCAATCTCACAATATGTGTTCCATAATTTATACAAGTGTCCTTTCTTAGTCATTTATGTATTCATTTAGATAGTAATTAGATTTTCAAAACACTCAGTTATCTTGCAACACTATCTTTAACTGCTGTTAAGTAACAATTGAGTATCTGAGTTAAGTATTTGATTCTGATCATCCAAGATCACCCAACTACTTTCTAAGACGAAAAAACAGGGGTTACTCATAGAAGCTGTGTTCGGCGACGAGCTATTGGAGCGTTTAACGTTTAGCTTTTAGAATATAATGCTTGTTTGCGAACATTTTGGATTTTGTTTAAACCCCTCTATTAGGAATGTTAATAAAAGAAACGTTTAGCATTGAGGAGCTACAACTATGTTACCAAATGCTTTTATGTTACCTAACCATTGTGCCCATTCTGAAATTAAGCGAGAGAACAGAAACGTCCAGTGGAGGTGTTCTTTTCTTCTCTCGTCATACAAAATATCTTCAAGCTTTTGTACCTGCGTTACAAACATTCAGCTAATCAATATGTCCAGATTAAACAGAATTTCCATAACTTCATAATAGAAATTCTGCAAAGAACCTCTAATTCCTTAGCCTTGTATTCGTCATTTTTGGCAAGTAAAGGCTCATTCAAGTCGTCTAAATCTGTATCTATTAAACACTGATGTTTTTTACCATCAACATCCACGTTGTTACGGAGTCTTCTCCTTATTGTTTGTGACGTCATCTGTTATTTAAATATAAATATATTTTCCTGTTAAGAATGTAAGATGAAACAAAAGTTAAATTATAGGTAAACGCAGGGACGGATGTATGTAGTAAGTATGGGGGCCGGTGCCCCATGGCTAGCCGAAAAAGTTGAGATTTTTTTTTTTTTTTTTTTTACTTTTTTTGGAAAGTGCCCCCCACCCAAAAGTCAAATTGCCCCCCCCCCCCCACACACCCACACACACACACATACTAAAACCCAACATTCAACACTCTAAAGCCTTATAAATCCTTCATCTCTAAGCAAAAATACTCGATTTATCATTACGATCCTAGTTTTTTCTTCCGCATTTTGTTGCTATTGTCCAAAAAAATTAAAAAATTGCGGGGGGGGGGGGCCCCCCCCCCCCCCCCCCCCCATCCTATTTTCCTGGTTCCGCCAAGTGATTGCTAATCAAGTTGAGATGACTTGTATTGGGTTCAATTTATAGTGAACTAGTAACAATCAATCAAATTCAGAAGTTGAAAATGAAGAGAAAATTAATTACCTTTAGGAGGAGGAGGAAATAATAATTAGTTTAATGTGAAAAAGAATTCTCCTTCTCTCTGTTCTGTCATTTGTGATCAAACAGAAAGAAAGAAAGAAGGAAAGAAGACTTTGATGATTCCTTCTAATTTACGTTTCCTGTACGTCACCCCCCACCGACTATTTCCCCCACACCAAACCTATTAGAGTAAAATGCAGAAATGGTCCCTGTGGTTTGCCCAGATTGCAGGTTTAGTCCCTGACTTTTCGAAAGTGCAGGCGGCCTCCCTGTGGGGAAACCTTGGTTCCGTTTTGGTCCCTGGCCAGGGACTAAACATGCAATTATGAGCAAACCACAGGGACCATTTCTGCAATGGCCAGGGACCAAAACGGAACTAAGGTTTTCCCACAGGGAGGCCGCCTGCACTTTCGAAAAGTCAGGGACTAAACCTGCAATCTGGGCAAACCACAGGGACCATTTCTGCATTTTACTCAACCTATTATTATTTTTTTTTTTCCCTATTCGGGTCCGGTACGGGTCTAAATTATCTGGTTTGATAGATTTTGATTTTAAACTATTACTGGCCGAGTATCCGTGCCTGGTAGGAGCGGTGTCTAGTTTTCGACAATAGTTTAGGCGAAAAATATTTTCCCTTTGTTGCGATAGGGAATTCTTTACGAAAAATATAGATTTCAACAAATTTTGGTAAAGTAGACTTGAACGTGGAAATGTGTTTTCCTATGTCATTATTTTAAGTTGCAATAGTCGACGGATGTACGTTTTTTAGCGGTGTCAGTAACATTTTTAATTGTATATTCAAACCTAATTATAATTTATTTTATCTTGTAAAGTTAGAGTTTTGTGCTATCTCATGTCTCTCTAACCATTATTAGAATGTTTAAATCATTTTGAGGATATAAAAAAAATCACATCAAAAGCACTTGATGTATGTGTTTTCCCCTGTTCCAAAATTATTGTCTCCATTTTTATTATAAGATGTTTAAAAAATAGGATTGAGATCCTTTCAAGTTACATATCATGTTGAGTTTTTGTGAGAGAGAAAATATATATGGGCTCATATTTTTTATCTATTTTACTTATTTTTTATTGATCAATATAATAGGTGATGTTAAAAACAACTTAAGAGAATCTCAATCCCTCAAAATAATAGTCTTTTTTTTTGTGACAATCCAATCAACACAAAATTTAACAAGTAAATATGCTATTTGATTACTATTTAAAATGTGTAGTGGTCTCAATTTTTTGAAAAGTAAATAATTTTATAACGGAAGGAGTAATATTTTTGTTTTTATATTTTGATGAGTGCGCTCTAATAAACCACTCACATTTTCTAGAATTCCACTACTTTCGAGTTGAAAGCAAATCAAAAAATAAAGTTGGCAACATTTGCTTTTTTGATATTTTGGGTTACGATTGGGTTTCTTGAATACAAAACCTAATCTACTTTTTCTGATACAAATTCAAAATTAGTATCATGCCCAAGAAACAAATTTTAATACAATCTATCAACAAACTTTTCATTCACAATTTACACAATCAAATATCACTTATAAATTTTACATAACAAATTTACACAATATATACTATCAATTTAAATAACAAATATTTTTTCTAAAATTTATGTCATTTTATCACTTATGAAAATTTACACAAAGGCGACGACAACTTCGGATTCCGGCAAAGACAACAATCTTCAAAATAAACTCATATTTATTAGAAAACAAAAAGAACATATTTAAAAATAAACTCATATTAAAATCCTCATAATGATTAGATTTATGAAGAAAAAATTTAAACATATTTATAAAATAAACTCTATAACAAAATATAAACATAAACTTTATAATAAAATTTACATAATAAGTTTTATATAGCATGCTATTTCTGGCGGCGGCAGCACAAAATCCGGCGGCGGCAAAACTGTTTCAAGTGCTCGGAGACACTGTTTACGGCGTCAACAACTACATAAACTTTTACGGCGAGATAGTAGCGGTAAGCGGTGGCTATAACAAAAAAATACCCAAAATGTTAATATACATAGTTCTATACAAAAAACTTAAAGATCTATAAATAAAATCTATAGATCCATAACAAAAACCTTCAAAACATCATTAACAAACATAGATCTATTAAAAAACTAAAAAAAAAAAAAAAGAAACCCTCAAAACTTAAAATACTCTCTTGATGGTCGTGGGTTTCGGTGGCGGTGTTCTTTGGTGGTTAGGCTGTCGATGGTCGTGGTCTATGGCAGTGAGGTCGGTTGGTGGGATGGCGTCCGATGGTGGAGGGTCACGTGGTGGTGAGGTCGGTGATGGAGTTGGTGTCTGTATTTTTTGAGATATGAAGAAATGAGTATCGTGTGTTTTGTTTTTAAGTTTTTGTTGTTTGAGGTGTAGTGTGTGTTTACAGCCTTTCAACATTTCACTTTCTCTCACATTTGACTATTTTCAACCTTCAACATTTCACGTTTGACCATTTTTATTTTATATGTAGTATAGTGTTGTTCCATTTCACACTGATAGTAATAACTAAGAGTTAAACTACCCGTGTTCCATGACTAGTAATGTATTTAAAACTTTTTTAAAAGATAAACGTAAAGTAAAAGACACAAGTTTTCAAGGTTTAATTCTATTTGAAATTAACAAAGAATTATACCCAAGTGTTTGCGGAATAACACTTGGGATTGAAATGACAAGTATGGTATGACTCTTCACTAAACTTAAGCTAAGTTTAAGTAGCAACTACAATGAACCTACTGAGCTATCTCAGGGACATGTTGCTATCTGGAAGAGTAAAAGTTATTTGTGAATGTCTAAGCATTTAATACACAAACTTGTCAAACTTTTACTCTACCTTATGTTTCCTATTTATACACAAGTATTACAACCGTTGTGATAAAGACAAAAGGTGACCTAAGCTAGTTAGGACGAGATACTTACGTATTTTGTCTCTGTTACAATAAGCTATTTTGGGTATAAGACAATACTGCTTTCTGAGGTACAGTGATGAAACTGTCCTGACATTTTGCCTTTCAGGAAAAGTTTGACTTCAACCTGATAAGGACTTCTCCTTATCCCTTCAAACGTTTCCCGCCTTGTCCCGCCCATTCTTCAGTCTTCAGTCTTCTATCTTCAGTCTTTAGTTGTTGAGGAGTCTTGGAGTTCAGTGAGTTATTGTCATCACTCACTGAAACCATCACCTTCTTTTTTGGCTTAGGTGCCACTCACTGAGTTCCGCCTCACTGAATGGAGAGGTTTTCTTCTTAGACTTGTCCCAAGCTTCCTGAAGGTGACTCACTGAGCAACTGTTCACTCAGTGACTTGAATATTGTTTAAGGTTTTCTAACACTTATGTTATTTTCTATTCAAATCCTTGTTTAAGAAAACTTTGGTACTGAATGGACCCAACAGTCTCCCCCTATTTGGATATAAATATAGCCTAAGTGTTTTGATCAGTGTAAGTGAGCAAATGGACTTCTTCTTACACTGAAGATACTATAAAGCATGTAAAGGACACTTATAAACATAAAAAATCAATTTATTCATTAGTTACAAAAGGTCCTATCATCTAGTACAAAATGCTCAAAAGGTTAAGTACTCAGACTTCCTTAATTCCCATGAGCTCAAGCTTAGACTTCTTAGTTAACAACACAGCCTTATCAGGTCTCTCCTTCATCATCCTATCCATCAGGGCTATGAACTCATCATTTTCAGGGCTTTGGTAGTGAAGAGCCATCAGTTTGTAAGCCAGTAATGTTGTGGTCTCCACCAGATGTATGTCACTGACCCTTTGGAATGCTTGTTGTTGACCAAACTAATCTGTGAAGAAGATCCCAAACTGATGGTGCTTGATCACCTTGTTATGAACAAACTTGACACCTTCAGGGAGTAGCCTTTGGCAGTGAAGTCCAGCAATAAAGCATTCAGGCTCCAGCTCTACTGCCTTCCTTTTCTTTCCAGTGCTCTGAGTGTGCTCAGGAATTATGAGACCCTGAGATGCAAGAGCTTGTTGATGATCAATTCCAAGACTCTTGGCCACCCTTTCTAGTTCTTCATATTTCTTTGTCAGGGCGTCCAATAGGTCAGGGATTCACTTGTTGTTCTTCTTGCCCAGGACGGATCCCATCAAGTCCTATTCTTTGATGCCAAACTCAGAGAACTTGAATGGGCCATTCTTCTCATATACCCTCACACCTCTTTTGACAGTGATAGCAATAGGGTTGGTGTTAGCATGGATGATCATATCAGTGATGGGACCTTCACCCTTTGTCTTGGTCATGGTCCAGACATACCTCTCATAGTTTCTTCTTTTCTTCTCGCTGTTCAGTTTGACTTTTTCATTGTGTTTCTTGATCATGTCAGCTTGAAGTTGTAGAAATTGTTCCCCCCCTGATAGCTTGATCAGTCTCATTGATCACTTTCCTTGGCTACTTCAGCAATAACAGGATTACTAAGCATTTCAGCTTTGATCCTGTCTTCTTTTTCCATTACAGAAGTCACTTCTGCATTTGTTCCCCTAAACACTTTCCCATTGTGTAAGATGTATTCAATAAGCAATGGTTCATCAAGGTCTTGTCTGACCTCTCTGGGTGCCTTAATGAGCCTGGGAGGTGAGTCTCCACCTTCTTTAATTCCCTTCCCTTTGTTAGTGGTTTGGGGTGTTGTAGAGGATGACTCAGGGAACACTGTGGCTGTTGATGTTGCTTCAGTAAGGATAGGAGTTGGAGTACTTATATCAAAGGGAGGAACCGATGAGATGACTGATCTCTGAGTTTCTATCTTCAGGCTGGAGAGATCATTACTCATGGTGACTTGAGCCTCAGAGAGTTGGGTGACCCTGACAGTATAACAGCCAACCAGTTCATTGTGCTTCTTCGTAAGTTGTTCATAAGCTGTGTTGAGTATGTTAAGGCTGCCTTGAGTGTTAGTGACTGATTTATCAAGAGCTTCCTGCTGAGACTTGAAGAAAGAAAGATCCACCTCTTTGAGTATCTTGAGAAGTTCACTTAGGTTTGTTGAGGTAGTCTTTTGAGTATCCATAAATTCAGTCAGCTTGGTGATGAGAACCGGATCATCTTTAAACTCTTCTTGAATGTTTGATGCGAGGATTGTGAACCCTCGAAAAGAAGTTTTACAATCCTCTAGGCAGTGTACCTGATCGTTGTAGTGTAGTATAGGTATGTCCAGGCGATTGATCGTTCTCTAGGGGAATAGTGTCGTTAGGTTGAAGATGTATGACAAGATAGGTCTAGAGGTGAGGGATGATTCTTTTTGTCTTTTTAATATTTTTTTATGAAAGCAAGTAAAATCTCGGTTTTGAAGGAGGGGGCGGAATTAGTTGATAGTCAACTAACCAAAAAACTATTAATTATAAAATTAAATAAAGCTAATTAAAACGGAAAAGTAAAAGTGGTGACTACTTATGAGAGGAAAGCGTGTTTACTTAGATATAACTACTCCCTAGTTATCTCCTACTGATTTGTTGAATTGTCACGTCCTTGTTTTAGTTGAAGCGCTGTATTTCTTAATATTGGTCGTGGGGAGGTGCCGAAGTCCCCGACTCTATGAGTCTTAGTCTCCCCTAAATCCCTTAAAGCTAGTCTATTAAGTTATCCAGGATCTACAAGTCGCAACTCACGCAATAAATACAACGAGAAAAACCAATAGTGCACTCTACGGTTGCGTTTCTAAGACGTTCAAGCAAGTTACATATAAGAGGTTAGCCGGTTTTCTTAGCCTAACGCAAGGCAATCAACTAAACAAGAGACAACAAATCAATATTCAATAACTAGGTTTCACTAGATCTATGCAAACACAAATAAACTTAAGCTACCATGTTAAAGCAAAGAAAAGATAAACAAATAATCAAACGATACACAGACATAATGAATGATTAAAGGGATAACTTATCTTTATTCAAACATGAAGTTCAAAGGCTGTGAAAGCCTTACAATGGCAGTAAAAATCGTCTAAGGTTTCCCTCTCCAAAGTGTTACACGAATTAATGAAAAATTGCGAAAGTATATATAAGTTTACAATGCTGACGGAGTCACCTTATAGGTCGTGACGCCGTCAGCTCGCCGCATCTAGGGTTTCGTCTTGTGCAAGTCGCCGTTATGACGGCGTCAGGAATGGCATAAGGGCGTCACTTGTTATTTCCTCTGGGCCGTCTCTTTATAGCTTAAAACGTGACTCGCATATTCATTTTGTACCTGACGGCGTCCGGTTGTAAAACCTTCAAAATTCTCTGCGGCGTCACTTGATAATCTTGAGCCAAATATCCAGCTCCATAAAGCAAGGGACGACGTCACGTTGTAGCTTGTGACGCCGTCAAATGTCCAAGTCTGACAGGTTTTTCGTGACATCGTCGTTTTCTTCACTTTTTCCTCCAAATACGTCCAAAAAGTGCCGATTTCCAAATTTCTCGTCCCAAGTACCTAAAATACAAAAAGAAACGATTTGAGGCAATATTTGATCATATTTATTCGATTTTGCGATTAAATGACCCCTTAAAAAGGTACCAAATAAATCCTTATCAATGTTGCTAAAAGATTTAAGAAGATTGTTGAATTGAGTCCCCTGATCCAGATCACTGACACCTTTATCTAAGGAAGCTCTGGCTTCTTGTGTGAGAGTCTGAAACTGTTCAACGTTGGCTCTAAGATCAGCATAGGACGCTGCAGCTTCAGTATGTTTGTCCCAGCTGTTGTCTTCAAGTCTGTTGTATAGCCATTCGTTGTGCTAGTCAAATACCTTGAAGAGGGCTCTTTCAGTGACCGGTTTGATAGAGTCAAGGTCTCTGAAGCCAGAAGAAGAAGAGGATGATGATTGTGCCTGATGAGATGATGATGATGATGATGATGTGATGGAGAGTTTGGTTGTTGTTGTTGGGGTTCTTGTTCTTCAGGTGGAGGAGATGAAGGTTGTGGCTTAGTGTGATGAGGAGAGTCAGTAGTGAGAATATGGTCTTCGGCATCTATATCTTCCCCAGCTGCTAAAACTTCATCATCTTCAAATTCCACCACCTCCTTTTCTAAATCTTCATCTATTAACATTTGTAAGTCAGCAAGAGTGGGAATCTTGGTAGTATCCGGCTCCCCCTTAGAACAGGGTTTGCCTTCATTGTGGTCAGGTCCTGAACCCTCCAGGAGAACAGAGTGAGTTACCTCAGCCTGGTCCGAGGAGTCAGTCCCTGAGGAGAAGAACTCGGTAACCAATGATTGTTTAAGGGGCCCCTTTCCATCAGGGTTGTTCTGCCCTTCTGAAGATATAAGCCCCAAGTTTACTCACTCAGGAAAAGGCTGTGTTGTGCCAGTGCCCTCATCAGGATGTGATTGGGTGTGGTCCCCTTTTCCAACAAGGAAGTGCTGCCCTTTCGAAGATATAGGGACCGTTACTCCCTGAGACTCTGGGTGTGATTCACCAAAGCTGTAAGCAGGATGTGAGGGGGTATGGGTCCACTTCTTAGTTGGGTTGTGCTGCCCTACCAAGTTTATAGGACCCTGTTCTCCGTCAGGCAAAGGTTGTGATATACTAATGCCTTCATCGGGATGTGATAGTTGAATTGTTCCTGACTCCACTGACTTGTATATGTCAGCAGAGTCTTTGGGAGAGGGTTTGCCAGAGGACACTGATTGTGATTTCTCAGTGCCCTCTGTTGGCGGTTATTTTCGGGTCAGGGTGATGCTGGGCCCTTTAGTGGGTGTCTCTTTATGCTGGTCTTTCTTATGCCTCCTTTTCTTAGGCTTTGAAGCAGAGGTCTTAGTGGCGAGTGGTTTGGGTTGAACTACTTTCCTGGACCCCTGTTTCTTTTTCTTCTTCTCCTTCTTAGAAGGAGAAGGCATTAGTGAAACAGCGTCAACACCCTGAATGACAGTCAACATATATGTTGTCAGGGTGATTTGTGTGACCTCAGTGGGGTCTCTTGAGTAGTTGGCTTTGTGTATGACATCAGGAGTGGATCCTTGTGTATTTTCCCTAATGTACTCAGAGCCCAATAAGTCTTGAAGCACACAGGAGATAAACCTGGGGTAAGACATGTGTCTTTGCCTGGTTTTGCCTGTGAGCTTGACTATGAGGTCCTTGAAGATAATTTCTCCAATATCAACTTTTTTACCTTTTATGAGACTGAACTCTATCATTTGTTGAGCAGTGTTCAATTCCTCCATTGAGGATTTGTTCCCACCCAGGACCTGAATGACAAATGTCATCAGTATCCTCCAAACGGCAGGAAACCAAGTTTTGATTATTGGGGCTTTGGCCAAAAGAGTCCCTAGGGCCACATCAAGGTGTTGTTTGTCATGTGGTCTAAGTAAAAGCAATTCGGCCTTTACTTCTGCATCAGAGGGTTGTGGGGCAAAAGTTTCAGTGAAGTCAAGGCCAATGGCTTTGAGAAAGGTTTTATAGTCAAGGGTTAGGGTTTTCTTCCCATTCTTCACTATAAACTTAATTATGGAGTCCTTGGTGACATCAGGGTTGGTAACCACTGCTGTACACCAAAATTCTCTCAAATAGCCATTGTAGATGACTGAGGGTGTTTTAGTGAATGTTGTGGAGAGAAAGCAGTTTTTAAGATACTTCACCATATCCTTATAGGCTGGAAAGTTTTCTGGATAGGCGAATTTCCCGACGACATTGTTTTTGGTCATGTCTACGCTTTCCAGTTGGAATTCCACATTTGGAGCATAGGAGATTGCCTTTGAGGTTGCCGTTTTTAAAGAAAAAAATCTGGTTTTGAAGAAAAGGTCTGGTTTTGAAGGATAAAACACACACAAGATTTAAAGTTTTTGAGAGAGAAATTTTGCAAGAATTTGATTAGATTTTAAAAGCGTGTGTGTGTTTTCTTTGTAAGGGGTATTTATAGGGAAGTGGAAATGGGTGTATGTTGAATATTAAGCGAATAACTTTGAAATTTTTAAAAACCGTTTTGTATAAATCGTTTGGTATCCGCATTAAATGCCACCACTCCACTTTCCCGTGTTTTTGCTTTGCAAAAGTGTATTTTTGCAGAGTGATGTCACCACATAAAATATCAAAAGATATTATTTGTGAGTGAGAGGCATTAAATGCCAAGTGGGATTTTAGTGATTAAGTGGGGGCCCAAGACATGGATGCCAGAAGAGTAAAAGAACATATATTCCTTTATTAAATGTATTCAGTTACCAATCTAGGACATTTACTAACTAGATACATAAAGCATTTAGTCTTGTATTGAATGTCATCTGTTGATGTCTTGAGTCCCCTGAATGAGTTTTCATTTAGTGTGAAGGTGTTAAGGGAAGGTTATTCAGTGAGTGAGATGTTTAGTGACTCACTGAGAGATGACATTGTTCAGGGTCCTTAGAGAGTATTTATACCAGGTTGAATAAATTTAATCAGTGACCTGATTGTCAATATCCAACATGCCTAATTCTGCTTTCAGTCTTGTGAAAGTAGGTTCATCCAGGGGTTTTATGAAAATATCAGCCAACTGATATTCAGTGGGGATGAAGTGTAATTCCATGTCTCCATTCATGATGTGGTCCCTGATGAAATGATATCTGATATCAATATGTTTGGTTCTTTGGTGAAGTACTGGGTTGTTGGAGATAACAATTGCACTTGTATTGTCACAGAAGATGGGAACCATCTTATAATGGATGTCATAGTCACTGAGTTGACTTTTCATCCAAAGTACATTTGCACAAAAACCAGCAGCAGCTACATACTCAGCTTCAGCTGAAGACATGGCCACTGATTGTTGCTTCTTAGTGCTCCAACAAACAAGCTTTCCTCCAAGGAATTGACAGGATCCTAAGGTACTTTTTCTGTCCATGTTGCAGCCTGCATAGTCTGAGTCAGTGTAGCCTTTGAGATCAAAGCCTGAACATCTTGGGTAGTACAAACCAAGGTTTGGAGTACCTTTCAGGTATCTGATGTTTCTCTCTGCAGCAGTGAGATGCGACTCTCTTGGATCAGACTAATATCTTGCACATAGACAAACTGCAAACTATATGTCAAGCCTTGAGGCAAGTAGATACATCAGTGACCCTATCATTCCCCTAAACAAGGTTTGGTTAACTAGTTTACCAGTGAGATCAGGGCCAAGATTGTTTGGAGGAACCATAGGAGTCTTTACTGAAGAGCAATCAGTGAGCTTATATTTTTTCAGTAGGTTTCTGGTGTATTTCTCTTGACTGATGGAGATTCCTCTATCAGTCTGTTTGATTTGAAGTCCAAGGAAGTATGTGAGTTCTCCCATCATACTCATTTCAAACTTCTTTGTCATCAGTTTTTCAAACTGTTTGCAAAGTTTGTAATTTGTTGAGCGAAATATGATGTTGATAACGCTCAAATTGTTCATGTTTTAAGTAGCGTTATTCGTGCTTTTGTATATATTATTTGGTTATATTTATATGCTTTTGTTACTTAATCGCACCAAAGTATGTTTGCAAAGTATATGTAGCCAAGTACAGGAAAAAGGAAGAAAAAGTGAAAGATTAATGAAGAAAACAAGGATTTACGATCGTACGAAGATTCCCATGCCAAGATCCACTCCGAAAAGGCATTTCATCGAATGAAGATCCAAGTATTCATGATTCCAAGTTCCAAGATAAAGGAAAGATCAAGTTTGGACAAAGAACCAAGAGCTATGAGAAAGATACAAGCCAAACATCAAAAGACCAAGTTTGTGTCTACAGGACAACTCCATCCGGTCGGATGCAACCCGCAACCGATTCGGATGGAGATGATGATCAAGACCATCCGATCGGACACAACCTGTATCCGATCGGATGGAGCCCTCGTACTTTTCTCAAATCTGCACTTTGGTTCAATTCTAGGCTCTTCTATTTGGTATTCTAGGTCCTTCTAAGCTACTTGGAGGCCAAGTTGCAGCATTTAAAGTTCCTATGCTTGAGAGTAGTATAAATAGAGCCTTTGGAAATCATTTGAAGGAGACAACTAAGAGACAACAAAAAGACAACTATTACACAACTATTATTCAATAATCAATCAACTCTCTCTAATCATAAACCACTCTCAAAAGCTCTCAAATTCGTCCTTAGAAGTCCAGGAAACTTTGGAAGTCCAAGAAGTCAACATTTGGAAGTCAAACTCTCAAGAAGTCAACACCAATACTTTGGGTATCATTACCTAATCATTTGTAATCTCATTCCAATCATTGTAAGACTTTTAATCATGATTTCTAATGTTCAAAATTCTGAGTTTATGTTCATGTTTGCTATGAGTGGCTAGTGCCTTTGTGCACTTTCTTAGATGATGTATATTACTTAATGATTTACGTAAGATTGTGATAACATGTTTAATTCAATTTCAAGTTAATTCTAAGATCCAGTTGTGCTTAAGTTTCATAGTGACATTTTTTAATCAAGTTTGACTAGTTGTTAGTAATTCTAAAGGTCGAAAGGTTTATTGTTATTCAACTAGTTATAATTATTTGTCTATGAATAATTGTTTTTACCCATTATTCTTGGTTAAACAAAGAAACTTAATTGTGGATGTAATAAGAATGCTTTTGTCTATCAAATTGGATTGATTGAAAGCCACCTCATAGGTCGAAAGATTAGTAGTTTACAATCAATTGTAACCTTTTTGTCTATGATCGGTTACCTTTTGTATTGACCATTTCCTAAGCTTATTTGATAAAATAAAAGATTATTTTTGTGTTTAAGTTTGTTAATCCAAACTTATGAAACTTGAATTGATTGGTTAAACTTAATGCTTGTTTTTATAAACTAAAATCTTGACGAAGGTTTAACTTGCAAGAACAATAGATTAGTTCACCAACTAATTATCATAACCGACATGTTAACAAAAGCTATCACAATCATGCTTATCAAGAGTAGTAAACTAGTCTAAGCAAGTGTAGTTTTAATCATTTGAATTATCATATTATCATTATTGTATGTTTTTGGGATTTACTTTTAGTAGCTTTTATACTTACAACTCGATTCACTCACAAATCCCTGCGAACGATCCCGACTTACCATCATAATCTTTCTATAACGGACGAGTTCACTTGCTCGTATGTGTTATTTATAGATTCGGTAATTCAACCCTTATAAATTTAAAACTTGTACACACACGTAACACATCAAGTTTTTGGCGCCGCTGCCGGAGATTTTGATTGTGTTTCTGTAAGTTTTAGAAGTCCATCTCTTACCAAGTTCGTTTTCGAAAAAAAAATCCAAGCCAACCATCCGATCGGTTAGACTCCCATCCGATCGGTTCCCCAATAATCAATTTTTACCGAGACGCCCAACCGATCGGTACACCTTGCTATCCGATTGGTTAACCAAGTCTGATTTTCCAAATTGTTTTCATTCTTTGCTCGTGTGTTTAGACATTGCCTCGATTCTCCTAGGAATTGTATGAACACTCGCTCTACTGGAATAGAACCAATTTCACCTCTTTCAGATCCCGAACGTTTAATCCGAAGACCAAGAAGAAGAAGAACACCTTTTGTTCCATTAACCAACCGTGTACCAAGAGTACCAAACCAACCGTTTGATAACCTTTTCGAAGCCAAAGTCGTTTATAACCCATTCACTGATCAACCTTTTCCCATGGCTGATGATCAACCCATGTTGGCCACCAACCGAGCCGTAGCACCTACTCCTGGAGCTGCTATTGTTGCTGTTAACCTTGGTGACAATTTCACCGTGAAAGGTCACCATCTTTCTATGATCAAAGACCGCTAATTCGATGGCCGTTCACGGGCTGATCCGCATAAACACATTGCCGAATTCATCGAAATTTGTGGCATGTTCCGATTTGGCGACACCGATGTCAACGCCATTAAACTCAAACTTTTTCCATCATCACTTGCCAGAGATGCAAAAGTGTGGTATAACGAATTAACCCCAGGAACTATCAATACTTGGGAGGAGATGAGGCAAGCTTTTGTAAGCCGATTCTTTCCACCTGCCATGTTTGACCGACTCATGGGAGAAATTCGTGCTTTCACACAAAATCCTAATGAATCACTTGTCGAAGCTTGGCTTCATATGAAAGATTTGCTTCGTAGTTGTCATGGACATGGTTTAGGACGAGGAACCATTATCCAAATCTTCTACCATGGATTTGATGAAACATCTCAAGGAATCCTTGATGCTGGAGGAATTTTTCTCTATAAGACCCCTAACGAGGCACATCAACTACTCGAAGACCGAGTACTCCTCAAACTCGATTGGTCAAAATATTCCAAAACTAAACCTTTATGAAAAACCGTTGCTTTTGCAGAAAGTTCCGATACCTCTAAACTCATGGAGAAAATGGAAGCCTTGACTTCCAAAATCGACTCGCAATACAAAGATCTTAAAGGAGAAATGAAAGAAATGCGAGATGGTTGTAACAAATGTGGAGGTAATCACCCATCATCGGAATGTGACGATCAACCAATGGACGGACCTAAAGAAGGAGAAGCTAATTATGTCCAAAGAGGATACCGTGGAGGCGGTTATCGTGGTAACTATTACGGGAGAAATTCTGGAAATTGGCAAGATCGCCAACAAAGGGATAACAACCGTGATTCTCAACCTCGAGCAGACAATCAAACTCCACAAACCTCTGATAAAAAGCCGGAAGAAACCGATTTCGAAAAAATGATGAGAGAATTCGTGACTGCTCAAAAATCCACTAATGAGTTCGTCAAGACTCAATTTTTCAATCTCAAAACCAAAGTTGAGCAAGGTCAAAAAAATCATCAAGCATCTATTTAGGATCTTGAAAACAAATTCGGTAGACTTTCTGACCAATTCTCTTCCCGACCATCAGCTTTGTTACCAAGTAATACCCAATCCAACCCGAAACCAACATTATCTGGATCAAATGATAAAACTTATCGTCCACCACAGACTAGAAATGAGCATATCAATGCTGTATTCACAAGAAGTGGTCTCTCTTATGATCCACCACCAAATCCAAATGATACCACGATCATCCATGATGAAAGTGAGGATGAAGCTAAAGGAGAAGATAAAGAAAATACTCCAAATACACCCACCAAATAAAAACCTATTTCAACAGTCAAGGCGTACACACCAAAAATTCCATATCTACAACGCCTTAAGAAAGAAAAGATGGAGGAGCGTTATAAGAAGTTTGTTGAAATGATCAAAGAGGTTAGACTCAATGTACCCCTTGTTGATGTTCTAGCTGGAATCCCCAATTATGGGAAATTTTTAAAGGAACTTCTGAATAACAAGAACAAGTTGGAACAAATATCCGCTACCTTTCTCAATGAAGAATGCTCAGCCATTGTTCAAAACAAAATTCCACCAAAACTCGGAGATCCCGGAAGTTTTCTGATTCCATGCACATTAGGAAACAACATCACATGCGATGCTTTAGCTGATCTTGGTGCAAGTATCAATTTGATGCCCTATTCGTTGTATTCTAAACTTTCCATCAATACCTTGAAACCTACAAAGATGAGTATTCGATTAGCCAACCATTCTTACCAATATCCTGTTAGGGTTGCTGAAAATATGCTTGTTCAAGTTGGTAAATTTGTTTTTCCCGTGGATTTTGTGATCTTAGAAATGGAGGAAGATAGTAGAGTCCATCTTATTTTAGGAAGACCTTTCCTAAACACCGATGATGCTATCATCAAAGTAAAAAGTAAAGAACTCAATCTTGGAGTTGGAGAAGATAGAATTACCTTTTTAATCGACAAAGCAATGCAATATCCATATTCCAGTGATGACACTTGTTTTAACATTGACGTAATCGATGAAGTCACTGATGAAGAATTGGATGCATTACTTGACAATTCTGACCCATTCATGACTACTTCGGAGAAAATTAGTGAAACAGATCTTGATAAAGAATTCGCTGATTTTATGGAAGTAAAATTCGAAAAAGATATTGAAGAAGTTGAAGAAGGAGAAATAGTGGAAGAGAATTTTGAGGAAATCACCTTTAATGATCAATTGAGGATCAAAACATCTCTTCAAGAACCACCAACTGATCTTGAGCTAAAACCACTTCCCGATCATCTTGAATATGCTTACTTGGAGGATAATTCACTTCTTCCAGTAGTCATATCTTCGTTGCTCAATGATAATGAAAAAGAATGTCTCATCTCTGTTCTCAAGAGGCATAAAAGAGCTTTTGCGTGGAAAACTTCTGATATCCTAGGAATTAGCCCTGATTTCTGTAAACACAAAATCAATTTCAAAGAAGGTGCTAAACCCATTGTAGAAAGACAACGTTGACTCAATCCCAACATGAAAGAAGTTGTTAAGAAAGAAATCATCAAACTTCTTGATGCCGGTATCATTTACCCCATCGAGGATAGTCCTTGGGTGAGTCCAGTTCACTGTGTTCCGAAGAAATGAGGAATGACCGTAGTGACTAACGAACGGAATGAATTAGTTCCTACTAGAACTGTCACTGGATGACGAGTATGTATTGATTATAGAAAATTAAACAAAGCCACCAGAAAGGATCATTTTCCTCTACCCTTCATGGATCAAATGCTTGAGAGACTAGCATGGAATAAGTACTTTTGTTTCCTTGATGGTTTTTTCAGGATATTTCCAAATTCCTATCGATCCTGCCGATCAAGAAAAGACTACATTTACATGTCCTTTTGGAACTTACGCTTACCGGCGTATGCCTTTCGGTATTTGTAATGCACCATTGACTTTTCAAAGGTGTATGATTGCAATATTCCAAGACATGCTTGAAACATCTATGGAAGTTTTCATGGATGACTTTCAGTTTTTGGAAACTCATTTGAAGCTTGCCTTTCTAATCTCGATAAAATGCTCGAAAGATGTGAAGCTGCACATCTTGTTCTTAACTGGGAAAAATGTCATTTCATGGTGACTGAAGGAATTATGCTTGGACACAAAATTTCCAGTGCAGGAATGGAGGTTGACAAAGCAAAAATCGATGTTATCACGAAATTACCACCTCCAACCAACGTTAAAGCCGTTAGAAGTTTTCTAGGATGCCGGTTTCTACCGTCGTTTTATTAAAGATTTTTCCAAAATATCTCGTCCCATGACAAAACTTCTTGAAAAAGATTATGTTTTTGACTTTAATGCGGATTGCATTAAGGCTTTCGAAACATTAAAAAATCAATTGACTGGTACACCTATTATGGTTTCACCTGATTGGTCACTACCATTTGAGCTCATGTGCGATGCAAGTGATTTTGCTGTTGGAGCTGTGTTAGGACAACGTGAAGGAAAACATTTCTGTCCTATATACTTCGCTAGCAAAACACTTAACAATGCTCAACAAAATTACACGGTTACGGAGAAGGAATTGTTAGCCGTTGTTTTTGCTTTCGACAAATTCAGATCTTATCTTGTGCTTTCGAAAATGATTGTGTTTACTGATCACTCAGCGCTCAAATATCTGTTTACCAAACAAGATGCAAAACCGCGTCTTATCCGATGGATTTTGCTACTCCAAGAATTTGACATCGAAATCAAAGATAAGAAAGGAGCAGAAAATCTAGCTGCTGATCATTTGTCTCGTCTCAAAAATCCAAATTTGGAAGAGTTAAGGGAAGATGAAATCGACGATTATTTCCCTGATGAAACTCTCATGACTGTTAACACAATTGATGAAAAAGAAATTCCGTGGTTTGCAGATTTTGCAAATTATCTTGTTGGAAAAATTCTCAGAAAAGGATTAACTCACGCCCAAGGAAGTAAATTCTTCTCAGAACTAAAACACTATTATTGGGAAGAGCCCTATCTTTTCAAGATGTGTCCCGATGGAATGATCAGAAGATGTGTTTATGGTTCCGAAACAAGAAGAATTCTTGATGAATGCCATCATGGCCCGACTGGGGGACACTATGGTCCTTCCACCACAGCTAAAAAAGTTTTTGATGCTGGATTCTATTGGCCGACAATTTTCAAAGAAGCTCATACTCTTGTTCAAAACTGTGATGCTTGCCAAAGATCCGGTAGTCTTTCTCGCAGAGACGAAATGCCTCAAAAAAGCATTCAAGTCGGCGAAATATTCAATATTTTGGGAATCAATTTTATAGGACCATTTCCTAAATCGCACAAATACGAATACATTCTCGTTGCTATTGATTATGTTTCCAAATGGGCAGAATTCGAGGCTCTACCCACAAATGATGCACGAGTTGTTGTTAATTTTCTCAAAAAGCTTTTTGCTCGTTATGGAATTCCTAAAGCTTTAATAAGTGATCGAGGAACCCATTTCTGTAACAAACAAATGGAGAAAATTATGAAACGATATGGAGTTCATCATCGTTTTGCTACAGCTTATCATCCACAGACCAGTGGTCAAGTAAAAAACACCAACAGAGCCTTAAAGAGGATACTCGAAAAAAGGGTCAAAGAAAATCCTGACGTTTGGTCGAGAAAACTTGATGATGCTCTGTGGGCATTTCGTACGGCTTACAAAACTCCAATTGGTACAACACCATACAGACTTTTGTATGGAAAAACCTATCAGTTGCCGTTCTAAATCGAACATCGCGCCTACTGGGCACTCAAAAATTGTAACCCTGATCTCAAAATAGCTGGAGAGAAGAGATTTTTGCAATTGCATGAACTCGATGAACTAAGACTCCAAGCTTATGAGAACTCCAAGCTTTACAAAGCTAGAACCAAAGCTTATCATGACAAAACGTTAAGAATACGGAAAGAATTCAAAGCTGGAGACAAAGTTTTGCTTTTCAATATGAAATACAAGTTTAAAGCTCCTAAGCTAAAACCAAAATGGTTCGGACCATATATAGTGAAACATGGATTTCCATCTGGATATGTTGAATTATATGACAAACAGGGTGGAAGTTTCATTGTTAATGGTCACCGGATTAAATTGTACTCTGATAAGGAGCAAATGAACGAGATTTCTATCGAAGAAATTCCGCCTGAATCAGAATATGAAGCTATAACATTCATGGCACCCTTTCCGGCCGATTATAAGAAAAACACTCCTTGGGCCGAAGAAACTGGTTTTATCTATGATGTTCTTCCTAGAGCTTGGGAAAGAGTGAAATTGGAAGACATAGATGAAACTGGAGTAGGAATAGTGATAGGAAACGTGGTGTATGTTCCCAAATCTTCGAAGAAGAACCAAAAGATTGCACCAACGTAGACTAAAGGAAGTTTGAGTCAGGCTGATGACTCGTTAATAAAACAAGCGCTTCTCGGAAAGCAACCTGTGTGTTTGCTATTTTTACTTCTTATTTTTATTTTCAAAGTGATTACACCCCAAAGTTTCTCTAATCCCTTAGTTGAACTTAAGTGTGGGGGTGTACCACTGACCTTTTAATAAAACATATTCTCGTGTGTTTGTTTGTTTTAAGATTACTGCAGGTAATAATTACTAAGCTTGGACACTTGGATCATAGAATCATATGAAGCCTGGAAAATATGGTTTATTCTCTTATTTCCCTATTTTCATACTTTGAAGTTCGTTTATCACATTGAGGACAATGCTTAACTTAAGTGTTGGGGGGGGGGGGAATAGGAAAATAAGGATAATTTATAAATTTCGAGCTAGATTTTAAATTTTGTTTGCCCTGGTGATCTAGTTATTTGTCATTTTTAGGATAATATATTAGAATAACTGGATCTATCCAATGGTGAAACCTGTAATTTTTGAAAAAATTGAGATGTGTCCCGATTAATATTGCAATCCATTATGGGTTCGATAACATTAGCTAGCACTTATTATAGCCTTTCCACTAAATTGTGAGGATTTAATCCTGTTCCATATTTAGCATACATCTTTTATGCTTTGATTCTTTTGCTATGAGTGTGCCGGTGATTTTATTTATTCTAGAACTTGTGCTTGTAAATCATTATGAGACCGTTGTGAGATCACATTTCGTGTGTGATATAAGTGTATATGCGTGATAAGAGGCAACCTTAGGATTTAACCCAAATAGCCTTCCGTATTGATATTTAGCTAGTTACACTGACTAGTTAACCACCAATATAAACCCTATTGTTAGCGTTTATCTTTAACGCTAGATACCCCTAGTTACACCTTCTGAGCCTATCTTTTCTTTTGAATAAATCCAGAAAAATACAAAAAGATTTTACAGTTTTTAGCCTAGCCTTACCATTAGTCAAGTCTTGGTTGGTTGCTAGCTATATGGCAAGATGAATGTTATGTGGGAAATCATGAAAGTTCGAAGAAAGTTGCAAACTCCAAAAGCAGTGATTGAAGCAAAGTGAAGGACTAGTCATCGCAACTATAAGATGACAAGTGAATGAGTTTATGTTCAAAAAAAAAAAGTTATCGCAACTATAAGGTGACAAGAATAGCCAATGAGCTATGGAATAATGTATTGATCGATCAAGTATGGAGTTTCTCAAGATTGCATGATAGTGGTTTGTAGACTTTGACTATTTTGTATATTCTTTATTATCAACCTTTCTAAACATATCCCATGTCTTATCCTTACCTTTTGGCTTTGTGAAATTATCAAGTGTATTGACATATAGTGACCATCCGAGTTCTTGAGGAATTAGATAACGCGCCAGCGATCTAAGGTTATCCTTAGTGACCATCCGTTGTTTGGTAATGCAAGAATTCGCGCCAGCGATCTATTATGTTTTGCATAAGATATTTGCACGTAAGTCTGATATAACCCTTGAAGCCTTAAAACCGAATAAAAGACCTCTTTGATATGTATACTTGGTGCTCACGCCATATCGGTGTAGTTTTGTTTCTTGTACAAGCCTATGGTAATATTTAGATCATGACTGAGCAATGAGTGTGATTTCTCTTATATAGTCCACCAACCATATAAATGAGTGTTTTAAGTGAATTATATTTCATTTCTTTTCCGTGAGGTGATTAGTAATGTTCATCAAGCAAGAAAATCAATTGGGTATTGTCAAACATCTCGATGCTTCACTTAGAAAAGCTTAAAATGAAGGATTTAACTTGTACTTGTACTTGATAGATTTGCATCACATTTTTCCTAAACATACTTGAGTACCATGTGGATAATTATTTTTACTTCTAGATTTGCTTGAGGGCAAGCAAAGTTTAAGTGTGGGGGAATTTGATAACGCTCAAATTGTGCATGTTTTTAGTAGCGTTATTCGTGTTTTTATGTATGTTATTTGGTTATATTTATATGCTTTTGTTACTTAATCGCACCAAAGTATGTTTGCAAAGTATATGTAGCCAAGTATAGGAAAAAGGAAGAACAAGTGAAAGATTAATGAAGAAAACAAGGATTTACGATCGTACGAAGATTCCCATGTCAAGATCCACTCCGAAAAGGCATTTCATAGAATGAAGATCCAAGTATTCATGATTCCAAGTTCCAAGTCAAAGGAAAGATCAAGTTTGGACAAAGAACCGAGAGCTATGAGAAAGATACAAGCCAAACATCAAAAGACCAAGTTTGTGTCTACAGGACAACTCCATCTGATCGGATGCAACCCGCAACCGATTCGGATGGAGATGATGATCAAGACCATCCGATCGGACACAACCTGTATCCAATCGGATGGAGCCCTCGTACTTTTCTCAAATCTGCACTTTGGTTCAATTCTAGGCTCTTCTATTTGGTATTCTAGGTCCTTCTAAGCTACTTGGAGGCCAAGTTGCAGCATTTAAAGTTCCTATGCTTGAGAGTAGTATAAATAGAGCCTTTGGAAATCATTTGAGGGAGACAACTAAGAGACAACAAAAAGAAAACTATTACACAACTATTATTCAATAATCAATCAACTCTCTCTAATCATTAAGCTCAACCTTCATATTGTTGACTTGATTTTGCATAGCTCGTATGCTAACATCATTCGTCTTAATGTAGTTCGAGAAATCATTAGAAGGTCCAACTTGAGGAGGAGAATGATGACGAATTAGAGCTTGGTAATTTTGGTTTCCTTGATTGAAATTCGTTCCATGGTTTTGGTTGTAACCTTGATTAGCATGATAATCTTGGTTATTTTGAAAACGGTTTTGATTGTTTTGAACGGAAGGAAAACCGGGTGGTCCCATTTGATTATTGGCACGGTAATTAACTTCTCCTTGAGGGCGAAATCCTTGATTTTGATTGTAATTCGCTGCTGCTGCGGTAGCATTGAAAACTTGGCCATCCGGTGGCTTGACAATCATAATAAGGATGGAGACCACCACAAATCACACAATTTGCAGTAACGGTCTTAACGGGCTCTGGTTTCTGGTTTTGAATCTTAATCTCTCTCACCATAAATTTAATTGCATCCGTAAGTTCGGCCATCTCCGATGGATGTGCCGAAGAAGAAGAACAGGTTTGAGCACCCACTTTGGAAACAACCGGTTTTTTTCGTGAAGTGGGAACTTTGGATTTGTTTTCGATAATCGTCAAAATATCTCTCGGAGTACGACTCAAGATATTACCACTGGGGGCTGTATTAAGCGAATCTTGATTGGTTTGAGTCAAAGCATTATAAAACGTATCGATTTGGTGCAATTCCGAAAAACAATGGTGTGGGCATTTATGAAGGAGATCATTGAAACGTTCCAATGCCTCACCAAAATTTTCATCAAAACGTTGTTGAAAATTCGTGATATCGTTCTTAAGATTCTTCGTCTTAGAAGGAGGAAAGAAATGATTCACGAATTTAGAGACGAGATCTTCCCAAGTCATAATAGAACGAGGAGGTTCTTTTTCGAGCCAAATTCGGACTGCCCCCTTGAGAGAAAATGGGAATAACATCAACTTAATTGCGGCATTAGGAACATCCCGATATTTCATAGTCGAAGTCAACTTATTAAGCCATCGGATGTGAGCGTGAGGATCATCCCTCTCGAAACCATGAAATTGGTTTAAAGCAATGAGTTGAATTAAACCGGTTTTTAACTCAAAGTTCTCGGAAAGAATCGGTGGTAAAACTATAGCATCTCCGTAACCCTCGGTGGGTGCTTGGAGCAACTCAAACATAGTACGTGTATCCGCCATTTCGGTAATGGGAGCTTCAACAAGAGTACGTATCTCGGGTACGTTTCTCTGTCTATGATTACGTCTACGATATTGTTGAGTCGTTATTGTGGGATTCGATTGAGAACGAGTGCGCATGCACTAAAAACACAAAATTCAAAAGAAAAACAAATTTTGAAAAAGAAAATATTTTTGGTTTTTTATATTTAGAAAAATTGAATAACAAATATTTTTTGCAATCGATTCGTCAATCGGTGCTCGATAGCTCTCTTAAGTTACTCACAAAGTGGCGGAGAAACAAAGGTCCGCAATAAATGCTAATTAAAAACCCGTTACTTTCGGTTCGACAATTTAATGTCAATCCTCCTTAAACCCCTCTTATATTTTGTAATCTAAATGTGAGCCGACGTAACAATTGACTTCATGATTTCTTTTTTTTTTTTTTTTTTTTTTTTTTTTTTTTTTTTTTTTTTTTTTTTTTTTTTTTTTTTGTTATTGTGAATACTTTAGGAAAAGTATTCGTGATTTTTATTTATTTATTTATAATACGAAAATATTCACAAGAGAAAACGATAACTTCACGGGGAAGGATGTTCAAAACACTAATCTTCAAACGTAACTCGATATTCGTTTCACACTTCCCCGGCAGCAGCGCCAAAAACTTGATGCGTATCAAAGTATATATATAATATATTATAGCAAGAAAAACCCTACCAATTAGTCAATTCGCTCTCTAACCAAGAGTGAAAATCCCAAGATGTCAAAGAAAGTCAAACCAAATATATTTCCTGAAGTATTAGATATTTTCGGGTCGTTTATGTCCCAACGAAGTGTGAATGAAAAATCAGATTCGGTTCGTGATCGGGTGATTTGAATAGTGAAAGATGTTTTGGAATTATGACTAAAAATAGAAAACATAAACTAAGAAACAACTAATAAGCATATAAAACAAAAAAGCAAAGCACAAATAAGAAATTACGTAATCTAAACTAAAAACGTGCACTTAACGGGAATTAAACGAGCCTTAAAAATCTAAACTAACAAATTTTAACCCTAGAAGTGCAAAATTAATTTCTAAAAGTCCTAAATGATTAAAAATAATTTTAGAAAAAAAGAATTATATATATATATATAATATATATATATATATATATATATATATATATATATATATATATATATATATTTTATTTTTATTTATTATGAATTAAAAATACTTTTAATCTAAAAATATTATTAAAAATACTAAACTATTTAAGAAAAATCTAAAAATTTTCTTAAAAGTAATTTAAGATATGTATAATTTAAGAAAAATAAAATGGTGTTGACAGCATATATCAATAAGCTGTGAATAAGCTAAAAAAGAAAATAATCTAATATTGAAAAAGTTGGTTAAGTAAATAACCACTGCAACCCTGAATGAAAAAGATCCAAGGGCGCAGTGATAGTGGTGTGGTGTGTGAGGCTTTGGTTGAGAGGGTTGAGGCCCAGGGTTCGAGCCTTGGACTTCCCCTTTCTCAAAGTTTTTATTTTTGCAAATTTTATTTTTAAAACTTATTAAAAAGCTGAAAATAAGTAACTTTTGTGAAAACACAATTTTATAAATCTTTAAATAAGCCAGAAAAAGCTGAAATGCTCAGCAGTTTATTATTCTAAACTAGTTAAGAACTAAAGGGATTAAGCAACTGATTAAGCACTTGAATAAGCTAACAAACTGATAAAATCTAAAAATCTAAACCTAATAAGCACTAATGACCTAAATGAACCATAAACAATAAGCTAAAAAGCTAAGAATCTAAATAAGCTAAAAACTAAAACTGCAATCAAAATAGCCTAAAAGGGGTACTTTAAGCTATTAAACTAAGAAGCTAATCTATGAAAACTACAGAACAGCATAGCTTAACAACTAAAGAACTCATAAAAACAATTTAAGACAATTTGGAGCTTATTTAGAGCTTAAAATTAAGCTGATAAGAAGTGCACTTTTGCTGATTATCTAGCAGACCTGACCCCTACTTTTTGATACTAAAAATAAGCTACCTAAAGCTTATGGAATAAGCTATAAACTACAGAACAGCAAAGAACACCAACTAATGAGCTTATAAAACCAATTTTAGATGATTAGGACTAAAAATAAGCTGTGAAAATAAGCTAATAAGCAACTCAGTAACATAATTTTTGGTTTTTCTTATTTGTGACATAAACTACTTGCAGACTCAAAAATTATGACACAAAACTTACTAAATGACTACAAACTTATAAAACTAGGCTAAATATGATTACCTAAACTGAATTGAGTCAAAATAACACCTAAAAAGCATTTTTATCAAATTAAGCTGTTATTAAAAGACTTTGAACTTTAAAACTTTGAAAACTTAACAAATACCTATGAAACTTAATAAAACTGCTTAAAATTACTTCTAAACTATTACTAGGAATGGATTAAAGCTTAATGAAATTGACTTAATGGTCAAAACAAGTTAAAACATAAAAAACACTATTTCTAAATCCTAAATCCAAATACCCCTATAAAACTGAATTTAAGCTTTTTAAACTGATTTAAACTATGAAACTCATGATTTATTGAAAACAGATTAACAATAAGTGTATTGAAAGGTTTTTAAGCAAAAGTCTATAAGAAATAAGCAAATAACCAATAAGCAAAGCTTATTGATTATTTTTTACAGTTAAAACACAAATAAAAGCAAATGACCATTTAACTGTGAAATAAGCTGTAAAACAGATAGATCTACTACTAATAAGCATATAAAAGACAGATTAAACACAGATAAGCAGAAATAAGAAGAAATAAGCAATTAGCAATTTTATAAGCTAAAAATGAAATTTAAAGATTAATACCTTGATCCTAGCTCAACAAGGATCAAATAAGCTTGAGGAGCTACTCTATAAGCTCCAGCTTATCAAATGATAAGCTGGTGAGACCCTATAAGCCCTTCCATTTCTGGCTTATCTTCCAAACTTAGCTTATTTATTTATTTATTTATTTATTTTTATATTTTTTTTGCTTAAAACAGATTATCAAATCAAAAACAAACCACAAGCTACTCAACTCAAAACAAGCTACTGAAAAGCTGGTTTGAGTATTAGTGAATGTATTAAGAGCTTATAAACAGCTTATTATCCAAAAAGAAACAACATAGTTGCATTTAAGTAAATTTAACTCGGATTTAAAATTAACTAAATTTTATTAATAACTTTGAAAGAGTACAATGCTTAAAAAGAAGTACAATGATAAAAAAAATAGTAAATTAAAATACAATAAGCTGAAAAATTAAGCTAAAGCTAAAAACAGAAAAATTAGATGCCTTGTGCTTGTGAGGAGGCCTTGTATTTATAGGGGTCTGAGATGCTTCCAGGGTTTCCAAGAGCATTCTGGATCTTTAATCTTGTACCTTGATTGATTGCTTTGTCATACACTTAATTCTCCTCCCTTGGATCATGCGCCACGTTAGTTCAACAAATAGGATGCTCTCGGATTGCCAGCGTGGCCACTAATGGATGTCATCCTTCTGACATGTCAGAGCTTCTAGAAGAGGTTAATGATTATTTAAGTGGGGTGAATGGTGCAGGGTAAAACGGGAGGGATGATGAACAGTGAATAGTAACTGGTTTTGGCGCTCTCTTTTGTTTGTTTGACCCGAGTTTTAATTGTTTTGACCATGGGTAAAAGGGGCTTGACTCGGGTTGGATCCGGGTTTTATCAATGTTGGGCTTGGGTTTAGTAATTTGGACTGGACCAGGTTTAGGATATATGGGATTTAACATTAGTTAGTTTGGGGACTAACTATGAAATAGGTTAAGGACTAATGGTGTAAATTGGTTTTGGACATTTGGTGAAAATGATTTATCATTAAGGTTCGGTTTGGTATTTTTAGGTTTATGCATGATCCAAAATGTAGAAAACTCTCCCCGGCTCTGTCTTTTCACGCTCTTTCCATTCTCGTGCTCGGTTTTGTCCATTTTGTCATTATTTTTTTCCTTTTCTCATATCCGTTACCTGCACATTTACAAACACAAAAAAAAAAACATATATTTGGCATTTATGGTCAGTTTTTGGTCTTTTGAGTCCGTTTTTTGATAAAGAAAAGGTATGTGATTTAACACATACCAAAATCCCCCAGACTAAGATATTGCCGTGTCCTCATGCAATGTCTTCACATCACGCTTTTGAAACCAAAAATTTCAAACCTCTCTTAAAAACTTTGAAAAGTAGCAAAGTGTTCTTCAAAAGAGTTTAAGAAATCAATAGTTCTAAAAACGCCCCATTTTACCATTTTATTATGTCTAATATCTTTTTGTATTTTTCTCATATGACGGGATGTTGACTCTCATTATTTAATTTATAATTTTTAGGATCACGGTGAAAGAAGCACTTTTCATGAAAAAGCGTCCACATGGATAAAATTCATCATCCTTGATTTTTCGCAAGTCCCCAAACCAAGCTTAAAAACGAAATCATTGCTAAGTACAAATTAGATGCTAACACTACCCATAGATGCTAATTGTGTACACGCAGCTACTTCTTGCTCCCTTATTCCTAATTCCTCTAAGGATTTTATTTTGAAAAATAAGTCTTTTCTTGTTTCCATAGATTTTTAGTCCGATAAAGGCACAAAGTTTAGACACTAACTAGTTTAAAATCCTTCACTCGAGAGTTGCCCATAAAAATGAGGTCCACATCAAGGTCCTAACTTATCACGATTTAGGGGATATCCTTTTTATTTCGACCAAAATAACTCATCTACGAGTCCAGAGACAGAAGCTTTATTTAGATATCTCCGGAGTCGAAGTTTGGCATTATTAAGCGCATTAGCCCTCGGCCCTTTGTAACAACTGCAACAACGGGAGCGAACCGTCAAGAAACAGTAGCCTATTATGACCTTGGAAATTTTCCTCCACCTTTTTGAAGTCTGAGACAACTGCAGCGAACCGTCAGAAAACAGAAAACTTTTATGGCTTTGGATTATTAAATTTATTTATTATTACATATATTATTTGCCAAACCCCGAGTCCTACGGCCTTTCAACATCCGAAACAATAGCAGCTAACTATCAGGAATCAGTTGTATTATTTCCCCGCAACACTGGTAGTACCCTGATGTGTACCCAACTTTCATACGAAAGAATTCCCTAAAGAAGGAGTAAAAACAAACTATCGCCAAAACTGTGCACCTTTAATTATTTTGAAATTTTTTATTTTTGTGTTTATTTAGCTGATGGGAGCAAAAAAGCCACAATTAACCTCTATGAGCTCTAAAGAGATCCAGCTACTCCACGCTTAGCATCTAACTTATATTTAACTCTATTATTTTTCGTTCTTCGCAAATTTAAAATTCTAAATAATAAGATCCGCGAATGCTTAGTCGAATAAAATCAAGCTTTTTCATATTCAAAGTCAATTATGGAAACTTGCAAATTCTTGGCCTTGTTAAGCTAGAATTCGTGTATTAAAGCTTCTTGTATAAAAGACTAGAAAAAGCTTTCAGTTATAAAGGTTAAGGGGACAAGATAGAGTTCAACACGCTCGATCAAGTCAAAATTTTATTCCTACTCTCACCAACGGAAAGTCGACAATGTGTCAAAACACTTATTATATTTTTGAATTTTATTTTAAAATTTTCAATTTTTTTGGAATTTTGGAGGAAAAACGGGGTTGCGAGAGTAGAAGGCAAAATGCAAGGTAAAATCAAATCGAAAGATTACCCCCCCCCCCCCAGACTAAAATGAATCATTGTCCTTAATGTTTTGAAATAAGGGTTCTCTTACGCAAATCTAAAGCCGTTTATTAATTATGCTAATAGATAAACGTTAGTCGATAAGATTTAGGATATCGGATTTCCCAATAAGCACTGAAGGATGATGTTGATGCAAATAATGTTCTAAAAATGTTATTTATATCTTTCGATAACTTCACGTTTTGAGGATGAAAAAATGTGAAAACACGTTACGTTAAAATTAACGTAAACAAGTTTTTAGTCGAAAGATCCCATTTCTACGCAAATCACTCTAGGTATGCACAAACAAATTTACAACTTGACAAATGATCAAAGAAGTGAATTTGTGTTTAAAACTTCACATTTTTAATGTGACAAAATATTTTTTCAAAAGTATACTTTACAAGTTATTTTTGAATAATTAAGAAATATTTTATTGGAAAAATAAGTTCAAATAACATAACAGCTATTCCCCCCCCCCAAAATCAGCTCCAAACTTCCCCAAATAAATTTTCACCACTAAAGACACAAAGAGGAGCGTTTTTGTCTGGCACTGTACCACGGTACCACTAAATTTAGTGGTACCGTGGGTGATTTAGTGGTACCGTGTACCTGTAACGGCTAGAATTTTTCTGCCTATAAATACCAGCCCTCCTCACAATTTTTGGGTATCCTTTTTCACAAAGAATTTTCTGAGTTCAATACTCTCACATTTTCTCTTCTTGATCATTTAGTTTAGTTTTCTTTTGGTTTAAGAGTAATCCAATCATCCAACCAAGTGATCACCTTCATTCCTCTTCTAGTGCAAGAGAAGAACACAAGGTATCCAAGTAGATACAAAGTGTTGTAGTTGTAGTTAGAGCACTTGTAACACTTGTTACATACTTGTTGTATCTTTGTATACATCAAGTTCATTTTTCTTTTGAGAGTTTGTGAGAGAAGATCATTGTGATCTTATAGAGATATTGAATATCTCTTGTAGCTTGTGAGCTAGTGTGTTGATCAAGGGTAGATAGGGTAGATTGAGTCAAGTGAGGGTTGATCATTGTGATCTTGTCGAGATCTTGGAGATCTCTTCGAGCTTGTGGGCTAGTGTATTGATCAAGTAGATCAAGGGTAGATCGGGTAGATCGAGTCAAGGGTGTTGATTGTGTGAAGTAGAAAGGATCAAGTGGATCGTGGTAGATTGGTGCTAGCTAAGATTAGCACTCGACATTTAGCTTAGTGTCGGAAATTAGGATAAGCGACGTTGTACGGTTTTCTCCGCCTGAAGGGATGTTTGTTGACATAGTGCTTGAAACTCTCAAGTGTGGTACTCGGGGAGTGGAGTAGGGCAAAGAAGAGCTTCGTGACCGAACCACTATAAATCTTTTTGTCTCGGTTTGATCTTTCCATCTCTTTTCCTTAAATTTATTACTTACATTAGATAGTTTAGTTTAGTGTTCATATTGGTGTTTATTGATTACACATAAGATTCGAATAATAGTTTTTCAAAAGTAAAGTTTTTAAGAAGATTTAAAAACCGGTAAAACTATTTAACCCCCCCTTCTAGTTTTCCACAATTGGTATCAGCAGCCACGTCAGTCAAGATTTTAAAGTAAATTGTATATTAAAACTTGAACCGATCAATGGATTCTGACAAATATCAAGAAGGGCAATCTATGAAAAGACCACCACTTTTCGAAACCGATTGTTTTATATATTGGAAAACAAGATTCGAAACGTATGTGAAATAAAAAGACATTGATCTTTGGCATATTATTACCAAGGGTGACTTTCAACCGATTCAAAAGAATCCGAAAACTAAAAGGGATGAAATAGTTCCTTATAATAAACAAAGTGATGAACTCAAAAGAAAATTAGCCAAAAATGATGAGGCTAAAATGATGATTTATAATGCTTTGCCTAAAAAGGAATTTGAAAGAATTTTCATGTGTAATACGGCAAAAGATATTTGGAAAACTTTGTTAGTCACTCACCAAGGTAATAATCAAGTCAAAGAGAACAAGATAGATCTTCTTGTGCAACAATATGAACAATTTTCCATTTCGGAAGATGAATCTATTGATAATGCTTTTGCTAGATTTAATACTATTATTACTAGTCTTAAAGCTCTTGATGAAGGTTATTCTAGCAAGAATTATGTTAGGAAGTTTCTTAGGGCTCTACATCCCAAATGGAGAGCAAAGGTCACCGCCATTGAAGAGACTTGGCGACATTATCACTCGATGAACTAATATGAAATGTGGAGTTTGTTAGACTCCTTGGATCGTTTTGAGCATCTAGGGTTAAAAAATAACAATGATAATAACATGATACACAGCGGAATTAAACAAACATCAAAGTTATTGACACAAATTTTTTCCAAACACCATCACCTCCAAATTCTATTCGATCACAATAGAACGGTTACACTAAACTTGTAACAGGATCAAAGACACCTTTGATCTTGGAGGAATACGAACACAAACTAGTTCTAGGCATTTACAAGACATATGCCTTAGAACACACACACACACCTTTCTAATATTTACATTGTGAAAGACTTATGTAAACTACGTACCCTGCCTCTCTTTATATAATAGAGAGTGCTAGGGTTTACAAAGAGATAAGACTAAATAATATAAAATCGTTTCTACATAATAAGTTATTTCCTGTATCTTTAATCATTGTAGCTTTCTCTCTTTGTCATCTTTAGTCCTTCTTGTTTCATTCTTTTATTTCTTTTGTCACATCAAATCTAGAATCCCAACAATCTTCCCCTATTTGATGATGACAAAACAAACAAAGTCGTGTACGAACTTCCCTAGACGAAGTAGCTGAAGTTGAGATGTAATCATCTCCCTGAATGAAACAAACTGTCTTCCCCTTAAACCATGCCATGCCACCACAATATTTTCAGGGGAAGATTGTTGGGATTCTAGATTTGATGTGACAAAAGAAATAAAAGAATGAAACAAGAAGGACTAAAGATGACAAAGAGAGAAAGCTACAATGATTAAAGATACAGGAAATAACTTATTATGTAGAAACGATTTTATATTATTTAGTCTTATCTCTTTGTAAACCCTAGCACTCTCTATTATATAAAGAGAGGCAGGGTATGTAGTTTACATAAGTCTTTCACAATGTAAATATTAGAAAGGTGTGTGTGTGTGTTCTAGGGCATATGTCTTGTAAATGCCTAGAACTAGTTTGTGTTCGTATTCCTCCAAGATCAAAGGTGTCTTTGATCCTGTTACAAGTTTAGTGTAACCGTTCTATTGTGATCGAATAGAATTTGGAGGTGATGGTGTTTGGAAAAACTTTGTGTCAATAACTTTGATGTTTGTTTAATTCTGCTGTGTATCATGTTATTATCTTTGTTATTGTTTAACCCTAGATGCTCAAAACGATCCAAGGAGTCTAACAAACTCCACAATTGGTATCAGAGCTTGGGGAGCTCGTTACCTAGGGATTCACAAAGTTCTTTGGTGTCGACAGAAGCATATTCGAAAAAGATTTGAAGAAGGTTGCTGCTGCTGTTAATTCAAAGTCTCACAATCTTATACTAATTAAATATTGTGTCGGCACTGTGAAGGTAAGAATTGAATATCATTGGTCTTTGTGTTTTTAAAAGAATTCTCTTATCTCGTACTGCATTAATGGGACGATGGACAAGATTATGATTATTATTTTATTGAGTTTAATTATTTTATATTCGGTTATTGTGGGACTCGGTCAATGATGAGTTTTATAAATTGATCTGATTGGAGAAGTGAATTGGGATTGGAATATTGGATCAGTATTGATTGTCGCTTATTGATATTAAATTGGTCGATTATTATAATGTCTGATTCGTCGAATTGTGGAAGATTTAAACTTGTGAGGTTAATAAAGTTCGTTGTCGTCTTCTGCAAGAGTCAATCAGTAAAGAATTTGTTTGATTATAAAAGTACTGCTGCTAGATTGATACATGTATAAGATTTCATTGGTCAAGCACATGGGTCGGTCAAGGTATATTTAATTCGTAGTTGATCAAGAAAGTCGCTTATGGTCAGTGGATCACATTTATTGCAAGTTGGAGCAGATCAGTATTTGGTATTTAATTGGGATTACACAGTGCTGTTACGCTTATTACTCTGCTGTTGCATGTATTATACTCTGCTGCTAAGTTATGTTATTCTGCTGCTGCATATTTTACTCTGCTGCTACGTCTGATATACACTCTGCTGTTCGATGTGAATTTACTCTGCTGTTACGCATATTGACTTTGCTGCTGGACTTACTCTCTGCTGCTACATTATTGCTGGGTTTACATGATTGATAGTTGCATTATTTACGAGCAGTGAGGGGAAGTAAGTATGGTTATTGGTTTACACACACAGGGGAAGTTCACACACACAAGGAGTTTGTTTATTTGTTCTTAAAAGATTTAAAAGGCTCGTATTTGGTTTAATGGATTAATTGATTACGAAGACGATTGATCATGACTTAATTGATATTGTAGTTGAGTTTCACAGTGCGCGTTCTTATCATATCTCAAAGTGGGTGTTACACTTTGGAGATAACTTGTTTGTTTTATACGGTGGTGACAACAACTTGATGAATCTAGCAGTGTGTGATTTTCCTTATGATGCTCTATGCACACATTCGCTATCACTTGAAGGAGTTACATTGTAGTGCTCAGTGTCTCATTAAAGATGAGGATTTTGTCAAGGGATTGCGGTCTACTTATATGGTGTTAGTATAAGTTTGGAGTCACGTGGATAGTGCAAGATATAAGACGCAAGTTTGGGAAATTCAACTTCTTTATCAAATTTGTTATTCTCAGTTTTCTTCATCAGTGATCATTACAAGGAGCTTACTGATTTGAAGAATCATTTTATGTACATGCATCACTCGAGAGGAAGTTTTTTCAGTTTATTCATTCTCTATTTGTTAATAAAAAAAAGGGGAAGAAATATTGTGGTGGCATGGCATGGTTTAAGGGGAAGACAGTTTGTTTCATTCAGGTAGATGATTACATCTCAACTTCAGCTACTTTGTCTAGGGAAGTTCGTACACGACTTTGTTTGTTTTGTCATCATCAAATAGGGGAAGATTGTTGGGATTCTAGATTTGATGTGACAAAAGAAATAAAAGAATGAAACAAGAAGGACTAAAGATGACAAAGAGAGAAAGCTACAATGATTAAAAATACAGGAAATAACTTATTATGTAGAAACGATTTTATATTATTTAGTCTTATCTCTTTGTAAACCCTAGCACTCTCTATTATATAAAGAGAGGCAGGGTACGTAGTTTACATAAGTCTTTCACAATGTAAATATTAGAAAGGTGTGTGTGTGTGTGTTCTAGGGCATATGTCTTGTAAATGCCTAGAACTAGTTTGTGTTCGTATTCCTCCAAGATCAAAGGTGTCTTTGATCCTGTTACAAGTTTAGTGTAACCGTTCTATTGTGATCGAATAGAATTTGGAGGTGATGGTGTTTGGAAAAACTTTGTGTCAATAACTTTGATGTTTGTTTAATTCCGCTGTGTATCATGTTATTATCATTGTTATTGTTTAACCCTAGATGCTCAAAACGATCCAAGGAGTCTAACAAACTCCACAATTTAACAGCAGAGTTGACTATTTCCTTCTTTATGGGCACTGTTGGTACAATAGGAGAGATAACTCTAGAAGTACCATCTCTCATCAAAACTTCCCTGGGAACCATATTTCTTTTGGGGTGAGGGTGAGTCTTTCTAGCAAATTTTCTATGGTTCACCCTAGTGTATTGGTTCCAAGCTGGTTTCTTATAGCACTCATCTTGCAGATGTTCAAAACTACCACAACAATAACATGCCTTCTTAAGTAATTGAAAATCAGTACCTAATTTGTGTGAAACTAGGTTGTTCCAATTTCTCTGGTTTCCCCTAGGCAAGTTATTTGATCTTTTAGGATATTCTCTAGGTGTGTTTTCATACTCAGCCATCTTCCTAGAGATACCTTTACCAAACCTAGGCTTAACAAAATCAACCCTTTTAGCCCTAGGTACTTTTGATTCAACAATAGTAGGAATTTCTTCCTTTTTGTTCTTAGAGGTTGAATCAGATTCTACTTCATCATCATCACTGTCAGACACCCAATCTTCAATCAGGGGTGCTTGTTCATACTTCTTTACCTCAACCTTAGGTGACTCTAATTCTTTTTCACTAGTTTCAACTACAGGTTTACTAGTTGCACCTACAGGTGTGGCTCCAGACTCAGATATGAAAGTTAGTGTCCTAGTAGGAGGGGCATTGGCACTAAGATTTGTAGGGTGAGCAACAGCATTATATCCTATACCATTAAAGTGTCTTCCTAATGGTTTACTGAGAATGTCAGTGGCAAATTGTTGTTTTTCCACCCTAACAATGTGTTTTTCAGTCTCACTTTTAGCTAAATCTCTAGCCTGTTCAGCCTCTCCTACTTTTTCAATAAGAACCTTAATCTCATCATCTTTCTTGATAATTTCATTTTTCAGGATAGTGATCTGATCAAGGTATTCAACTTCAACCTTTTTATAAAACTCTAGTTTCTCTTCTAAGTTCTTTAAACCATATTCATAACTAAGATTATCTAGCTTAAGTGTTTCATTTTCCATTTTAAGGCTTCCATTGCTAGACTTAAGTATCTCAATTGTATCAGAACATGATTTAAAAGAACAAGATGATTCATTTGATACCTCAGAGTCTGATCCAGAAGAAGAATAGGCCATGAGAGCAAAATGCTGTACTTCAGGATCTTCTTCAGCTATCAATGCACAATTTGGACCATCCTCAGCAAGATCACTCCAATCAAAATCACCTAACCCATCACATGATACCATAGCAGTAGTAGAATTTGGCTCTTCATCAGCAGACTTCTTGAAATTTTCATTGCTTCTTTTTGGTGCTTTGCATTCTCTTGCAAAGTGTCCCTTCTTTCTGCAATTAAAACATTCAGCCTTTGACTTGTCAAATCCCACACTCTTATTCCTTCTGAACTTCATCTCTTTCCCAGTACGCTTAAGAAACCTTCTTGCCCTCATAGTAAGCATTGCAAACTGCCATTGCATATCAATCTCCTCAACATCATCAGGATCAAGTTCATCCAGATCTTGAGGCATGACTGAAGTACTTGTAGTAAGTTCAGCCAAATAAGCACAAATTGCAGCATCACTGATGGTGTTGGTGTTAGCAGAGTCAGCAGCAGAGACATGTGAACCAACAGCAGGAGCAAAAGCACCACCAGCAGAGTGCTGTTCTTGATATCTACCATTATTCTTGCTGTTTGAGGAAACAAAAGCAAGATTATTTGTGGTAGAAGATGAACTTGACAATCCTTTCACTTCAGATTCATAAACCTTCAAGTTATTGTACAGATCGTCCAATGTCATAGTATCAAAATCTTCCTTGTGCCTCCAAACCACTGTATGAGTGTTCCATTCAGAAGATAGACTTCTCAGAAACTTTAGATTAACATCTTCTTGAGATGGTTCAATCTTCAAAAGAGCCATCTGACTGGTTAACTTATGAAGTCGATCATAAGTTCCCTCAATGTTCTCAGAACCCAAAGCAGAAAAAGTCTGAAACTGGTGCTTCAGTAGATTCTTTCTTGATTTCTTGGTAGCCTCATTCCCACCAAATCGAAGTTCAATTGCTTCCCACAACTCCTTAGCAGACTCAAGATGATTAAAACTCAATTGATAATCATTAGGTATTCCCATCATGAGAATACTGTGAGCCTTAACCTCCAATTTTCTCTGTGCTTTCTCCTCACTTGTCTTGAGAGTCAAGACTGATCCAGTAGCAGTCTTGGTTTGTACCTTGTCGCCTTCAAGAACAACATCCCAAAGTGAGTAATCAACCATTCACATGTATTGTTGCATCCTCATCTTCCAGATCTCATACTCTCCAGTCTTGAGCATGGGAACTCTTGATGCAGTAATCATGTGTGTTGAATCGGAATCCATTGCTTACTTTGATGATTAGCAGATCTTGTATTCAGAAATTCTTCTTGGTACCAGTTTCTAGATCACAAGCTCTGATACCACTTGTTGATCCCAGTTGAGCTTCACGATCTTATTGATTACTTTAGATAAATCTAAGATAATCGGTATAGAAACTGATCTTAGGTTGTATATCAAATATTATGCGGAAACTAATACTTGATCTTAAGAAGAACGAATTCTCAAACAACACTTCAATATATTAATACGATTGCTCTGAATAGCAATAGGGTTACAAGAAACCTTGAAGTGTAAAACAATACGTATGCTAAGATAATCGATAATTAACTTTAACCCTAGAACCTCCTTTTATAGCGTAAGGAGTCCTAGTCGGTTTACAAGACTTCCTATACAAGAAAAATATTCATACGTATTTTTTCTATACTTATCCTTAACATACTATACATATCCTATAGACAGCAGAGTAAATCTTCTAGCACCAGAGTCTTCGTGAGCTAGCAGCAGAGTTACACTATGCCTATTGTCCAAACAGCAGAGTTATCAAAACAGCAGAGTTAATACACTAATCAGCAGAGTCACATAACTATCCAACAGAGTTATGTTTCTCGAATCAGCAGCATTTTAGACCCAACATGAAACTTGAAGGTTCATGAGATGATAATCAAGAAAGACTTCGATATAGTCAAAGGCAAAAGCGAGAGAGTTAGATCTCTAGCATTGAAAGCCAAAAAGGAGTCTAGTGATGAGGAATGTTCGAATTCCGATAGTGAAGATGAAGAGCATGCGTTAGCCATTAGAAACTTTAAAAAGTTATTTAGGAGAAGAGGTAGGTTCGTTAGGCAACCTCGTGATGATAAGAAGCCATCACAAAAGAACCGAGTTAAAAAGAAAGGAACGAGTGATAGGTAATGCTTTAGATGGGGAGATCCTAATCACCTCATAGGAGAATGTCCCAAACCACCGAAAACCAACAACCAAAGAGCTTTCATAGGAGGCTCTTGGAGTGATAGCGGTGAAGAAGAAGAGAAGAAGCCCAACGATGAAACATTTCTAATGGCTCAGGCTTCAAATGAGGTACATTCCGACTCTTCTTATTATAGTGATGATAATTCGTCAATAGATGATAATAGATTATATGACGAATATAATAAACTGTGCGAAGTAAGTTCTTAAATTTTAGGTAGAAACAAAACACTAAAATTAAAATTGCATGAACTCGAAGTGCAAGTTTTAGAACTAAAGGATCAAGTAAAAAGACTTGAGAATAATAAAGAAATAGATGTAGGTTATAGGTCATGCATAAGTCTTCAAGTAGAGAATGAAAAACTCAAAGAAAATGCTTTAACGATCATTAAGTTTGAAAAAGGAACAAAGACACTTAATGATATGCTTGAAAATGTTAGGTATAGTGAACATGCCGGAGCGGGCTTAGGATTTGACCCAAACAAAGCTTCGACAAGTAAAACGAAACAAGTAAAATTTGTCAAACCCACAAGTTCTGTCAAAACAGTGGACGGTACCATTAAAGGTACAGACGACACCACTAAAATTAGTGGTACTGGAGACAGAATTGAATCGAGTTTGAAAAATAATTCAAGACCTAAAACACGTCACATAGTTGTTAATAGTGTCAAAGTACCTATTACTAGTAAAAAGGAAGTCAAAAGGTTTTACAAACCCTTGTCAACCCCCGGGCTTGGCTTTGTAAAACCCGACACTAGGTCAAAGACTCCTCCACATAGAAAAACAAATGTTCCCAAACCTCGGTCAAGAACTCCTCTACCGAGAGGTAACTCTAGAAGACAAAGTTATCCAAATAACTATCCCGTCACTTGGAATAACCGTCAACTACAGAGTTACTTACCATGGGAAATTTGCCCTCCGTTCCAACATCTTAACCAAATGCAACTAATGCATGGGATGTTTAATACTAACAACTTTGGACCCATGAGATATTGGGGACCAAATGTTTGAATGTTTATCTTATTCTATATATATGCTTGGGAAACGACTTGGAGGCCGACGAATGGGTTAAGGATAGTGGATGCACTAATCATATGACGGGTAACTGAAGTCTATTCTCATCATACAAGGCGTACAACAGAGGTAATGTCACTTTTGGTAGTAAACTTAAGGGCAACATAATAGGCAAAGGTACGATTACTCAAAACTCCCTCACTATTAGAAATGTTGAGCATGTAGATAACTTATGATTTAACTTGCTTAGCATTAGTCAAATGGTAGACAATAAGTGTAGAGTTATATTCTTCAAAGAGGGTAGTGAGATCACTAAGAATGGCAAAACCATAGGCAAAGGAGTTAGGAAGAATGGCTTATTTGTTATGAAAATAGGGAATAAACCTCAGGATATGATTTGCCTAGCAACCATAGATGATAATTCCACTCTATGGCATAGGAGACTGGGTCACGCCAATATGTGTTTGATACAATCATTGGCGTCTAAGGAACTAGTTAGAAACTTATCTAAGATTAAGTTTGACAAACACTTTTGTGATGCTTGTAAGGTTGGAAAACAAGCTCACTCTAGCCACAAAGCTAAGAATATCGTCTCGACCTCTAGATGCCTAGAACTCCTACATATGGACTTATTTGGTCCATCCGCCGTACGGAGCTACGGAGGAAATTACTACACCTTAGTAATAGTTGATGACTACTCTAGGTATACTTGGACTAGATTCCTTAAGAATAAGACACAAGCTTTCGAGGAATTCAAAATCTTTAGTAAGAAAGTCCAAAATCAACTAGGGTGTACAATAATTTCTATTAGGACGGATCATGGTCGGGAATTTGATAATGAAGTGCAATTTGGAGTATATTGTGATGCTAATGGTATTACACATAATTTCTCGGCTCCACGCACTCCACAATCAAATGGGGTAGTTGAGCGAAAAAAATCGTACTCTACAAGAGATGAGTAGAACGATGTTGAATGAACAATCAAATCCGCAAAAGTTTTAGTGTAATGCGGTGGACACCTCAACTTACATACTAAATAGGATTATAATTAGCCCTATTTTAGAAAAAACACCATACGAGATCTTGAAAGGTAGAAAACCTACTCTAGATTACTTTAGAGTGTTTGGAAGCAAGTGCTTCATACTCAACACTAAAGACTACCTCACCAAGTTTGACCCAAAGTCTTACGAAGGTGTTTTCCTAGGTTACTCCCAAAATAGTAAAGCCTATGTTGTCCTAAATAAGGAAACAATGAAAGTCAAAGAGTCACTCAATGTGACATTCGATGAAAGTCCTCCACCAACTAAAACATCACCCTTGGTAGATGATGACTTAGATGAGGATGAAGCCATTAAGGTTAATGGCAAGAAAATCTTAGAAGATGACATTGAGGATGAAATAGTTGAAGTTGCCGAAGTTGTCAACATTAAGGAATCCAAGAACCATCCCATTGAAAATGTCATAAGAAACCTAAACCAAAGAACTCTTAGGTCACAAGCACAAAACAAAATTAATTTCTTTAGTTTTATATATACCGTAAAACCTAAGAATGTCGGTGAAGCAATTAAGGATGAAAGCTGGGTAGTTGCCATGCAAGAAGAGTTAAATCAATTCACCGCAAACCAAGTTTGGGATTTAGTACCTCCACCTAAGAATTAAACCTTCATAGGAACTAAGTGGGTGTTTAGGAATAAACTCGACAAAAATAGCGTCGTAACTAGGAATAAGGCAAGGTTGGTAGCACAAGGCTATAACCAACAAGAAGGAATAGATTACGATGAAACTTATGAACCCGTAGCTAGATTAGAGTCTATTAGGATACTCCTTGCCTATGCTTGCTCCTTAGAATTTAAATTATACCAAATGGACGTGAAAAGTGCATTCTTAAATGGTTATATCAATGAGGAGGTATATGTTACACAACCTCCAGGATTCGTTGATTTCAAGAAACAGAATCATGTTTATAAACTCAAGAAAGCACTCTATGGTCTCAAACAAGCTCCTAAAGCTTGATATGATAGACTAAAGGCATTCTTGATTGAACATGAATATACCATGGGAGTAGTTGACAACACACTCTTCACGAAGAAAAATAATTCACATCTTATCATTGTTCAAATATATGTCGACGACATCATATTTGGCTCAACTTGTCCAGAACTGTTCGATGATTTCTCTAAGATCATGCATGACGAGTTTGAGATGAGCATGATGGGCGAATTAAATTTCCTCCTTGGACTACAAATAAAACAAATGGAAGTTGGTATCTTCTTTAATCAATCTAAGTATAGTAAGAAGATGCTTAAGAAATTTAGTTTAGAAGAGTCTAAGCCCATGAAAACTCCCATGTCCACGGAAATGAAACTCACGAAAAATGAAGAAGGTGAGTCCGTGGATAGCACTAAGTATAGAGGTATGATAGGAAGTTTATTATACCTCACGGCAAGTAGGCCCGACATCATGTTTAGTATCTGCCTTTGTGCTCGCTTCCAAGAGGATCCCAAAATCTCTCACCTTGAAGCGGTTAAGCGTATCTTTTGATAAATTAAAGGCACTATACACTTGGGATTATTCTATCCCAAGGAGACCGGTGTAGAAACTGTTGTCTATGCCGACTCTGATCATGCGGGAGATTATTTGGATCGAAAAAGTACGAGTGGCTTTTGTACCTTCATGGGTTGTTGTATAACTTCTTCGTTCTCCAAGAAACAAACGGCTCTTGCTATCTCCATGATCGAAGCCGAGTACGTAAGCGCTGGAAAGGCATGTCAACAAGTACTATGGATGAAACAAGCTCTTATTGACTATGACATCCATCTTGACGACGTTCCCATTATGTGTGATAATAAAGGTGCTATTGACTTGAGCAAAAACCCCGTTCAACACTCTCGTACTAAACACATCGAAATTCGTCACCACTTCCTTCACGATAACGTTCAGAAAGGAAACATTTCTATTGAGAAAGTTCCCTCTCAAGACAATATCGCCGACATCCTAACCAAACCTCTCAAATGAGAATCCTTCTACTATCTTCGTCTAGGTCTAGGAATGATGGAACATATTCCCTAAATCTTATGACTATTTAAATATTTCACTGAAAATATTGAAGTCATCTCGTGCGTCTCGTCTCATGACTCTTTAAATATTTCACTGGAAATATTGAGTCACCCCTCACATCCCTCGTATGACTACTTGAATATTTCACTGGAAATATTAAAGTCATCTCCTTTCGTTTAGTCTAGGTTCTCCTCGTCAAAATAATTTATTAGGTATAAATTCTTTCCTCGTGTCAAAAAGTCTCACTAAAACAGCAAGACTTATTCGTCAAAAATTAAAACGGGACAAAAATTCATCCCTGCAGATCACGGCACCATTAAATTTAATGGTACCGTGGTACCGTGTATCTGATACAAACCATATTTCAGTCCTCTTTTCCCACATTATTCATGTTATAGTCTCCCAACTTCTGCAATTGCTGCCAAAACCAAACCTCACAACCCAAAACTCAATTACACCCTTTCAAGATCACTCTCAAGGCATTAATTTTCAAGATTATCAACTACTTTCACTTTTCAACATAAATTGTAAGTCATTTGACTCCAATTTATCTTTAATCTTGAGTCTAGGGTTTATTTATACATGAAAATTGAATTGGGGTTTTTCAATTCTGATTGAGTCTCTATGAAATTAGGACTGGGATTAGGCAATGTATAACCTTCATGATTCCCTTAACATAGGATTTGCGTAAACCCACTTAAATCACATATTTTGGTTCAAACCTTATTTTTATTAGATTAAATAGGTTTAAGAGGAATCATGTCTAGAATGTTTGCAATTAGGATTAGAAGTCATTAACTTTCTAACTTTTCAAAATTTTTGGCGCCAAAACATTGAAGTCGCCAAACACCCCAATTCCATTGTTTTTGAAAAATTTCACGAAACTAGGATCATGAAACATTTTTCGTGCATTGTTAATGCAAACTGAAAATGTTTTCTCATGCATACATGATCTCACGAATATTGATCGAATTACATAACTAATATGTATTTATCAACATATTCGCTTGAGCAAAAGTGAAGTTAGGAGCGTTTGGGTAATCTCATTATTTATAGTTTTAGAGTCGAGATTACCGCACCTCCACATAGTTTGCGTATAGGCACACACTAGGCACGTGTTTTTAAAGAAACTATTCTCAACGTTGATTTTTCCTTATATTTTCTTATAGGTAAAAAAAATGTCTCATGAGTATGATTTTGATCATCTTCTAACCGACACCTATACTCCCAAAATCTCTCGTGAACCTACGACACCCGGTAGTCACATTTGTGCCTATGTAAATCTTGAAACCCGTCGGTTTCATGAAGGTCGAGTCGTTGATCCATCCTTAGTTTATCATAGGGATATCAACAGCTCATTTAGAGCTATAGGATTCGATTGCTTACTTCACATTAACGAGCACATTTGTCCTTATTTTGTGTTAGAATTCTTTTGACAAGTTAAACTTGTATGTAACGAGGATCAATCTCTGTCATTTTGGTTTTGGATCCGAAACTTCAAATTCATCTTAACTCTTAAGCAATTTGCTCAAATTCTTCGAATCCCCAATCATGGGCAATGCGCCTATACTAAGGATTGGTGTCTCGAGTCTCTCTTCAACTATTGAGAAGAGAATAGTCCGTACTGTTCCTATATACCCTCTCCAACCGAACTTACCAAACTCATTCGTACTCATAAGTACTCTTCTTACCCAAATCCAACGAAAATTCGTTTGGAAGAGGTTCATTACGAACTACTTTTTTGGGCAGTCATCCTGCGGGAAAATGTTCTAAGTCTAACAGGAAATCGTGAGCAACTTCCGGCGTGTTGTGCTCATTTGATTTACTGTCTTCTTACTCAACAACCGTACAATCTTACTTACTTCTTCGCTAAGCGAATTGTACATCTCAAGGGTAACAAAAATAAATTGATACCCTATGGGATGCTCCTAACTCATCTTTATCACCACCTCATGAACTATCATCCATACCTTAGTGGTCCTCAATACTCACTCTTCGATCCTGTCATGAAACCCCTCAATGAGTCGTATGTCTCATCCATCCTCATTTCTGAATCCTCCACTAATTATGCACCATTTGATGATCTAAATCATGAGGAAGTAATGCATAATCAAGATGTGAGTGTGATAAAAACGGGAGCAAGCTCAAGTCATAAGTAGTTAGGGAGGGATTAGTATTACTATTAGGGATTAATACTCTTTGCTATTTTGCATGCTTGACATTTATTCTATCACCTTGCATGAATTTTTATATGATCCTTGGATGATAGCTTATTTTGTCCTTTGTGTTTGCATGCTTATAGATTATCTTAGAAAATTGCATAATAATCTTTATTTGCTAGGAGTAGCTTAATATGGGACACATTAGGCAAATAAATCTTTAGTGATTTGAGGCACCAACATTTTGTGCAAATAGTCCCCCTAGAAAACTCACCTTAGCTGCCCAGAACTAGGCTGCACAGGAAAATTAAAGACTCTAATGTTACGGTACCGTTAAATTTAACGGTACCGTGTGGTATTTAGTGGTACCGTGCCCTTGTTTGACGAATTTTCACTGTTTCCTCTAGAAACCTGCATCCCTAACCTCAAACCTGCAAATTTTGCAAACTCACATACACCTCAAGATTCCCTTACTACACCATAGGACACTACCATCACCTTTAATTCAAATCCCTCAACTTTTGCCTATGTAAGGCCTCACAATTGCAAGCTTATCTTGCATCTCATCTTCAACCTTACACAACTCAATCACCATGTCTTCCACACAAGGATCAACAAACCACATTTCCAAAAAACCTAGGATAACCGTAAGACCACCATCCAAACCTCTCTTTGTTGATCTAACAAAAGATGATGAAGTCACAACACCACCTTCCCAAGCCACTCCTCACTCACCATGTCCACCTAATGCTCTTTCCACAACATCTTCCACTAGAACCACATCTTCATCATCTCCCTCTCTCAACACCATGCCATCATCCATGGACTACACACTCTCACCCATCACTCCATTGGATTATGCCATGCCAACTCTGTGAGGATTATAAAACACTTAGGATGTTACTCCTTTATAACGTGTTTGAAATACTTTGAGTATATGCAGTTAAGTATGTGAAATCTACTTAACCACACTTAGAAGAATAATGGTTTGTTTAATGGAACAGTAATGTATGTATGAACAATGAACACAGTAAGATTAACACCAAACGATTCAATATTATTACTTGAATAATACGAGTGATCTTGCTATCACTAGGGTTACAATGACCTTGAATCTTAACAAAATTCTATGACTGATATATCTAAACGTATATCCTAGGATCTCCTTTTATAGATTTATGGAGTCCTTTACAAGATAAGTATTCTACCGTATAATTCTAACTAATTAAGTTATACAAAAGATCCATTCCATACTTATCCTCTACAATATCGTATAAGACAGTTATCCATGCAGTAGTACCTTCAATATAACTAGCAGTACTAACCTTGCAGTTTGTACTGTTAGTTGTTTCTTCAGCAGTCTTCACTTATACACTAGTAGTTTGTACTGTTAGCATATTTCTACCAGCATTACTAAGTCCTTAGATATTTAATTCCTAACAATCCTCCCCTAAACTTGTGATTTACCCTAAATCATCAAGTTTCTTCTGAATTAAATAAGGATGTGAGGACTCTTCCAAACACTACATAGTTAGTCTTAGTCTTTTGGCTTTTCTTTGTTCTGCAAGCTGAAATATCTTTCTTATTAGCTCATCTGCCATCTCTGAATCTTCTTCAACCTTAAGTGTTGATGACAGCATAGCCATTAAAATTGCTGCTCTGAGAGGATAATCTTTTTCCACCAACATATAAATTTCCAATCCAGCTTTGGTGGAAACTCTATGAACACCACAGTTATCAAAAAGCCTCCATGTGATTTCCGCAACTGGAGCTTGAAATCTCCAAATAGCTTCACCTCCATCTGGCTCATACAATCTTTTCAGCTCAACCCATAGTTCCTTATCTTTGTCATCTGTAGGATCTGAAGTCTTGTATCTCTCTTGTACTAAGCTCCCTAATTTATCTAGGTCATCTCTGTCAAAAGCTCTGATAAAGTCTTCAAAGAATTTGTAGACTTCAGTTTTTCCTCCTACCCTGATGATCTTCCACCCCTTGATTCTTCCATCTGAATACACCTCGCAGTCAATAATTGGATGCTTTGCTTGAAGGGGATCAATGTTAAGGGATTCTGGAACCACCACTATCATACTATGGATCTGTTCATCAGTTAATGTTTTCTCTTCTTTCTCAGCTTCTTCCTCTGCAGACTCTTCTTGAATTGATTCTTGCTTAATTCTTTGTTTCTTGGGATCTTCTGATTCCAACAGTTCTGCTGTTCTCTTTTCTCCTCTGACTTCAAATGTATCACCTTTCAGAGACTCCTGAAGTCTTTTATGTGTTTTAATGTAGATCTCTTCAATTTCTTCATAAGACCTATATTTGAAGTGTTTTTCTTGCCAATTGTCCTGATTCTCCAAATAAGTTTTCATGTACTTCAGTTTCTCACTTCTTGAAGGAGGTTTCTTGAGATATGCTTTCTTTTTACTCTGCTTCCTTCTGATCTCCTCTAACAAATCATTAAGTGTTGAATCTTGTTCTTTTGGAGTATACTTTGATCTTTCTTCTTTTTGTAATTTTGCAGCTAATGCCTTATAAGAAAGAATCTGAGCAGCTCTCTCTTCTTCTTCAGTTTGAAACTTTCTTTCAACCATAAATGTAACCAATCTTGCTTCTTCAGCTAATCTTTCTTCCTCAGCTACCCTTTCTAACTCTTCTTCATGAAACTTCTGGGCTAACTCTTCATCAAGTACTAATTGAACCTGTTCCTTCTTGGACAACTTTTTAGAAGATGGTTCTTGCTCTGTCATGATTGCTTTGCCCTTATCTGCTCTTGATAACCTTGGTCTTCTTGAATGTACTTTAGTAGCAGTACCTTGATGCCCAGCAGCAATAAGATTTTCAATACTAGCCGTACCTTCCCATTCACTACCAGTACCTTATTCAAAGATAGCAGTACCTTGATCCAACTGTTCTATTTGCCTCCCCTGAGTCTCATACTCTTCATGAACCAAAGAAAAATCCGGATCTTGATCCATCTAAGCAATCTTCCTCCCTTGTTTGGAAGACTCCTCACCATCATCTGTGCTTGGACCCTTGGATGAACTAGAAGAAGAAGAAGAACTTGTTGAAACCACCATCTTTGTTGATCTTTTTCCTCTGAGTGTTTTGACAGTATTCTCCAATTTCTTCACTTTTAGGACAAGTTTGGTGTAGACAACTCCAAAGTTCTTCTTGTGGCTTTGGAGATCAGCTTCTAAAGTGTTCACCTTCTCTGACAGTTTTGTACAAAGATCCATCAATTCATTAAGTGACTGTCTGCCCTCAGCACTTCCTGATGTGTTACCTTTAGGAAGAGGTGCATCATGGGGCAAATACTCATAGTCCATCATATGATGAGTTTTTGAGCCACCCATAGTTTCCATTTGGCTTGGGGTTCACCAGGAGTACTAGGTACTGCTGGTGTTGCCATGGATTGGGTCTTATTTATGTTACTTCTGTCTTGTCCAGCTTCTAAGCCTGAGACAGGAGAAGTAACCCTTTCCACACTGACAAAGTCAGCCTCATCCGATACATTTTTGGGAGTAGGAACTCTGTGCTGAGGTACATCAGAGTCCTGTTTGGATGCAGTCCTATATGTTGATGAAGATGGTTGGGAATGTTCTGATGGTGTGGGTGTGTAATGGGAGACAACTGGGCTTGTTGCTCCTTCACTCTGAGCTTGTATCATGGAATCAAAAAGTGGCACTGCTTCCCCACTATACCCTCTGGAAGCTATTTTCATATTGCTAAAAAGTTTTTGGGTAAGCTTTGGGGTTGGATAAACTGTTTTGTGTGGAAGCAGTTGATGTTTTCTCATGTTCAAAATTGTTGGTATGAACCTGGGATACATCAAAAAATTTGTTTTGCTGTCAACATTTTTAACCATACCTTCAAAAATAAGTTTAGAAAAATTGAAGGTTCTATCAGTAGCCAAGCAGATGAGAGCAGTTATAATATTGCTACTGAACTGTTCCCATGAGGTTTTCTTGGGACTAAGACAGTGTGTTGGGAATTAAACTTAAGCAGTTAGTACGGTTGAAGTTTACAAGAACAGTTAAAATTGCTAATGAAGAGCAGTTAGGACTGCTGAAGGAAGAACAGTTAGGACTGCTTAAGAGATCAAGGTGAAACCGTGTGAAGATAATTATGGAAAAGATATGGTATATATCTTATTTGTATAGAATGATACGGTTAGATGTTTAACTTGTACGAGACTCTTTACATTATAAAAGGAGATCCTTAGATTAAGGTTTATATATATCATTGATATCGAATACATCTAATACCTAATATCCTTCACGTTCATATTGTAATCGTTCGATATATTGAAGTGATAGTTTGGTTGATATTGTGTGTTCTTATTGTTTTACTTAATCAATCACCAAATACAAACTCATATTCTTCTAAGTACTTGGTAGTAAATTCCGCGTGCTATCAAGTATATACTCAAAGTATCCCCAACACAACGTGTGTGTTTAGATCCGGTCAAGTGGTATTAGAGCCAGGTTTCTGATACTTTGAGTCTAGAAGAACCAGAAGTATTTACTCACTAGCAATCCAAGAAGATGGACATGGAGACACCTCAAACCTCAATCCTTGCTAAACTCCCCATGCTGAAACAGAATGAATACGATTTATGGCGGCTCAGAATAGAGCAATACTTCATGGTGCAAGACTATGCATTATGGGATATTATTATCAATGGTGATTCCTTCAAACCAGTTGCTGTTGAAGAAACACATGCTGATGGTTCCAAGGTCACAAAGCTTAACACTGAGCCAGTTACAAACGAGGAGAGAATTAAAAAGAAGAATGATCAGAAGGCTAGGAATTTGTTACTAATGGCAATTCCTAATGATCAAGTGCTGAACTTTAGCCATTATGAATCAGCTAAAACTCTTTTTGAAGCAGTGGTGGAAAGATTTGGTGGCAATGAAGCTACCAAGAAGGCACAGAAAACCCTACTCAAGCAAAGTTATGAAAACTTCACTGCATCAAGCAATGAAACTTTGGATCATATCTTTAATAGGCTTCAAAAGATCATCAGTCAACTTACTGTGTTGAAGATTGTGATACCTCAAGAAGACCTCAACATGAAGTTTCTAAACAGTTTACCTGCTGAATGGAAAACTTATGTTGTGGTTTGGAGCAATAAACCAGAGCTGGAGAAAATGACAATGAATGAGCTTTACAATAATCTCATGATTGTTGACCAAAAGGTCAAGAAGAGTGGTAGCACCAGTTCCATTTCAGGGAATATGGCTTTTGTATCTTCTTCAAACAGTTCTAATCATGAAGATGAAGAAGCAGTTGGTACTGCTATACCAACAGTTAGCACTGCTAGTGTAAAAACTAGTATTGCTGGCTTGACTGAAGAGACCATATATGCTTTTGTGTCAGAACAGTCTGGTGGGTCAAAGATCTTTAATGAAGATCTTCTTCAAATTGCTGAAGATGATTTGGAAGCTATGGATTTAAAGTGGCAATTGGCTTTGATAAGCATCAGGGCTAAGAAGTATTACCAAAAGACTGGGAATAAGATTACCTTCAATGGAAGAGATGTTGCTGGGTATGATAAGTCTAAGGTGGAATGATTTAATTGTCACAAGATGGGACACTTTGCCAGGGAATGTAGAGGTCCAAGACAACAAAGCAACCAGGGTCAAGGGTTTAAGAATCAGCAAGGGTCAAGGAGAACAGTTAATGTTGAAGAGCCTTCTTCCAAGGCTATGGTAGCTGTAGATGGAGCTGGATTTTATTGGAGCTTCATGGAGGAAGAAGAAGAACCAGCTAACTTGGGTTTAATGGCTTTCTCAGACTCTGAGGTACATATACTTGAAAAATGTTCAAACTCTTGTCGTGCTTTAAAAGATTTTAAAAATATTAAGAAACAGTATGATGATCTTAGAGTTGAATTTAATCAAATAAGTTTTAGTCTGTCAAATCATAAAAGAGGATTAGCTGTTTTGGAAGAACAAATTGTGTTTTATAAACAGAATGAGTCAAACTTTTCTGATGAGATAGGTCTTTTAAAGAGGGAATTGCAAATAAAAGATAATAAAATGAGTGGACTTGTATATGAACTAGAGAAGCTTAAAAAGGAGAAAGAAAACATCCAGTTAAGTGTAGACACTCTTGAATATACTTCAGAAGGAGTTAAGAAGATTGTAGAGAGTCAAATACTTAACAAAGCTAAATCTGGTTTAGGTTATAAGTCAGTTGCACCCCCCCTTTAGAGGAATGTTTGCTCCACCAGGAATTAATTTAGCTCATACAGGTTTAGAAGAGTTTAAGGATATGGATTTTCCTGGATATGGTGTTAAGGTTAGTGAGAATCCTGTTAAATTTGTTAAGGCAGAAGATTCTTTTGTGAGTGCTAGTGATAAATCTCTCTCTGAAGAAAAGATGTCCTCTGATAGGAACTCAGATGCACCAACTATTGAGGATTGGACATCTGATGATGAGAATGTAGAGGTTAAAGAAAAACCTAATGTTGTTAAGGAAGAAGTTAAACATGCTCCTAAAGTGGTTAAGACTGAAAATGATGTTTTATACTTTTATTAATTAAGCTACCACTAATTAACTACTAATTACCTACTAGATTTAGAGAGAGAAAGCTAGAGAGAGAAAGAGATGGAAGGGAGATAATTACACACACTTAGTAACAATAATTCTAATTTCATCAACCAACAACCCTTTCCCTAAGGAGGGAAGGGGTATTTATAGTTTTACATGGTAGAGGGCTTGATGCCCTAATTACACTAACAATACTTAATAAAACAAAACAAACTAAATAAATGACACAGCCCATGGGCCTTCTACACGGGCTGGGCCTAATAACAAACCTAAAGGCCTGAGCAACCTTAATACAACATGATCAATACTTTAATAATACAAAACGTGTTCCCAACAATCTCCCCCTAAGTATTGGTCATCAAGGTTGCTTGACGTCGTCTTTGCTTCTTTAGGCTTTGACATCTTCAAAATCTTTGTTCTTTGTTCTTGATAGTGATGTGATTCGATATGGTAGTAATCTGCCGTTCTCCAACGATCTTTGCTTCTGAGGTCTTCACGTCTTCTCCACCATGCTCATATATCTTTTGACTTTGGTTCTTCAACTTGTTCTCACTTCTTCAATCTTTAACTTCGAGAAAGGTTGTAGTACTTGAATCTTTAGACTTTTCTTTAACAATTCTAAAGTTTTTGATATTTCTGAGTCTTTGTGAGAACTTCTCTTTAGGATATAAGCATGATGGAGTCTTGATGGTGGCTGAACTCCAGGTCTCCAAGCTCCGCAGCAGCAATAGCACGAACCAACCGGTACTTACAGGCTCAGACTTGAGATCATCAACAACATAGTGTGAAGACTTTCTCAAATCCTAACCCAGACCGTTCTGAACCGGATTCCACCGAAAGGGATAACACGGACACACCGAAGTGCACCCACGATTCAGTGAGTCGTTGGAGATCATCCCACGACTGTAGACCGGTTGGAGTAAACACTAAGCGTAACCCACAAGGAGTTACCGAAGTGACCTGCTGTCAGAGTTGTTTGATGTTGCTCTGGCAGGATTTCCATTCAATCATTGATAATCACAATTGTGACTTTTCTCATGAATATTCTCGGCAGATTGCTAAGATCTGCGAAGGACACTTTCTTAATTTTACATATGCTGCCCATGATGTAGAACAGCAGAGTAATACTAAGTGTACCTAAGAGATCTTTTATGAATCTCATGGCTCTAGACTCAATTAGTGCACATTTGGTCGTCGGAGGCGTGGAGCAGAGTGCCTCCTTTTCAATACCAACCATCTCGTAGTGAGAGGTCGATAGATGATGAAGGGTTCTCCGTGAGAATGAAACAAGTGTCTTTTGAGAGGCACCTGAGTGGCTTAGAAGGTTTAGTGCAGTGCGTCACTGGGTCCATGACGTCTTTAGTCTTCAATACCGGTGATGCTCATTAACCAATAGATTATGAATTGAACCCGGTGTCTACCCTAAGGTTGAATAAATGGAGGGCTATTTCTTTTCACCCTTTTCTTTGCTTTTCTTTTTAATTCTTCAACCCATTCTTTCTCCGTTCATTCATTTTCTCCTTTTTATCATACCTAGGACTTTCTAGTTCTAAACTATTGGTATTGTCCTTGGGTAGATCCCTCCGGCTCTGGCGGATCATAGGACGGTTTTCCCTAACCTTAGTCACCTTATAACTCCACGACTATCCTAATGATGCCATAAAACCAAAACCATTGAAAATCTCTCAAAGTGTTGATAATTTGTAAAGACATTTTGTTGACACCTTGAGAGTTTGATGATTTTCAGAAAGACTCCCCCTTAACATGTGCGCATAAGTAATAAATTTGAAATTTGCACATGCCGGAAAGAGTTGGCACTTTTGAATTGATTGACTTTCAATGAACCTGATCGTTGCGAGACACGCTTACATCACCAGTTAAACTGGCTTGAAATTATTACCCGTCCAGATCAGATTCAAAGATTATCGCTCGAAATTGGTACATTCTACTCAGACATATCCATTGCGAGACACGTTTACATCACCAGATAAACTGGCTTGAAAAATAGCATAATAATGTTGTTTTTGAAAAACTTTGATTAAAATATGCTCTTTTTGAGGTGTTTGTGGAAGAATGTCAAGAACATTTGTATATTTGGAACAAAGATTTTTCAAATACTCCCCCTTAACAAGGGAGTACTTGTCCTTATGAGCAGAATTGTTTAAAACTTTGAAAAATTTTCTGGTTTTAATTCTGCTCATAAGTAAGAAGCTTTCGCTCCTTTTTTCAGGATTGAGGCACTGACGCGTACCTCAGGGTCCTTTCTTTACAAGAGCGGGTTGTACACTGTTATGTGTGCACAAGCCGTAATAATGATGAAATATAGATGAGATGATGATTAATTGAACAAACAATGAATTAGTACCAGTGTTCATTACTCAGGACGGCGAAACGTGAGAATGTTAGGAATTTTCGCCCGACCTCCAACATAACTTTCCAACCGATGCATCTGCTCTCAAAACTTAATCTTCTTCTCTATCCTTTTCACGAACTTCCTTGCTTGTTTTTTCTCATTCCCGCCCCACTTCAACTCTTTAGCCAACTTCTCATCCTTTAAGATCTTCTCAAGTTCAGATTTGACTTGTTGGATGGTTGGGTCACTGAACTTGCGAAGATCTTCGAAACCCATAAATCTTGTACCAGCTCTCCTTCTATGATAATATACTCCAAATGGTTTGTATCCGAAAGTGTATGGCTGCTGATCACGAAGACTTTCAGGTACGAAGTCTGGCTTGGTGAGATTTAGCTTGGTTTGATAACTGTCAAATCCTAGATGAACGTCTTCAACCTGTTGTCTAATCACAATGTTGCGACTGAAGATGAGAAGGGAGTTGATGATATCGTACTGAAGCCGTCCAGGGAGGTGTTCAAGTTTTCCCTGAATCTTCAATAGATACATGTCCTCGATATCATTGGGGTTAAGGAGAGGATAGTCAGCTTCGGTGAATACATACTCCTTATCATTGCTTCGTCTTACAATGATCTTTGTTAGAAAGTTGTATCCATACATAAACTCTGTTTCAGCACTGACGATAGACATAATCCTATGACTGCTCCATACCTCGTCCCCTGTCCTTCTTTTGGCCATCATATATTTGTAGTACAACCTCCGCAGATTTGGCCAATGATGGATCCCAAACACAACATCTTCATTATACTTCTGTATCTTTCTACTCAAAAGATTGTTGATTTGTTCTTCAAACCCCTCTAAGGCATACCTGGCTGCCGGGTATTTGGTAAGTGAGGTGGCATATCTCTTCTCAGGGTTCGTGTTACCGTACATGAGGTAATCTAAATCTTTGTTGAAGAAGTGTGCTATGGGTAACTTGAGGTTATGAGGTGGTCCGACAAGAGGTAAAGGTTGCGTGTAGTTTCGAGGAGGTAACGGTTCTACAGATAATTGTTCTTGCGTCTAGTTGATGTTATCGTTTAGGGCTCTGGCTACTTGCTCAACATTGTACTTGAATTCCAGCTCCGATGTTGAAACAGTTGAAAATTCCGTGAATCCACTTTTGCGAACTCTGATGATGTCTTTCAGACCTAGTTGCTGGACTTTCATTACCTTTTTCAATTGTTTGGCGAAGTCTACAACTGATCCTTCCACTGGTTCAGCATTTTCATCGTTAGAATAATCGTCAACCATTTGATCAAACCAATCATACTTGGGAGCTGATGAATCGACCCACTCAGGTAATGGAACATCTTTAACAGTAGCAGAAGGAGCAACTACTTCTTGGATTAGAATAGGAGCAATTGGAGTTTCAAGGTCAGAGCTTGGATCATCAAAGATTTCAGTTGCTTCAAATGCTCTGCCTCCAGTAGGAACAAAAGTTGTTTGGCTGGACTTCTTTGTTGTGCCAGAAGAGGGTGTTGTGGAAGCCCGACCTGATGAAGATGAAGGCTTTCTCCTTTTCTTTCCGTGAGCATCCGGTTCATCATCATGATGTCGTTTGGTTGGTTTGACGGGCTTGCATGTTTCTGTTTGTACAACAACTGCCTCTTCTTCTTCTCTGATGGATTCCATTAGTGCTTCCTGAAGTTTAGCTTCTTTGGGGTCATCTTCTAACTCTTGTAACATCATTCTTTTGCTCTCTAATCTGGATGGTTTCTGTGGCACTGTTTTGAGCGTGATTGATGTTGTTTTGACCATCTTTGCAACTATCTTCTCCAGGTCCTTCTGAACGTATTGTTTGATAATCTTAGGAATGGACTCTTCAAGATGCTCTTTGACTTCTGTGTTTATTTGAGAACTGACTTCTTCAGTTGTCATTGTTGCTTTGTTTTTAACTTCTTTGATCTGTTGATATATCTCTTTATGCACTTTATCTTCAGTCTCAAATTTCTCGGTCATCTTTTCTTCGAGTACTTGCACTTTTTGTTTCATCTCATTTTCGAGTGCTTGAACCTTTTGTTTCATCTCATTGTAATCTACTGTGGTCTGACCCACAGATGATGGTGGTGTTGGAGGTACTTTTGTTTTTCCTTGTTGTTCCTGTGAATCCTTCTCACTTTCTTCGCCATTTCCATCATTGTTATCATCTTTATTACCATCATCTTCTTCACCATTATCATCTTCATCATCATTATCATCTTCATCATCATTATCATTTTCATCTTCATCTTCTTTTCCTTCTTCACTTTCAGAACCAGAAGCTGATTGATCATGTGCATCAGAACCTTCACTACCTTCTTCAGAACTCCTTAGAGTTGTAGATTTAAGGTCCTCTGATACATCTGATTGTTCCACCATATGTGATGCAGATTCTCCTTTTCCTAGTTTTGCTCGTCTCACTTCTTCCTCAGCCTGTTTCTGTAAGCTTTCTTTTCTAGTCTTCTTTAATGCTCTGCTCTCTTCTTTTTCAGTTGGGGTTTCTCGGATGGGAGAGAATCGAGGAGAATTTAACTTGATCGATTTTCCCCTGCCAAGTTGTAGACTCTTATCTGATGTAGCCAAAGCAGACTTGAATTTCTCAGCACCTTTCCCTTTCTCTTGATCCAATCTTTCTTCTTCTGCATCGTTATCATCATCTGTTTCATCCCTGAGATGCATCTTTGAAGATGGTTTAGTGACTACTTTCTTCTTCAGAGTTACCTCAGATTTCTTTGATCGAGAAGTTTTGGCTCTAGCTGGGATAACTTGAGATTTTCTCTTTGGTGATTTTGTTTCTTTTGGTTTCCCTCCCACCATTTCAGCCTTTACTGCCTCATCATATTTCTGGTAAGCTTCTGTGTCCATAAGTTCTTTACTTAGCAGATTTGGTGGAATTCTTGCCCCTTGAATTGAAGAGTAGCTTAGAACTTTGGTGAGAATAGGGTCTCGTGCTTCAGTATGCATTTTCTCAGTTGAAGGACGTTTAAGCTCAGGATGATTTCGCATGGATCGTGAAATTAGAAGTTTTGTGAATCTTGGAAATGGAATGGGGGTTGAATCTTCACTTTGTTGAAATTTGGAGCCAAGGAAAACCATGTCCTTCCAGATAAGTTTGGCGAAGTCTAGGTGTTTGAGGTTGATCACTCCATAGAAGAATTGTAGGTGTTCTAGTCTCGGATGTTCCAACCCAGTAGCCTTTCCAGTGATGCAGTTGATGATTATCGAGTATAATGTTTGCCATGGTTGTGGGAAAAATTTCCTTTCTATTTTGGAGAGTGAGGACATCTCAATTTTTGACTCATCATACCCAATAAACTGAAGTGTTCGAATCATCTCATCAAGAGTAGGAGGCTCTTGATATGTTTTGAATCCCTCTGCATCTGCTCTTGGAAGGTCTAGTACTGATCTAAGTGTTTCAACTTGGAAGATGATTGTTGTGTTGTTTAGTGTAACTGTCATGTTTTCTTCGTCTTCGCCTATGATCAATGACTCCCAAAACTGATGCATGTAGATTTCAGGTACACTGGCGGTTTTAGTCAATGTTGTCTTTATGAAATGTCTTTCCAGAATTTCCTTGATGATAAGACAAGTTTCATGGCACTTCAACTTCTGAAAATCAATCCGTGAGTTGCAGTAACCAATCTCTCTTTTCTTTCCTTCTGGATTTGTTGGTTGTCTGTTGATGGATACTGATGACATAGTGCGAGACATGTTTTATCTGTTCAATGCAAATACCAACAACAATACCAGGGGCACAGTGTATATGTGTTAGAAAAAATGACACTGATATGATGATCCTAGGCAGAATCATATAACATTTAGCATATTTTCAACACTATACATTACTGAACAAGACATTCTAATCTCAGTTAATGGACCAACTTGGACAAAACACCACAATGCTCTATCATGCAATCATTATGTTAGCAAAGACAAGATCTCAAGACATGTTCATTTTATACACCAAACAAGCTTAGACTCAAAACACCCAGATGTTATTTTTCAACAAAGGCAAATCACAAGTCTAACTGTGAGCACAATCAGGCATAACATACAACATGCTTGCAATCAATAATCAAATTCTATTCCGCATTTAATTATCACAGATTTGACAGACTATTGGATTGACAACATGCACTGGTCGATAAGCCCTATGGTTCAACTAGTCTGATCTGGTTCGATTACATGATTCTTTCGATTAGCTAAAGGTTAGATTAAAAAAGAAACTTGATCAGTTTAATTTTGTCGTTCGATAAGTATAGTCGTTCGACAGATATGATCGTTCGACTTAATATAGGTCGTTCGATAATATAGGTCGTTCGACTGATAAGATCGTTCGACTCATTTGATCGTTCGACTAATTTTGTCGTTCGACAAGTATAGTCATTCGACAGATATGATCGTTCGACTTAATATAGGTCGTTCGATTATATAGGTCGTTCGACTGATTAGATCGTTCGACTCATTTGATCGTTGACAAATTTTGTCGTTCGACTAGTTTTATCGTTCGACTAGTTAGGTTCGTTCGACCATAAGGTCGTTCGATAAAACTTGACGTTCGGAAAAATTTGTCGTTCGATAAATTAGTCATTCGACTAACCTAGTCGATCGACTAAACTAATCGTTCGACTAACTCTGTCGTTCGATTAAATTAGTCGTTCGACTAATTTATTCGTTCGACAAGATTTAGTCGTTCGACTAGTTTGAGTCGTTCGACTAATATCGATCGTTCGACAAAATTGGATGTTATCTCCTAACTCGGAGATAACATGATCTTCTTTGAGTCCTTAATCTCCTTAACAAACATACAATCGTTAGTCTATAAGTCCATAAATCATTCAGACCAATGTTATCACTCGTTCGACCTCATACGAACCCTAAATCAATATTAATCTCTCATTTAGTGTATTATCAATCAATGAGATCATTATCACAACTCTTTTTACACAGTTAAACTCAATTATATTCACTCAATTGAATCATAAATCATAACCACAAGAAACGCCCAAATCCGATTAGAAAAATTTGAAACCCTAATAGTGAGAAGAAGCGAGTACTACTAAGAATCAATCAATCAATCAGTTATATCTCGATTAAAATGCTTACAAGTTGGAAGAAATTAATAATCTTGGAAAATCTTGTTCGTTCGATAGAAATGGCGGGCTGAGAGAGTATTTAGAGTGAGAGGGAAAGTGTGTGAGTCTGTGTGTGTTTATGTGTTGACTAAGTCAGTTTTTTTCTTTATATATCCAACACAAGTTTCACTTTTTAACAACCTTAGTCCTCTAACTTGTCTTCCTACCAGTTTTAAGTCCAAAGGTTAACTCAAGAACTTATAAGTTGACACTTTTAATCTTTTAAGTCCAATCTATTATTCTTTGTCATGAAGATGATAAAAGTGACGAGATAAGATGGTCGATGTGCAAAAATATCTCCCCCTCAAAATATTATCAATGTTTGAAATATCATATTTGAAAGATTGAAATCATATTTTGATGAAAATTTACTATTGCACACACATAATTTTTTTTTTTTTTTTTTTTTTTTTTTTTTTTTTTTTAATAATTATGTACAATATAGTGTGAGAGCTTGACTTGATTAGTTGTTCTTGAGGAAGTTCGTCAATTCTTGAGGAGTCAAACATCTCATTCCAATTTGGTGAACCAGTTTCACAAAACGATCATGAGGTAAGGCTTTCGTGAAAAGATCCGCCAATTGGTGTTCCGTTCCCACGAAATACAACTCAACGGTACCCTGCTCCACATGCTCCTTGATGAAGTGATATCTGAGAGCGATGTGTTTGGACTTGGAATGTTGCACTGTGTTGCACGAGATAGCGATAGCACTTTTTGAGTCACAGTACATCGGGATTTTGTTGAATATGTAACCATAATCCATCAGTTGTGATCGCATCCAAATGATTTGAGCACAACAAGCAGACATGGCTACATATTCTGATTCCGTGGATGGTAGAGACGTACAATCTTGCTTCTTTGACTGCCAGGACACCAGCTTATCACCTAGGAATTGAACACCACCGGATGTGCTCTTTCTTGTATCAATACATCCCGCATGATCCGCATCTGAAAAAGCAGTTAGTGCAAAACCAGAATCCTTTGGATACCAGATCCCTAAATGAATGGTTCCCTTGATGTATCTAAGGATTCTTTTAACAGCAGATAAACGTCTTTCTGTTGGGTTAGACTGATAGCGTGAACATAGGTATGTGGCAAATACAACATCCGGTCTGCTAGCGGTGAGATACATGAGAGACCCAATTATGCTATGATAATTTGTAGGATCAGTGGGTTTCCCATGTATGTCAGCATCTAGCTTCGGGGATGAGGAGGACATAGGGGTGTTATAGGTGTCACTAGATTTCATGCCATGCTTTTTTAATATCTCTTGTGCATATTTAGTCTGACTCAAGAATATACCACGGGGTGATTGGTTAACTTGTAATCCTAGAAAAAAGTTTAGTTCACCGATCATGGACATCTCAAAGTTTTGTTTCATAAGTTTTGCAAAAGTATTTGAGTACTTTTTATGGGTAGACCCAAAAATGATGTCATCCACATAAATTTGTATGATGAGAATGTCCTCCCCGTGTTTTTGTATAAACAAAGTCGGGTCTACAGAGCCTTTAGTGAAATGATTAGCAATAAGGAATGCTGAAAGTTTTTCGTACCAGGCCCTCGGGGCTTGTTTAAGGATGTAGAGGGCTTTCTTAAGCCTGTATACGTGATGAGGATGTTCTGGATCGACGAAGCCCTCTGGTTGTGAAACATACACCTCTTTACGAAGTTGTCCATTCAGGAATGCTGTCTTCACGTCCATTTGGTAAACTGTGATGTTCTTATGAGCCGTGTACGCCAGGAACATTCTCACTGCCTCAAGTCTAGCCACTGGAGCAAAGGATTCCTCGAAGTCAATTCCTTCTTCTTGGCTATACCCTTTAGCAACCAACCGTGACTTGTTACGAATAATCGTGCCTTCTGCATCCAGCTTATTTTTCCAAATCCATTTTAAACCCACAACATAAACTCCATCTGGTTTTTCAACGAGTTCCCAGACTTCCAATCTTTTGAACTGATCCAACTCCTCTTGCATTGATTCAATCCAATTGTCATAAGTCATGGCCTCTTTAATATTTTTCGGTTCAGCTTGACAAACAGTGAGAGCGTATATGCAGGTGTCACCGTCTGTGTGGAGTTTCTGTCGTGTCATAACTGGGTTATCTGGATTGCCAATCACATTAACTAACGGATGATCCCTTGTCCATTTATGAGTAGATGGGTATGGTTCAATGTTGTGATTCAGATTTGACGGTTCCATGTTGCTCGAGGAAGATTCTCCTGGTTCGGGAATGGTTGGGGGTGGAGCAAATGGATTGAAAAAGGCATTTCCGTCAAAATCTGGTGGTGTTGGAACTTGGTTAGAAATGGGGGAAGAATCTTCAACTTCTGGTTGAGGTGTTTTATCTATTGATGATGATGGTTCAGGTTGTGGTGCATCGTCAGCAACTACTGTAGAGGTAGATGCTGATGGATCAGGTGCTTGATTTGGGAGTTGTTGAGCAGCGGAACTTGTGGAAGCCTCTGACGCACTGTTAACCAAACTGTCATCAAACATAGGAGCAAACAGATCTTCCAGATCTTTCCTTTTGAAAGGTAATGGTTCAGCTGAAGATTCTGGGAAGTTCAAACGGTTGTGTGTGGGTTCCAAGCGGTCTTGCTCAGAAGTCATTTCTGTGAGTTCATCGAAATTAACGTGTATCGTCTCTTGAATGTCTCCGGTCCGACGATTCCAAATTCTATATCCCTTGGAGTTCTCACAATACCCAACAAATATCCCTATATCTGCTTTTGCCTTTAATTTACCAAGATCATCTTTATCATTCTTTGGGTAACATAATGCTCCAAAGACATGAAAATAGTTGATATTGGGTTTTCTGCCTTGTATTAGCTCATATGGAGTTTTGTTATGTCTTTTGGTGATCATGCCGCGGTTCTGAGTGTAGCAAGCAATGTTAACAACTTCAGCCCAAAGATAATCTGGCAATTGGGCATTGATCAACATAGTTCTAGCTGCTTTCACAAGTGTACGATTACGTCGTTCAACTACGCCATTCTGTTCAGGAGTGCGAGCTATAGAATATTGGTGAACAATCCCATGTTTCTCTGTAAATTCCCGAAGGATTTGGTTTTTGAATTCAGTGCCTTTGTCGGTACGAATGATTCTGACGGTGTTGCGAACTTGCACTTGAATCTTTGTGAGAAACGTGATAACTATAGACGGAACTTGATCTTTTGTGCGAAGAAAGTAAACCCATGTCCATCTTGAGTAACCATCCACTATTACCAGAATATATCTTTTCCCATTTACAGACTGAACCCGCATTGGACCACACAAATCCATATGAAGCAGTTGTAGGACGTGGTCTGTGCTATGTTCTGTTTTTGGTGGAAAGTGAGCTCGGTGACTTTTTCCCTGTTCGCATGCAGAACACAGATGATCCTTGGCATATCTAAATTTTGGTAAACCATCTACCAATTTATTCCTTGCCAGGTAGGTCATGGTTTTGAAATTGAGATGAGACAATCGTTTATGCCATAACCATGCTTTCGTGGGATGAGCCTTGGAGAGTAAACATATAGGAGTCGAAGCTGTCATTCCTTCAAAGGAGATGGTGTAAAGACTAGTTCCCCGTTTTCCTTTCATCAGATCATTTCCCTGAAGATCACGAATAAAGCAGGTTTTCTCCCTAAATGCTACTTCTAAGTCTCCATCGCAGAATTGACCAACCGAGAATAAATTGTGAACCAGACCTTCAACATAGTACACATGACTTATTTCGATGTTCCCGTTTACATAGTCGCCATAACCCATGATTGCGGCGAAGTGGTCATTCCCGAACCTGACCGTTCCTATAAACTTTGCAATAAGTTTTGGAGAAGTTTGAGATTGCCGGTCATGTGTCGGGAACAGCCGCTATCAACAATCCATAGAACGATTTGAACCACCTGCATCACAATTAGTAGAAACAGATGGAGTAACGGTTGGACCCGTTAGGTTAGAAACACATGATTTAAGTATCTTAGGTACCCATTTAAAGTTTGCTGTGTTCTCTAGCCAACGTTGCCATTTCCTACTACTTTCTGCTTTCTTCCTAAGGAATGTGCTAGGTGTTTTGTTCTTTTTGGGATTTGCTATAGGTGCAACTATGGTCTGCTTTGAAACTTCTAGTGGTGGATTCCCTAAAATTGATTTGGCAACTGTGTTAGGCTTAGGGAGGTCACTAGTTCGTTTCGCTTTTCTCTTCAGCAAAGTTTTAGCAACACATTTTTGATGATTACCAGATAAGATACTAATATGACAAAACACACAAGAAGCATTAACATCATTCATAACTGTTAAAGATTCAGCATTCATTACATCTTTTGTAGAATTACACTTAACCAAGCTAAATTCTATTTTGGACATAACATGCTTCTTATTCTCACTAGATGCATTAACTTCTACTTCTTCACTCTTAGATGTTCCACTCTTAGGTAGCCAGATACTAGTCTTTTGTGGTCTCTTTGTGGTCTTTGATCTTCTACCCTTAGATGTGTCAACTAATCCTGTGGAAGGTGAAGTAAGAGCATTAGTGGTTGTCTTTGATGATGCATTCTTAGGTGCGCTGTCTACTTTTTGCATCCTTGGTACAATCTTATGAACTTTGGTTTTGCCTGTTTCTAAAACTTTGAGTTTCTTACTCAAATCAACAATGATGTGTCGTAATTCTTGATTTTGTGAATCCAAACATCTGTTGAGGTAAACTGTTTCATTTCTGTTTTGAAGAATTTCATCTAGTTCCTTTTCATTTTCAAATAGTTTAAGTCTTAAGAAAGCCTTTGTTTCCTTGTGATTATCAGGAACATGACTATTTTGAAATGATAAAGATCCTATGAGATTGTGAAATTTTAGTTCAAATGCAGCACTTTGCTTTTGACACCAATCAAGCCTTTTTTGAAGATTGAAAACTTTGTTTTCCACATCATTGTTGATTTGTCGAAGATCCTCATTCTCTTTGACCAAATTTTCTATCTCCATTTGCAACATCTCAACTTTTACATCATGATCTTTCACAAGTAATTCATTGCATGACTCATAAAGCGAATTCATAATCACATAAACAATGTCATAACACAGAACTTTTTCTAAGAGTCGATCATTTTCTTTTGCTAAAAATTTCTTTTGAAGTTTTTGACGTTGAACCTTGTCATCTTTAGTTTTGAAAATGGTTTTCATAGATGCTACTTCCGTGTATAACTCATCTTCCCATTTTGTTGCGCATTTCTTCAGATTTCTGACATAAGGAAGAATTTTCTTTTGAAGAATCTCTTTCTTTTCTTTTTGAACAGGAGAAAGAAAAGAAGAGACAGGAATTTGAGAACTAAACTCAATTTCATTCTCCAAACGAGAAATGTCGTCCATAAATGTCTGAAAATATCGAAGAACCCGACATTTTTGAGGCATTTGTGGATCAACAAGATCCTCTGTCAAACAATCTTTGAATTGTGCAGCAGTTGTGGGGACAGAAGTTATAGACGAAGGAGCATTTATGTTTGTGTATGTTAACGTTTGTTCTGGATGGTCCTTAGGAGGGACAAATGATTTGCTCAAATGAGGTCGTGCATTATAATCATAATGTACTCTTGAAAACTCTTTTTGTGAATTTGATCGACCCTCAATCTTGTGTGCAAGAAAATCAGTTTCTTCATCAATAGAATACATAACAACACGTTTAAAGGTATCATCTAACAAAAATGTTGCATTATATAACTTACATAACAACACGTTGAAAGGTATCATCTAACAAAAATGTTGCATTATATAACTTAGGATTGTCTTTAAGTGCTATGTGTAAATTACAGGGTTTGTCACTTCCAAGTGCAAAACTTACTCCTTTAGGACTCGGTTGCACAGTTAGTTTTTGAATTTGTGTTACATAATTACCCGTTTTATACACAACATTTTGAAATTCTTTGAGTTTGGTTTCCAAATCCAGAATTTCCTCAAGATATGAGTCAACACGTTTCCTAGTGGCTTGCTTTTCTTCAAGAAGATCCTACTGAGATGTTGAAAGCTCTGATTGAGTTTTTAACAACTCAGAAGTTAAAGCATTAATTTGTTTTTTTGAATTCAAATTGATCCTTTTCTTTTTGTGAGAGAAGCTCAGCTTTGGCAATGGTTATCTCACGAACTTGACTTTCTAAATTTTGAACTTTTACGTACTCTTGTTGGAAAGCAATTTCAAAACCTTTTTCACGTTTATCTTGTTTTAGATATCCCGAAAGTTGTAGTTTGTAGCACTCATTGTCCTTCGTTAACAATGCAATTTTCTCTTTCAGATTTTTATTGATTTCATTGCATTTTTCAATTTGTGATTGGGTGGTCATTAACAAGGCTTGAAGCTCTGAATCTTGATCAGTCAAAGGATCATTTTGTTCAAGATGATCCAAATTTTCATCGTCAATCGAATCATCAAATGAAACGACGGTTTTATCATCATCAAATGATACAACAGTGTTTATTTGATCATCTGATAGAGATGAGAATGATGAATCATGTTGAACAGAATTGTCATTTGTAGATGAAGATGCAGATGGTGAAGCAATTTCATGTATAAGACATTGTGGATCAGGTACCTGAGATAGACCATCGGTGTCATAGACCGGGCCTGTCTCAGACATGTTCATCTCTTGCATGTTTGCCATGAGCATTACTGCAGCATTTGCCTCAAGATCTTCCATCTCATCATCAGATGCAGCATTTGCCATGAAGCTTTGCTCATTTTGTGTCACCATTCCTGCTGCCTTTTCATCTTTAAGAGCCATCAGAAGAGCTTCCTTGTGATATGCACTGCCCATAGTACGAGGCTTTGGACATGCATTTGCCATGTGACCATTCCCACCACAGTTGTAGCATGTGATTGAAGTATTTGCAATGCCTTTCTGTGCATTCCCAGTCATCTTATTTCTGCTCTGAGTATTACCCACACCGTTCCTGTTACCCCCTGCTGAATTGAACCTATTCCCTCCTGACTGAAACCTCTGAGACCCATAGTTTCCACTGTTTCCTGAACCATATCTGCCCGAAGACCGATTCTGAATTTCCACTCTGCCATCATTAATAACAGCTTGATTCCTGGTGTTGGAAGATGAACGAAGACGATTGTTGGATTTGGTGAACTTGCCAAATGCCTTAGCAATTAATCCAAATGCTTCATTAAGAGAGTTGAATGCATCCTCCTCTTCATCATAATCAGCGTTTGAGTACAACATGGAATCTGAGTTGTTATATGGAACCATTTGATTGTCAGAGTCTTGTGATGGTGCTTCATATGGGATGATTTGGTTAGAAGGTTGTGGTGGAAAACTTGGTGGAAAAGATGATTGACCAAATTCCTGGTTTGGTAGTGGAAAGTTGGATTGAGCAACGAGAGCAAGTGAGGTAGTTGTTGGTGCTGGGATGAAACCGCCTCGTGCTGCAACTTCCTTATCTACCTCAGATTGATGTTGTTTCAGAAAGTCATACATTAGTCCATACTTGACCTCACCAATCTTATTAGTTTGCCTGACAAATGTTGCATATTTCTGCCATTCTGGTCCAAGGCAACCCATAAATTTTGAATTGATAGCAATCTTAGGTAACTTGATGTCATGACGATCGAGGTCATTTACAACATTTGTGAAACGGTGGTAGTATGATTCAATTGTCTCCCCTGGTTCCATGATGAAATTGTTATATTCCATGTAAAGCTTTGACTCAAGGTCTTCTTGATTTAACTCAGTCCCTTTCATGAGAAGATGCACATGTTCCCACATATCTTTGGCAGTCTTTTGAGCATCAATACTTCGGTAAATAGGATTAGGAATCCCCTGAAGTATGTAAGACATTGCCAATTGATTTGCCTCTTGTTGCAGTGTTTGTTCATTTGTGTAGTTAGCGACAGCAATGGGAGTTGATGTTTCATCTCTTTCTATGGTTCCTGGAACAACATTTACTGGAAGTGGAAAGGGTCCTTCTTCAATGGCTTGCTTAAGATATTTCCCATGGGGTTTGCGAAGTTCAATGAATCTGAGAAATCTACTAGCCCACTGCACATAGTTACCAGGTGTCAGCATAGGTGGAGTATCTTGATTTCCAGCTTCATGTGGGGATTGCTGACTGCTGATTGCCTCACACATCTTGTTAAACCAATGTGGTTCTCTGGAGTAGGATGGATTGTTCAGCATTTGATTCTGTTGCATGATTTGTTGTGGGGATACTTGTGGTGGAGGAATAAATTGATGTTGTTGCACATATGCATGATGTTGTGGATATTGTTGAGGAAATTGTTGTTGTTGTTGAGAGTATTGTTGTTGTTGAGGATATTGCTGTAGTTGGTAGTAGTAATTAAAGTGTGGTGGTTGAGACATCGTGTAGCAGTTTGTGATGGTTAAGGATCTTTAAAGGATAATGACGGTTGTTTTTTTGAGATTAGAAACTCGATTAGTCACGTAAGAAATCCAAGAAAATATCCTAGTTCGATTAGGTAACTTCCTTCGATAGACTTCGTTCCTTCGATAAACCTGGTCCTTCGATTAGGTAGGTTCGTTCGATAGGCTGGTTCGATAAGGTAATTGTTCCTTCGATGGACACTTCGTTCGATCAGGTTGCTAGTTCGATAGGCTAGTTCGATAAGGTAAGTCCTTCGATAAACTTGTTCCTTCGATAAGCTTGGTCCTTCGATTAGGTAGGTTCATTCGATAGAGTGGCTCGTTCGATCAGTTTTGATTGTTCGATCAAAGTTGTTCGTTCGATCAGATTTGATTGTTCGATCAAATGTGATGGTTCGATCAAGTTTACTCGTTCGATCAAAATGCTCGTTCGATCAACTTGTTCGTTCGATCAATTGGAAGAGTATGTCTAACTCAACTACTTTTTTGCTCGTTCGACTGATGTTGTTCCTTCGATAACCCACTCGTTCGATAGATGTTGTTCCTTCGATAACCCACTCGTTAGATAGAAAAGCTCGTTCGACCTAATACCTAGTTCGACAGAATCACTCATTCGACTGATGAACAGTAGCTTCTCGGATGAACAGTAACTTATCTAATAATACGGATTTCCTAAATTTTTCTTAGATCTAATCTTCTAACAACCTAAATTACCCCTAGGCGAATGATACCACTTGATGTTTTATACTTTTATGAATTAAGCTACCACTAATTAACTACTAATTACCTACTAGATTTAGAGAGAGAAAGCTAGAGAGAGAAGGAGATGGAAGGGAGATGATTACACACACTTAGTAACAATAATTCTAATTTCATCAACCAACAACCCTTTCCCTAAGGAGGGAAGGGGTATTTATAGTTTTACATGGTAGAGGGCTTGATGCCCTAATTACACTAACAATACTTAATAAAACAAAACAAACTAAATAAACGACACAGCCCATGGGCCTTCTACACGGGCTGGGCCTAATAACAAACCTAAAGGCCTGAGCAACCTTAATACAACATGATCAATACTTTAATAATACAAAACGTGTTCCCAACAGAAAACATAAAACCTGTTAGGAAAAATGTTAGATATGCTGAGATGTATAGGACTAAGAACAGATCATCAAGTTCTGAGAGTAGTCATAGGAACTGGAATCACTCAAAATCTAACCCATGGAAAAAGAGGGTTACTGGGAATGCAAGGGTGAACAGGAATAACAATGCTAGGGTAACTCAAAATGGGCCAACTAGACTGACAAACCCTAATGCAAATCATAAGATGTCACCTAAAGCTGTTATGTTAAAGACTGACATCAAAATAGTTTCAACTGCTAGTCAAAATAAGTGGTTTAATAACAAGCAAACTGTTTCTAGTGCAAAACAATTTTCAAATCATGCACAAACAGTTAAAAGGCATTTTTATCAGAAAACAGCAATGACTAATCAGAAGTGGGTGCCTAAGATTAAACAAGCAGTTCCAACTGCTAGGTCAGCAGTTCCAACTGCTAGGCCAGCAAATCCAACTGCTAGGCACTTAAATGTTAAAGGAAAAATGGGCAATGCTGTCAAGGCCTCAGCACATTGGGATAAACATTTTACCAAACCCAATGGTGCATCAAAGACCTCAAACAAGTTTTCTCATCTTGATGCACAAGGCAGATCCAAACCAGTGATGGTTTGGATCCCCAAAAGAAACTAACACCTTTATTTTGTGTGCAGGAACATCCTTTAAATAGCAAAGAAGATAGAGGATATTCAGACAGTGGATGTTCAAGGCACATGACAGGCAACATGTCATATCTTTCAGACTTTATTGCTCTGGATGGAGGACCAGTTGTCTTTGGTGGTGGTGTTGGAGGAAGAATTACTGGTAAAGGGGTAATTAAAACTGGTAACCTTGATTTAGAGAATGTGTATTATGTACCAGAACTTAAGTACAATCTTTTCAGTGTATCACAAATTTGTGATAAACAGAACAAAGTTTTATTTACTGATACTGATTGTCTTATACTTTCTCCTGATTTCAAGCTACCTGATGATAGTCAAGTATTGCTTAAAATCCCCAGAAAGGATAATACATACAGTGTTGAGATGAATAAACTAGTTCCTAAGGTTGGACTTACTTGTCTTGTTGCAAAAGCTACATTGGAAGAATCAATGTTGTGGCACAGGAGGCTTGGTCATGTTAATTTTAAAACCATTAATGTTGGGAATGCTTCTCGTACTAAAATGTGACAACATATTTGGGATTATATTAGTTATTATGTTTGGCTCAAACACATGGACTGAAACTGTCAATATTGTAAAGTCATGTGTTTGATGCCCTATTTAAGCCCTCCTAGCCTTCACTAGGAGGTTGAAGCTTGTGTGTGTTTTATCCTTTCATTTCTATTAATAATAAAACCAGGTTTCCTCTCTCTCTCTCTAACACTTTCTCTCTCTACTCTTTAACAATGAAGATGATAATATTTCATTGTACCCGACCTCCCTATTCACAATATATTAACCAAAACACGATCCAACAATTGGTATCAGAGCCATGGTATTAGTTTTAGTTGTTTTGAGTGATTTTTTCTTGTCAAAAGTCGTATTTTTTTTATGTGTGGATCTAAATGTATCTGGTCCACCTTTCTGTCCATATTCAGTCCTGCGTACAACTTTATCATTTTTTGTGACTAATTGGATTATTCCCGTGAAGATTGTTTGGTCGGTATATATAGTTTTAATGGTGTTCTTGTGTGGTCTTCCAGTCGAAGGAGCACATAGTCGAACGAGCACCTTTAGTCGAAGCAACTTGATCGAACGACCAATATTGATCGAACGAGGTTTGTCATCGAAGGAGCATTCATTGATCGAGACAAGGGTAGTCGAGTCAGACTTACTCTTCCAAATTGATCGAACGACTTTGTCGCGACATAGTCGACGACTTAGTCGAACGACATAGTCGAACGACTGTGTCGAACGACTTTGTCGAACGACTTAGTTGAACGACATAGTCGAACGACTTAGTCGAACGACTTAGTCGAACAACATAGTCGAACGACAGCCACAAACCACAAACCAATATCCTTAACTAACGAGCAGAAAATGAAATTAAAAGAAAACAGAAGAAGATGAAGAACTAACGAGCAGAAGACCACAAACCAATATCCTTAACTAGACAGCCACAACCCAATCTCTGCTAGACACAACCAATATCCTCTCATTCACTCCCCAACTCACTATCTACATCCTCTAACAAGAAGTAAAACTGAAAAATTAAATAAACAATTGATCTCAGATCTGTTCGACTGCATAAATCATTAACGATTCTATTTGTTCGAACAAAACATCTTCATCGATCTATTTTCGAAGCTAAGCTTCATAAATATCCAAAATTCAAGAAAGACTAATAACATTTATGCTATTATCTTATCTTTGATTCGTACAAAGTAATACACAATCATACTATTTAAAACACCTACCTTGACCCTCCAATGGGTCTTGAAACCATTCACATACTTTCTCGACTCGGATTGAACTACAAATGACACTAAGGTCATGGTACGGTGGTTTGCTTAGGTTGAGATTGTATATTAATTGAAGATGATGATGTGAGTCATTTGGTGTGTATCGGTTGTTAGTAGTTGCTGATTTGGAGTAAAGATAAATCAGGGACGGATTTTTTTTTAGAGATGAGGAGAGGATAAATGATGGGTGGCGAATATGTATTTGAGGTTAGGGTTAAGGATTAGTGGTTTATGTGTATTTAATACCCACTAGTTTAGGGCTGGATGGATTGTTGTTGTCTTGGGCCGAGTTTGCTCTTATTCATTTCACGGGCTCCAATTGGTGTGGACTATTGATTACTGAAGCCGAACTTTCTTCTTTTGTTGAGCTGAACGTTTAATTGTCCAAATTAATCTATCACTTTTGAATCAAAATTAATTATCAAATGTATTCTTTATACATTGTGATAATTTATTTTTGTTACAATTGATGGTTGAAAAGGTGTGGTATTTCGGTTATAAATTTTCACGGGGATACGATTTTTGACAAGATCGGGATAAAACCATTATCATAATTCACTTAAACCGTCAAAAGGCTAGTGTTGGGTATTGAACCGCAAGATGTGACTACGGGGTTAATTCTTTATTATTTATTTGAGGTTGAAGTGGGATATCACGGGTGCGTGTACTTAGTATCTTGAAGATATCGGGGTTGGTTGGATGCATGATTCTTCGAGATCCTTGTTCAAGCTTATAACCTTCAAAATGATTAAGACTTGAGTTATCTAGTTATACCTGATGTAAGGAGTTACGTTGTTGTGCTCACAGAGTATAACTATCACTTTAAAGGAGTTACGTTGTAGTGCTCAAGTGTCACACAAAGATGTGGATAATTCAAGATGAGTTCATATACAATTAAGGATGGTTGGATGGGTATATGAAACGGCCTATGCTTAAATGAGTTACGTTGTAGTGCTCAGTATAGGTGCTTAGTCAGACAATAGTGCAAGTTTAAGTCACAAGCTTGGGTTATCTTACTTCAGTCTCAAGTTCGTAATACTGGGTTTTCTCCATCAGTGGTCACTACAAAAAAGCCATCAGAATGATAATGGGGTCGGTAAAGAGTTAGATGAGAAGAGTATAGAAGAGTAGAGATTTTATCAGCAGTTGATTCTCACAGGCTATTTATGGTACTTCACACATCTTCGCTTAATTGGACATACAGGGTGTACGCTGCCTCCGTTTCCATCGTAACCATAGTGTGTATGCTTCCGATTCCGCGAAGACATCGTGGGGGAAGAGAGAGTAGATGTGCTTTGACTTTCTTTGACTTGTCTTGCATTTTTTGCGAAAACACTCTTTTTCCAGATGAATTTGCATTCAGGGGGAAGAAATGTGCACATTGGGGACGCATAATAGACTCACGTGATCGAGCTTACAATTTTATTACTACCGGAAGACGTCCGCAGAGATGATCAATGCTTCAGTTTTGTGATTTTGGTGTAATCGTTTCAACTTTCGCAGGGTGTGATGTGCGAAGTAGCCTACTTATGTGAGAAGATCTTGCTAATTTCTTGCATGTTACTGATGAAGCGAAAAGTGTACCGCTTTTAAGGGGTCATTTAAGCCCTAAATCGTATTTATTTGATCAAATATCACCCTAAATCGTTCCTTTTGTCATTTTAGGTAATTTTGAGGAGAAATCTGGAAAAGGAGGCATTTTGGACGTTTTTGGAGCATAAAAGTGAAGAAAACGGCAAAGTCTCAAAAATCGGCTGAAAGTTACCTTTGACGGCGTCACAATTAACCCCAGACGGCGTCATGCCTTGGCAAGAAAAAGTGGACGTGAAATTTACTCATGATAAGCCAGTGAAAATAGCATGTGAATTCTGACGGCGTCACGCTTTAACTTGATCAAGGGCGTCACGGCTTAAATCAAAAGGGGACGGCGTCACGTTTAAGGTTCGACGGCGTCAAGCCTTGATAAGCCAGAATGGATTTTGAAGAGCTAAAGAGGGACGGCGTCAAGAAGGTCATCCGGGAACCCTAGAAGGGGACGAGGTGACGGCGTCACACTCCATAACGTGACGCCGTCAGATCCAAAAATCTATATATAGTTTTCTAATTTTTTGTCATTAGGGAGAGCTTAGTGTGTGGAATTTTGGGAGAAAACCCTAAGACGAATTTAGCTCCTTTTTCAAGGCTTTTTGCCTTGAGATCTTCCATGTTACATTGAAGATAAGTTATCAATTAATCATTCAATATGTCTATGTGTTGTTTGATTTTATCTTATTCTTGTCTTTTGATTAACATGTTAGGCTAAATTTATCTTGTGTTTGCTTAGATCTAATGAAACCTAGCTATTGATTATTGGTTATTAGTGTGTTATTAGTTGTATTGGATGATTGTTTATCTATGTTAGGCTTAAGAAAACTGGCTAACTTCCTATTCGGTAACTTGCTTGAACGTCTTAAGAAACATGAACCAAATGTGTACTAAAGGTTTTTATGGTTGTATTTAATGCACAAGCGAATTCTAGTGATCCCATGTTAGGAGCTTCCTAGCCGGCTCGACATAGGAGTGAAGTAGGAGCTTGTAGAGTTGGGGAAGTAAGTACGCCACCCCACGAATGGTATTAAGGAATACACCCGTCATCCACGCGACTAATACACACTAATTAACCGGTAAAAGATAGTTAGGGAGTAAGGAAATCTAAGTAAACACATTTCTCTACACATAAGTTTCTCACCACATTTTATTTTCAGTTATTTATTTTATTTGCATTTGTAGTTATTTGGGTTAGTTGATTAGCAACTAATTCCGCCCACTCTTTCAAACCCGAGATTTTACTTGCTTTCATAAAAATATAAAAACATAAAAAAAGAATCTTCCTCAACCCTTAGACCTATTAGAGTAGTTTTTCATACCTAACGAACACTATTCCCTGTGGAGAACGATCAATCCCCCGTACTTACCACTACACTATACTACATCGGTCAGGTACACTGCCTGGTGGGGTTGTAAGCCTCTTGAGATCCCTCGAGAGGTAAAACCTGTTGTAAGGTTGCAAAACCCACGCATCAAGTTTTTGGCGCCGCTGCCGGGGAATAGTTATTGTTTAGGTTGAATTTTTATTTCTATTAGGTCTACTCACTAGATTCCTTTCTAGTAAGATTTTTGTTTTATTTTTCTAGGTATTCTTTAGTCTATCTATTTTCTTTGTGCTTTTGTTCGTAACAGATTTTCATTGACTATTCAGTTTGCCATTATGGAAAACGCGAATCCACCCCTTACTCCTGGCGAAGTGGCTTTGTTGCGTAGCCAACTTGAGAATGAGATTAGTGAGCTCAGGGAGCTCAGTAGAATGATTGATATAGAGCTTGATTATGCCTTGAACAACTTAGGGACCGCCATATACTCAGATAATTACTTAGAACGTAATAATCTTACGGTTGATAAGTTGATTGAGAAAATTGAGGAAGTGAAGGTAGATCCTAGGTTGGATGATTGTTTCAATGAATACCCCACTAAGGAGGAGATTGCTTACTATAACAACCTAGTTGATAACCCTCGACCACCTTTTGTTAGAATTGACCCAAAGATTAAGAGAGGTGATCCCGGGAATGTGAAGATACCATGTATGATTGGGTACCAATACGTTGAGCATGCTTACATTGACTGTGAATCCCCAATCAACGTTATGTCCTCAGGCCTTTATAGCCAAATCATAAACACACCACTTGAGCCTAGGATGGACCCCAAGTGTCCAGGCGGAGTTTGCAACTTCGTTGGAAGGATTAAGGATATACATATCCTTGTTGGGAACTTTACCTTTGTCACCAACTTCATGATTTTAGAAGATATGGCAACTGTTGTTGGCTGCCGCCTATCTCGCGTTGTGTTAGGTAAGCCATTTATCGAAGCATCCAATTTAAGGTATGACCGTTTGAAAGGCACGGTTCAGTTTTCTAATCACATAGATAGGATCACATATAGGATGCCTTATCGGGTTAATGAATTTCGTTTTGTGCCTCGATTCGACATGGACAACATTGGTGCGATTGAGGACATCAATGAAGAGGATAAAGAAAAAGGCATGGACCATGTTTGGAATAAGAGAAGCCTTTATTATAAAGATTGCTTAAACCTTGGACCTAAATACAAAATTGATATGGAGGTTGTTAGGATGATTAGAGGGGCAATTGAGAAGCAAAACGGAAAAACGTAGACCCCGTGACTTTGAGTCTAGCTACAAGACTCGTTAATAAAGAAAAGCGCTTCTTGGGAGGCAACCCAAGCTTTATTTGCTTTGTGTATTTATTTGTTTGTTTGATTTTATTTGTTTCCGTATGTGTGTTTAATTTTTATTAGTATTGATTCATGTTCAAAAGTAAATTGTGAAAATGCTTTATGTTGTTTTTAACTTCGTCTTAACTACATATAAAGGTATTTTGCAAAAGATAAGTGTAAGGGAAATCTAAATCGGTTTATTAGAACACAAATGAACATGAATCATAATAATACTAAATTAACATACATATTAGTGTTTGTTTGAGTCAAATGCTTGTATCGAGTCATAATGATGTTTTGCAGGATTTCCAGGAAGTAAGGTAAAGGTTTTTCCAGAAATTTTCCGGAAACTTAAAATGAAAATTTTTGTCAGGTCATTTCTGACGGCGTCAGGGTTTATAACCTGACGGCGTCAGATTTAATTTTCAGAAATTTTTGAAAGTTTTGTTTTTAAAAAGTTTTTATTAAAATCTCCAACTTATAATCTCCAGGAATCTGCAAAATTATCATTCCACAAGCATTATATCCTTATATATAGATTTATCCCGCCGATGTTATGCAGGTTTTCGTGTTTGTTTTCTCAGGTTTAACAGGTTATTTTGGACAAGGAGATGTTTATGGAATCAAGCTTATGGCGATGCATTAGTCATGGAGCTTCAACATTACTTTGGAAGAAGATTTAACCGTGTAATTTCATTATCCACCGAGCGAATCAGGGGAGTATTTGATTTCATTCCTTTACTTTATGCTTTTACATCTTGTTATTTGAACATTGGGGACAATGTTCATATTAAGTGTAAGGGGAGGGTAAAAGTATGATTTTAGAGAATACAATTGCGCTTGACTTTTGTTTGTTTAATGGTAGATGTGTAATAAAACTGAGAGAAATACTTGTTAGGGTAATTTTAGTGCCAAATTTAAAATTTTTACAACATATAGGAGTGAAACTTTGATCTTAATAAGCGTCTCACGGATAGGAGTTATATGACTAGCACAAAAAACCGTACCACTAAAAAAATTTTCCACCCCAAATATGTGAGGTTCGCCCCTAGAATTGGTAGGAAAAGCATTATGCTATGATGTGTGTACCGGTAGCACTTAGATTCTAGAACTTGCGTTAGGACCATTCCGAGGCCACAAGTGAGACTACATTCGTGTAGTTAGATTTACTACATGATAAGAGGCATTAGGATTAACCCATTGTTTTACACCTGTGTTTTTGTTATAATTACTTTGGCTACATTGGTCAAGTAATTCTCCCACACCCCTTTGCGTTGTACTCATTTTTAGTACACGATACCCCTAGTACACCCCTCAGAGCCTATCTTTTCGTTTCAACCTTTAAGCATTTTACTTAAAGGAAGAATTTGTTACACCCCACTTAAATGTACACCCAAATCGCCTTAGCCTACCTTGTATGCACTCATTTTTTGTGCATTATTGTTACAACATTTGTTTAAACCCAAGTTAATTATCTAGTTGATTACATGGTTGCTAAGTCGAGTCATATCCTTGTACATATTGTTTTGGGACGATTGGGACTCATGGGTAAAGTACTAGTGTAATGGAGTAATGGGGAAGAACATCATTTATTACCCCCATATGTGCTAAATATTTTAAAAGTACTCCAAGTTTTTCAATTATCTTAATTCGAGTCATTAGAATAGTTAATTGTAAAGTTATGTAAAAGTTCAAGTGTAAGGGGAATGCAACGCCCCTGTGATGTATTATTTTGGATGGTAGGGCAAAAGTGTATGCAAAAAAAAAAAAAAAAAAAAAAAAAAAAAAAAAAAAAATAAAAAAATAAGAAAAATACAAAAAATGAGAAAAAGAAAAGTAGAAAAAACATACGGACCACCATCCCATTTTATTTTATTTATTTTATGTTTTTATTTTCTTTCATTAGCTTAAGATTGAGTCGAGTCTTGGCTTAGCAACATTGTATAGTACATGTAATTGATCAAGATCTTTAACTCGCCACCAGTAAAATATCCCGTATCCAACAAAACCGTGTTTTCCTTTTCCCTACACCTAACGTTATAACCCATTTAAAAGCCCTCTTTGATAGTTTATCTTAGGTGCTTACGCCTAGTGGAGGAGGTTTTTGATCCTTTCCCAAGCCTATGGTAATCTATTTGCTATGACAGGTAGTGAGAGATATTATCCGTTTTCATTTATGAGATTTATTTTGATGACACCTGAGAGATGTGAGTATCTAAACACTACTTGTGAGGTGCTAGTATGTAATCTCCGTGCTTATTATGATTGAAGTGGAACGATTATTTGTTGTAATTACTTTTATATTAGCATTAAATGACCCCTAACTTGTATTTTGATTAGAATAAAAGCGCATTTGCTTGAGGACAAGCAAATCTCAAGTGTAAGGGTATTTGATGAAGCGAAAAGTGTACCGCTTTTAAGGGGTCATTTAAGCCCTAAATCCTATTTATTTGATCAAATATCGCCCTAAATCGTTCCTTTTGTCATTTTAGGTACTTTTGAGGAGAAATCTGGAAAAGGAGGCATTTTGGACGTTTTTGGAGCATAAAAGTGAAGAAAACGGCAAAGTCTCAAAAATCGGCTGAAAGTTACCTTTGACGGCGTCACAATTAACCCCAGACGGCGTCATGCCTTGGCAAGAAAAAGTGGACGTGAAATTTACTCATGATAAGCCAGTGAAAATAGCATGTGAATTCTGACGGCGTCACGCTTTAACTTGATCAAGGGCGTCACGGCTTAAATCAAAAGGGGACGGCGTCACGTTTAAGGTTCGACGGCGTCAAGCCTTGATAAGCCAGAATGGATTTTGAAGAGCTAAAGAGGGACGGCGTCAAGAAGTCATCCGGGAACCCTAGAAGCGGCGAGGTGACGGCGTCACACTCCATAACGTGACGCCGTCAGATCCAAAAATCTATATATAGTTTTCTAATTTTTTGTCATTAGGGAGAGCTTAGTGTGTGGAATTTTGGGAGAAAACCCTAAGACGAATTTAGCTCCTTTTTCAAGGCTTTTTGCCTTGAGATCTTCCATGTTACATTGAAGATAAGTTATCAATTAATCATTCAATATGTCTATGTGTTGTTTGATTTTATCTTATTCTTGTCTTTTGATTAACATGTTAGGCTAAATTTATCTTGTGTTTGCTTAGATCTAATGAAACCTAGCTATTGATTATTGGTTATTAGTGTGTTATTAGTTGTATTGGATGATTGTTTATCTATGTTAGGCTTAAGAAAACTGGCTAACTTCCTATTCGGTAACTTGCTTGAACGTCTTAAGAAACATGAACCAAATGTGTACTAAAGGTTTTTATGGTTGTATTTAATGCACAAGCGAATTCTAGTGATCCCATGTTAGGAGCTTCCTAGCCGGCTCAACATAGGAGTGAAGTAGGAGCTTGTAGAGTTGGGGAAGTAAGTACGCCACCCCACGAATGGTATTAAGGAATACACCCGTCATCCACGCGACTAATACACACTAATTAACCGGTAAAAGATAGTTAGGGAGTAAGGAAATCTAAGTAAACACATTTCTCTACACATAAGTTTCTCACCACATTTTATTTTCAGTTATTTATTTTATTTGCATTTGTAGTTATTTGGGTTAGTTGATTAGCAACTAATTCCGCCCACTCTTTCAAACCCGAGATTTTACTTGCTTTCATAAAAATATAAAAACATAAAAAAAGAATCTTCCTCAACCCTTAGACCTATTAGAGTAGTTTTTCATACCTAACGAACACTATTCCCTGTGGAGAACGATCAATCCCCCGTACTTACCACTACACTATACTACATCGGTCAGGTACACTGCCTGGTGGGGTTGTAAGCCTCTTGAGATCCCTCGAGAGGTAAAACCTGTTGTAAGGTTGCAAAACCCACGCATCAGTTACCCCCGAACGGGACTTCCGCATTGAGCATAATCGTTACTGAGTACTAGTCAGTTTTCCTTGGTGTGGTTTACGATGTCATCTACAAATTCCGCTGCGTACTTACAACCTTCAAAAGATAGAAGACATGTTAACTACATCAAAGTTTCGAATCTGCTGAAGACGGTTGTCAGTTTGGGGGGAAGCTGATTCAGAAACTTCGCCAAAAGGAAGTATATGAAGAAGCCGTTAAAGACATGCAGCATGAATTGGGGGGAAGTTAATCCAATTCATGTATATTACATCATTTGGCTACAAGTAAAGAAAAGTTCTCAAGCCGAGGTACAAGATGAAGACAAAGAGCGTCAACTGTAGTCATCCTCAGCACATGAAGAGCTTATGAAGACCTTTCTTTATTTGTATTTGTACTTGTAGGAAATGATGTAAGTAATCCCATATGTTGCCACATTGGGGGAAGATTGTTGGGAATGCTTCTCGCACTAAAATGTGACAACATATTTGGGATTATATTAGTTATTATGTTTGGCTCAAACACATGGACTGAAACCGTCAATATTGTAAAGTCATGTGTTTGATGCCCTATTTAAGCCCTCCTAGCCTTCACTAGGAGGTTGAAGCTTGTGTGTGTTTTATCCTTTCATTTCTATTAATAATAAAACCAGGTTTCCTCTCTCTCTCTAACACTTTCTCTCTCTACTCTTTAACAATGAAGATGATAATCTTTCATTGTACCCGACCTCCCGATTCACAATATATTAACCAAAACACGATCCAACAATTAACAATATTGCTAAACATGGATTGGTAAGAGGTTTACCAAACAAAATTTTTCTAAATGACCAAACTTGTGTTTCTTGCCTTAAGGGTAAGCAACACAGAGCCTCATGTAAGCCAAAGACCCAGAACTCTATTTCTCAAGCTTTATATATGTTGCATATGGACTTGTTTGGTCCTACTTCTGTGAATAGCTTGAATTTTAAGAGATACTGCCTTGTTGTCACTGATGATTATAGTAGGTTTTCTTGGGTATTCTTTATGAAAACTAAGGATGAGACAAGTGAAATACTTAAGACCCTTATTGTTGAAGTAGAAAACCTAGTTGATAAGAAGGTTAAAATAATCAGATGTGACAATGGGACTGAATTTAAGAATAGAGTGATGGATGAATTTTGCAGAGAAAAAGGTATTAAGAGGGAGTTTAGTGTAGCTAGAACCCCACAGCAAAATGGTGTAGCTGAGAGGAAGAATAGAACTCTTATAGAGGCTGCTAGGACAATTTTAGCTGACTCTAAGCTACCAGTTTCATTTTGGGCTGAAGCAGTTAGCACTGCTTGTTATGTATTGAATAGGGTTTTAGTTGTACAACCTCACAATAAGACTGCTTATGAGCTTCTTAGAGGTAGAACCCCTGCTTTAAGTTTCATGAGACCTTTTGGTTGTCATGTTACTATCCTTAATACCAAAGACCAACTAGGAAAGTTTGATGGGAAATCTGAGGAAGGTTTCTTTGTTGGTTATTCTCTGCACAGTAAGGCTTTTAGGGTGTACAATACAAGCACCAAGCAGGTAGAAGAAAATCTGCACATAGAATTTTTGGAGAATAAACCAAATGTTGCAGGTGTAGGTCCAGATTGGATCTTTGATATTGACAGTCTTTCAGATTCCATGAATTATGTGCCTGTTACAGGTACAAATACTAACAATGATGCAGGTTCAGAGGAGGAAGATGATGAATGCATTTTCATACCTGTCATGGAAGAAAGTCCTGTGAATGAGTCTTCTACAAAGAAAGATGATATTCCTTCATCAAGTGGTGTAGACAAAGAGAAAGATGCTGCTGAAACAAGTGGTCAGAATGGTAAAGAAGCTCAAATTCCAACGAGCAGTTCCAATGGAGTTAGTACTGCTCAACCTCAAGTTCCAACTGCTGAGCAAAATATTGATACTGCTGGACCAAGTCAACTTCATCTTGATTCACCAGTTGATACTGCTTCTCAAGTTGATGAGTTTGATTTCTTTGGAGATGGTCTGCAAAACATGCCTACCAGCTATGCAGTTCCTTCTACTCCCCATACTATTGTACATAGGAATCATCCACTTACCAATATCATAGGAGATGTACAATCTGGAGTCAAGACCAGAAGGTAAATACAAGACCCAGATCATCATGGATTTCTCAGTGTGGTTTATGAAGAGAAACATCATGAAGATGAGAATGAGTGTATGTTTGTATGCTTTCTATCTCAGGTTGAACCCAAAAATGTGTTAAAGGCTTTAGAATCATCAAGTTGGGTTGAAGCTATGCAAGAAGAGCTTCTTCAATTCAAGATTCAAAATGTATGGGTTCTGGTTGATCTACCAAAGGGAATGAGAGTGATTGGTACAAAGTGGGTATTCAGGAATAAGAAGGACGAGAGAGGCATTGTTATAAAGAACAAAGCAAGATTGGTTGCTCAAGGCTATACTCAGGAGGAGGGTATAGATTATGAGGAAGTTTTTGCTCCAGTTGCCAGGATTGAAGCAATAAGATTATTTCTTGCTTATGCTTCATTTATGGGGTTTATGGTCTATCAAATGGATGTGAAAAGTGCATTTCTGTATGGTACTATTGATGAAGAGGTTTATGTTTCACAACCTCCAGGTTTTATAGACCAAGAGCATCCTGACAAGGTTTATAAGGTGGTGAAAGCTCTATATAGATTGCATCAGGCTCCAAGAGCTTGGTATGAAACTCTTGCTAAATATCTTCTGAAGAATGGGTTTTATAGAGGGAAAATTGATCAAACTCTTTTTTTTAAAAAGGACAAGGGTGATATTCTACTAGTACAAGTCTATGTAGATGACATCATTTTTGGTTCTACAAAGAAACAAATGTGTAAGGAGTTTGAAAAGCTGATGAAAGATCAATTTCAGATGAGTTCTATGGGAGAGCTTACCTTCTTTCTAGGTCTTCAAGTACAGCAAAAGTCAGATGGTATATTTATCTCTCAGGATAAATATGTTGGTGAAATTTTAAGGAAATTTCAATTCACAGATGCCAAGGTTGCTAGCACACCAATTGACAAGGAGACACATTTGTTATTAAAGGATCACAGTGGTGAAGATGTGGATGTGCACATGTATAGATCTATAATTGGGTCTCTGATGTATCTTACATCATCTCGGCCTGATATTATGTTTGCTGTATGTGCCTGTGCAAGATTCCAAGTGACTCCTAAGGTGTCTCATCTCACAGTAGTAAAAAGGATCTTCAGATACCTTAAAGGACAGCCTAACTTGGGGCTATGGTATCCTAAAGAGTCTGCATTTGATCTTGTTGCATTCTCTGATTCTGATTATGCTGGTGCTAGCATGGATAGAAAGTCTACAACAGGTGGTTGTCAATTCTTAGGTTGAAGATTAATCTCTTGGCAGTGTAAGAAGCAGACTATGGTGGCTATATCTACTACTGAAGCAGAATATGTGGCAGCTGCAAGTTGTTGTGCTCAAGTTCTATGGATTCAAAGCCAGATGCTTGATTATGGGTACAATTTCTTAAACACAATTATACATATAGACAATAACAGTACAATGTGTATCATTAAGAATCCAGTTCAACATTCAAAAACTAAACATATTGAAATTAGACATCATTTTATAAGAGACTGTGCTGAAAAGAAGTTAATACAAGTTGTTAAAATATACACTGATAACAACTTTGCTGATCTCTTAACAAAAGGTTTTGATGTAAGCAGATTTCAGTACTTGGTAACAAGTATTGGAATGCTTAATCCTTCAAAAGATTAATGTGAAAATGTTTTTGGATTTTGTACTGTTAGTTGTGCTATTTGTATAGTTGAGACTGCTTGAATATTTTTAGTACTGCTTGTGAATTTGTTAGTCAAATGGAATAACTGTTAAAAGAGAATATTGTGTATTGTGTTTTCTTTGGTTTTGGACTAACATTTCAGGTTAAGCAAAGCTTTTTGCTTTGGATTGTGCTTTGAAAAGTATGGTGGTTTGGATTGTCAAGTGTGAATGCTTGTCACACAACAAATGGTAATTGATTCACCATGTCTAATCAACATAAGAATCAACTAGTCCAGATCAAACGGTTTCTGGTAAAGACTACTCAAATCCGTTTATGGTTGACAGTTTACCAAAAACTGGTTGGTTATCAACTCACCAAATCTAAGTGTGAAGAGTTGGCTAGTCCATAGCAAACGGCTATTGGTAAAGACAAGTCAAATCCGTTCATAGCTGATAGTTTGCTAAAAACTATAAGTGGACAAAAATGTTTTCGAATCCACAATTAAAATTAATAAAATTGATTTTATCTCTGAAAACTTTTTGCTAACAGTTAGTACTGCTGGAGTAAACAGTCTGAACTGCTGGCTTCACCAGTTTGTACTGATTGTTCAAAACTTAGTTCCTACTGAGTTTATGCTCTGTGATACACCTCTCTCTGAAGGTAATACATCTGGAAGTGTTGAGAGCAGTTTGAAACTTAAACAACTGAATTGATGGTAACTTGTACAAATGGTCTTATTGGATGCTGAGCTTGGATGTTTTATGTTCTAGTTCATCTGATGGTGAGGATTCTTCCAAACAGGGGAGGATTAAAGTTTGTTCTAGTTGCTGTTAAAGATGATTGATGATTATGAAATTCAGGGGATGAATTAAGAAGTCAGAGATGAATTATAAAGAAGTGCTTAAAGTCTATTCATTATAAAGGTGGATTCATTACAAAGCTTCACACAGGAAAAACCAACAAAAACTACCAACTACCAACAAAATAACCTACACAACACAAACACAACACAACTACTCAAGCTTTCCTTTTCCTTTTCCAATGATATCCGGCATGGTTTTGCTGCGGGCTCCTCTGCTACCCATGATGTCAGACACCTTTTTGCAGGGAAGTGCCAGTATTACTGATCTTGGAGATGGAACTTGCTTCCTCTCAGGCTTCTTCTTTGGAACAGGGATCTTCACTGATGATGCTGCTTTCTCAAATTCTTTGGTTAGTAAGTCTGATAGTTTTTGAAGTTCATCATCGTCAAACGAGTCAGACGAAGAGGAGGATGAATCATCCACATAAGGGGGAAGTTCATCGGAGGAAGGTTCATCAGACGAGGATATTTCAGTCTTTCTTTTTGAAAGATTAACTCTTGAAGTTGAAGAATAATTTGGTGGAAAATAGTTGTTCCAACCTGAATCTTCAGAATCTAAAGAAGAGTCAGATGAGATTTCTATGATGTTTGGTGGAGAAGAATTCATTGTGATTGAAGAGTTAAAGATTTGTGTTGAAGAAGATTTTGTGTGGATATGTGAGTTTTTATAGAGTTAATGAAGGTTTAATGACATTCAATGCGTGGTTGATATGAAGAATTAACTCTTGGGTTGGTATAAGGAATTAATTCCTTGATGGAATTAAATTAATTTTGGTAATTTTTGAGGAGTTGACCAAAAGAGTATGATAAGTGAAGATAATTCCCAAAGTGTTTCGTGGTTAAAGACAAGTGTTTGAAAGAATCCATCCCATCAACGTAATCAGATGTTTAATTCAAGAAACTTATTGATTTGCATCGAAATCATAAGTTTAGGGGAGGATTGTTGGGAATTAAACTTAAGCAGTTAGTACGGTTGAAGTTTACAAGAACAGTTAAGACTGCTGATGAAGAGCAGTTAGGACTGCTGAAGGAAGAACAGTTAGGACTGCTTAAGAGATCAAGGTGAAACCGTGTGAAGATAATTATGGAAAAGATATGGTATATATCTTATTTGTATAGAATGATACAGTTAGATGTTTAACTTGTACATGACTCTTTACATTATAAAAGGAGATCCTTAGATTAGGGTTTATATATATCATTGATATCGAATAAATCTAATACCTAATATCCTTCACGTTCATATTGTAATCGTTCGATATATTGAAGTGAAAGTTTGGTTGATATTGTGTGTTCTTATTGTTTTACTTAATCAATCACAAAACACAAACTCATATTCTTCTAAGTACTTGGTAGTAAATTCCGCGTGCTATCAAGTATATACTCAAAGTATCCCCAACACAACGTGTGTGTTTAGATCCGGTCATAGTGAAGGATGGTATGTATTAAAAATCTCCATTGAGGGGAAAAACGACTCTTTTGAAAAGTTAAAGCTTGTGAGTCAGTGTTATACCCCATCCTGGATAAGTTTTCAAAAATCTCAGTGTTTGGCATTGCATTAATACCATTATCAACATTCAATTGGAGATGCCTCCTGAGGGATGATTCAGTAATAATGATAGATTTACCATCCACTTTAGCTTTTAATTCTTTGTCACCATTTTCAAATGTTTTGACAGTAACAGTCTGCCAAAACTGCTTGATGTGGGAGATATAGATTGTGGGATGTAAGAGTAAAGAATGACTTATGTGATTACCTTTTAAAAAGTCCACAATCTGATGAAAAGTAGCATCATCCTCTGCTTTTTCCAAATAAGCGACCAAATTGTGTTTGTCAGCAAAGGATAAAGAAGCCATTTATTGTTTTAGTAAAAGATGATTTGACTGCTATGAATGGTTGAATTTTAGGGTAGAAAGTAGAAGAAGAAAGTGAATTGAGATATTATTAAAGGCTTTTTAGGGTTTCTATTGGACCGACTTGAAAAAAAAGTTAACTTTTGATTGAAGATAAGGTTAATATAATAGAATAAAATTTAAAATATCCAAATAGGAAAACCCTGGAAACAAGGAATTTGAGCAGTAAAAACCTCAACTGACTTTCAACGGCTATTTTCAAAAAGTTTTTATTTTGCACTAGTACTAACGTCTATCCAGCAGTACAAACTAAGCCTACCAGTACTAACTTTAAGCCTGGCAGTACAAGCTTTTTGGAAAAATTTGACTCAGCAGTATGAACTTAATTTTGATGAAAAACCATATTGCTAACAACCATTTTGAAGGGATTAAGTGTAAAGACAGACACTTAATCAAGAATTCGGTTTAATGTAACCTCTGGTTGTGTGAGAACCAATGTTTTTAGTTATAAATAACTGCTTGTGATTAGATAAACTCATTCAAAGAGCTTTCTTGACAGGGTTTCCAGCTCGTGGCAGTTGTTGCCTCTAACACAAGTGTTAGATTCACGTTTGCTCGCTGTTCTTTCTACCAGATGTCCTTAGACTTACTCATTACACAAAAGTATAAAATGGTAGAAAGTGAGTTATGTCAGTTACTGTCTGACTAACTAAGCCATCAATTCAATACAAAACATCATAATAGGATCTCAAGAAAGAAGTTTTAAAGAAGTAATTAACTTAGGTATAAACCTTTGTTAATGAATTCCCAAACTCTGTCCATTATTGTTCTATTATGTCAGCAACTAAAGCCACCAACTTCTGCTCACACAATGCACTTGTAAATCCTTTGTGCTTAGTCTCCATACCTGCAATTGTTAGTCAAAAACCAAGAAAACAAAGTGCAAAGCACTTGCTTCATAACAGTATAAACATATGACTAACAGTGTTAACACAACAGTCCAAAATTTGTACTAGCAGTACAAAAATATACTTATCAGTACTAATGACAAACCTAGAAGTACAAATCCAAGTTATATACAAAACCACACAGTTTGAAAACATTAAGGGTTAAGCATTCCAATACTTGCTACCAAGTATTGAAATCTTCCTACATCAAAGGCTTTTGTGAGAAGATCTGCAAAGTTTTGATCAGAATCAATTTTAACCACTTGAATCAACTTTTTCTCATTGCAGTCTCTAATAAAATGATGCCTAATTTCTATGTGTTTTGTTTTAGAATGTTGCACTGAATTTTTAATAATACAAATTGTACTGCTATTGTCAATGTATATCATGGTGTTCAAAAAATTATACCCATTGTCAAGCAGTTCATTTTGAATCCAAAGCACTTAACCACAGCAGCTTGCAGCAGCTACATACTCAGCTTCAGTTGTAGAAGTTGCCACAATTGTCTGCTTCTTACACCGCCATGATATAAGTCTGCAACCAAGGAACTGACATCCACCAGATGTTGATTTTCTGTCCAGGTTTGCACCAGCATAATCACTATCTGAATATGCCACCAAGTCAAATGGTGATTCCCTAGGATACCACAAACCCAACCTAGGTTGACCCTTAAGATATCTGAAGATCCTTTTGACTGCATTTAAATGAGAAACCTTATGAGTCACTTGGAACCTTGCACAAGCACAAACAGCAAACATGATATCTGGTCTTGAGGAAGTAAGATACATCAAGGACCCTATCATTGATCTGTATGTGTGTACATGCACACTTTCCCCATCGGCATCTTTAAGCAGAGGTTTCTCAGGATCAATTGGTGTGCTTGCCACTTTAGAATCAGCAAACTGAAACTTCCTTAGTATCTCAGCCATATACTTATCTTGGCTGATAAATATGCCTTCATTAGATTGCTTTACTTACAGACCCAAAAAGAAAGTAAGTTCCCCCATGGAACTCATCTGAAACTTATCATGCATAAGTTTCTCAAATTCAACACACATTTCCTTCCTTGTGGATCCCAAAATAATGTCATCCACATACACCTGTACTAGCAAGATATCCTTCTTGTTCTTCTTAATGAATAAAGTCTGATCAATCTTGCTCCTTTGAAATCCATTCTCTAGCAAATAGGAAGCCAAAGTCTCATACCATGCCCTTGGTGCCTGATGTAGTCCATAAAGAGCCTTTACAACCTTTTACACCTTATCAGGATGTTCTGGATCAACAAAACCTGGAGGTTGTGAGACATACACCTCCTCTTCAATAGTACCATACAAGAAGGCACTCTTAACATCCATCTGATAAACTGTAAAGCCCATGAAAGAAGCATAGGCCAAGAATAGTCTAATTGCTTCAATTCTTGCTACTGGTACAAAAACTTCTTCATAGTCTATTCCCTCTTCTTGTGTATACCCCTGGGCTATAAGTCTAGCCTTATTTCTAATGACAATTCCCCTTTCATCCTTTTTGTTTCTGAAAAACCCACTTGGTGCCAATTACCCTCATACCCTTAGGTAAATCTACTAGTACCCAAGTCTTCTGAATCTTGAATTGGAGAAGCTCCTCTTGCATTGCTTCTACCCAGCTTGAATCTTCTAAGGCTTTGAGAACATTTTTGGGTTCAGATTTTGAGAGGAAACACACAAATAAACAAGTGTTGGCATCTTCATGCTGCTTCTCTTCATAAACAGTACTAAGAAACCCTTGTTTATCTGAAGTCATGAGTTGCTTTCTTGTCTTTACTCCAGATTGCATGTCACCAATCACATTGTCCAGGGAGTGATCTCTGTGAATCCTTTTGTGTGGTGTAGTGAGAACTGCATACGTGGGTGGTAGATTGTTGATATCCACCTCATCTTCTGAGAAATTAGCAGTATTAGCATCTGATGGGCCAGCAGTATGAACATTCTGCCCAGCAGTACTAACTTGTGGCTCAAAAGTACAATCATTATTAGTACTATTATCTTGATTCGCTTGTGCCTTAGCTCCATCTACATTATTGTTTTCATCTTCAAAACCTTCCTTGGCTTCATCAGAAGAAGGTTCATCATTCTTTGAAGATGTATCCACACTGTTAGGAATATAAATATTCAGTTGAAGACTCGGTCACCCCGAGCACTCTCTTGTATTAAATAGCTCGTAGTAAAACAAGTAATATTAGTAGTAAAGTAGTTAATTAATATTGTGGAGTGAGTCGGGTCTTTACCCTCTGTCAGCTCGCTCCACAGTCCACTAGGGACAAAGTAAGTAGGCTATGCATGTAACTATAAATACCCCTCTCCTCATGTGGAGAGGGTTGGACCTTTGCAGGCATTCTATTGATTTTCTTTTTGGTTTATCTCTCTAAAGGTTCCATCTTCCATTCTCTCTCTAGCTTCTCACTAGTTCGATCCATATAACCATCCAATCTTGTGTTTAATCGTTCCTGAATATCCTACAATTGGTATCAGAGCCATGGTTAGATTCATGTAGTGCATATTCAGATTTGTGTTTGGTTTTTGGGTGTTTTTTGGTTCGAACTAATAAGAAAGAAAAAACCCTTGTTTGATCTTGTTTTGTGGTTAAAGTAGTGTAAGATTTGTACTTTTAAGTTCAAAAAGGTGTTTTAGATCGTTCTTGATAAGTTACAACAGTGTATGTGACTTGTTTGTGTTAGATTAGACGAGTTTCTGGGTAGCGGGTTGTACTTCGGACTATGTTTCATCGCAGCGGTTTACCATTCGGTGAAAGTTTCTTGTCAGCGATTTAACCTAAGTTGGCTGTTTAGGTTCAGCGGCTTGGTTAATAGCGGTTTGTAATTTATCTGTTTTTGGTAAAGGACAAATTGTACTGAAAAGGACAGTTTGTCAACTAGTGGCAGCGGTTTGTCAGAAATTGTCAACTAGCGGTTTGTCGTTTTGTGTTAGAGGTTTACGGCTTGTCGTATTGTGGTAGAGGTTTACGGGTTTCATCGGGTTAAGAATCAGCGGGTTAAAGTTCAGCGGCTTTAGTCTCAGCGGGTTAATCATTCAGCGGTTTAAGTTTCAGCGGGTTAATCATCAGCGGGTTAAAGGTCAGCGGCTTTGTCTCAGCGGGTTAGTCGTCCAGCGGTTTAGGTTTCAGCGAGTTAAATATCAGCGGGTTAGATTCTAGCGGGTTATCGTTCAGCGGTTTAATCCTCAGCTGTTTAACTGTTAGCGGTTCTGCTTTCAGCGGCTTAATACTTCTGTATTTCAGCGGTTTAGAGTAGCGGTTCAGTTATCTGCTTCAGCGGCTTACTTTAGCGGTTTGACTTGTACCAGAGGTTTGGTACTCAGTTTTAGCGGCTTGTTATTAGCGGTTTGTTATTAGCTGTTTGTCTAGAAGGGTAGCGGTTTGCTCTTGAATTGTACATTAGCGGTTCTGAAGATACTTTTAAATCAATGGCGAGCACACCTTCCGATGATATTCAAGCAGCTGGGTCCGATACTCGTCCACCTATGCTTGATAGGACAGACTATGAGTCATGGGCACAAAGAATACGGCTTTATTTCTTGGGAAAAGATAATGGGGCAAACATCCTTAAGTCAATTGATGAAGGACCATTTCAGATGGGTACTACCAGAGATGCTGTGACTACTGGTGAAGATGGCACAGTCACACTGGGTATTGACAGACCTCGCACATACAATGATCTTACTGAGGAGGAAAAGAAGAGGTACGATGCTGATATTAGAGCCTCAAATATCATCATTCAAGGTCTTCCAAAGGATGTCTACAAACTCATCAACTTCAATACAGAAGCCAAGGCAGTATGGGACAATGTGAAGATGCTGTTGGCTGGGTCAGAACTGACAAAGGAAGACAGGGAATCTCAGTTGTATGATGAGTTTGAACATTTCAAAATGAACCCAGGAGAGAATATTACAGACTACTATGTGAGATTCCATAAGTTGGTTAATGACATGAGGATAATTAGAATGACAATGCCCAACATCCAACTTAACTCCAAGTTTGTGAACAATATGACTCTAGAATGGGACAGATTTGTTACTGCTGTCAAACTCAACAAAGGTCTGAGGGATACCAACTATGAACAGCTGTATGCCTATCTTCAACAACATGAGAAGCATGCTGTCTTTGATCGGGTATTAAGAGAGAAGTTGAATCCATCCACTTCCAATGATCCACTAGCATTCGTGGCAACTGCTGTACCAAACTTTCAACCATCATCTGCTATGAGTCCTCAACTTGACTCAGGCTATACTCAGACTGATAAAATGCTTGATAACCTCACCAACCAAGTATCTTTACTTGTGCAACAGTTCAAAGCTTCTCTCCCTCAGACCAACAATCAGTTAAGAAATTCATCCAACCCGCGAAATCTTGCAACGGTGGAGGATGGAAAAATTGTGGTTCAAAATGTGCAAGGGAGAGCTGGCAGAAACATGGGACGAGGTATTATGCAGAATAGGGCTGGGAATGCCAACCAGGGGCAAGGGAAACAGATCAAGTGCTATAATTGTGGAGGTCTGGGGCATATAGCATGAAACTGCAATCAACCAAAACGACCTCAGAACTCAGACTACTTCAAGGACAAGATGTTGTTGATGCAGGCTCAAGAGAATGGAGCAGTATTGGATGAGGAAGAATTGTTGTTTCTGGCTGGTGATGGGGGTAATACTTTTGATGCTGATGTGGATGAGCAACTAGTCCAAGATATGGCACTCAATGATCCTAATGTCTTCCAAGCTGATGATTGTGATGCATTTGACTCTGATGTGGATGAAGAACCAACTGCTCAAACTATCTTCATGGCCAACTTGTCATCCTTGGCCTCTCCATCTCAAAAAGCTGGTTCTTCAAATGCTTCTGTGATATCTGAGGTACTAAGATTATATGACACATATGAAATAGTTGATAAACAAAAGCTTCCCATCGAAGTACAACAGGCAATTGTCTTTGACTCAAATAATGCTGACATGGATAATAGCAATATGATTCCATATGAACAATATCTGAGTCAGAAAAATGTGCCTGATGTACGAAATGCTGAATCTTCTGTTGTAAATGATGCTTGTGTTGTTAATGACTTGTGTGCCGTAGATATTACACGTGAAATAGATAATGCATGCACTCATGAAAGTACAGTTCTTGCACCTGATAATAACTTGATCACTAGACTAAACATCTATAAAGAACAAGTAGCTATGTATGAACAGCGTGCTAAGTTTGAGCTTAATGAACGTGAGCATAAATTAGAAGGTAAAATGAGTACACTTATTAAAGAATCTAGAGTAAGAGAAGAAACATTAAAACAAGAGTTGAATTCTTTGAAAAGCCAGCTAGAACAGTCTGTCAAACAGAAACAGGAAGTACAAAAGTGTATAACTACACTTAAGCTAGAATTCAAAGAAAAAGAAAAGGAACTCTTAAATGATTTCTCTAGGCTCAAAACCTTAAAAAATAAGCTTGAGGATAAGTTGTACACACAAGACCAAACCAGACAGACTGCCGAAATGATGTATAAGCACAGAAAGTTAAGTGACAAACATAGTGAAAGAAATGTAGGTAGATCAAAAGTAGCTATTCATAAGATTGCTAAGATAGCCCAACCTGCATTAAATGATTCTAATGTGATGTTTATGCCTAATCACGACCCGCCTGAGCATATATACACTGAAGAGGAAGATGAGTTAAGTGATAGAACAAGGGAAAGAATGAATGAGAAAATGAGGGATCCCGAGTGCATAGCCAGACGAATAATAATCAAGCCCCATGACTATAGTGAGGAAAATTGATTGGCTGTGTTTGTTCCTCAAAAGAAGTTAACACCTGAACAGATATTCTGGAAACAGGATACTGAAAAACTTAAGGAAGAAAAACTTAAGGCCAACACCCCTCTCATTAGAAAAGTTGCGTCCATAACGGTGTATCCTCCCAATACACCTAGGAATTTGGTGCCACTGTCTCTTCCCACTGAAAGCAAAACCTTTATTAGCTTATATGTGCTTTGGCAACTGTTTGCTGATTTTGATAACACATGTAAGAAGAGAATCACACCAACCGGCATTACTGAGGGGGAAAGGTGTTTTGAACATGAAAAAAGGTGTTACTTAACTGAGGTTATGCCATTCTTTAAACTACTCAAAGAACATTTTGAAGGGCTGCAAACTGCTCTCAATACAGAAATAAAAGATATGAAAGTAGTGTTTAAAGATATGGAAAATGAGGTGAATGAATATGCAAAAGAACTTAAGAGCCGCGAAATTGAAAGGAAAAACATACTCATCAATTATGATAATTTGATTGCTAGATGTATTGCACAAAATGTATTTTTTACTGCAACTGATTCTGCATTATCTGCTTGTCAATATCATGAGTATGCTATGGCTTTAAATGTTACTCAGAATCGTGTTGTGGAGCTTGAGGTGGAGAATTTGAAACTGCTTGAAAAAATTCAAAATGATGACCATGATGACATGGTCAAACGTTTCTCTAAACTAGAGGTTGAACATCTTAATTTACAATTAAAATATCAACACTTAGAAGAAAGATGTAATCTATCAAATGCCAAGACATCTTTGGATGCTCCTGAGTTTGATACATATTTTGAATTAAGCAAACGGGATGAGAAAATTCAAGCTCACACTAACACGATTCGTCTATTGAGGGCTCAAATTGCTCAATTGAAGTCAAACAAGTGTGATGTTTATGGCACCAATAAACCGTCATCGTCAGATTCTCAGAATTTTCAATATCAAGACACCATAAACAAATTACGTCATGAAAATGAGTGTTTTCGAGAAGAAAATTCCAAGATTAAACAACATTACAAAGAGTTATATGACTCAGTTAAAGTTACAAGAAATAGTCATAATGAAAGGATAACTTCTTTGTTAAATGAAATCGAGAATCTGAAGACTCAGGTGAAAGGTAAAATGCCATGTACATCTTGTAATTATGTTTCATCAAAGGTTTCTGCTTGTAAAATATATGATGTTGATGTGGGGCCTATTCCATTTCCCATAAGAAATAACAGACCTGTCCATCAGATGTATCTCAGTCACCTTAGGGATGGTCTTGATACTCTTTGAGAGGTTGTGGAAGAGGACAAAATAGGAAAACCACATGATAAGGCAATAGGTTATGCATGTGTTCTAACAAAAAGGATCCAGGAACAGCTAGAATATGCTATTAGCTCGGGTCCTAGGTCCAGTTACCAAAAGGATAGCTTAGGTGCCTCATCGTCCACTATTAAGAACAAGCATGTGTCCTTTGATTTACCACCAAGAACATCAGAACCTAGCACATCATTATCAGGAAAGCATGTGTTAGTGAAGCAAACTAATGTTCCCATCATTGCTTCTACATGAGTAAGAAGTGACACCCAAGCTAGCGGGTCAAAGCCTAAAGGCAATGCAAGGAATGATAGGACTGCGCCGGCTAAAAGTGATCACAAGAAAAGAGTAGAAGTCCAACCTAGGAACAATAAGTTTGTAACGACTAGATGGAATCGTGTTGATTCTAGTATCATAAGTACTGTAATTAATTCGAATTCTAAAATGGTCTGTAAAACATGTGACAAATGCTTAATTTCTGTTAATCATGATGAATGTGTTGTGTCGTCTCTGATATCTCATGTATCACCCCATATCATGCATGTTAGGAAAACTGAAAGTAATGTGAAAAGATGGAAAGCCACAGGAAAAATCTTCACTAAGGTTGGGTATCAATAGAGACCCACTGGAAGGAAATTCAGTTTAGGAAACAAGAATCCATTGCCTAAGTTGAATAAACATAAAATTGTGAAGATTAAAGAATGGAGACCAACGGGTCGAATCTTTCCATTAGGAACACATAGCCCTTCTAATAGGTCCCTTGATAACTCTAGAGTAGTTCCCACTGTAGAGGCATCAATATTAGAAAAGACTAATGCTCCAGAACTTGCGTGTGCTAACCAAACGGACCCCAAATTTCAGTGGGGATCCACATATTTCAGTTATCCACTGTTGCCTGATTTCAAATGCAGGTCGTACAAATCGTTCTTTGGTATTTGGACTCAGGCTGCTCAAAACATATGACTGGGGATCGCTCACGGCTCAAGAACTTTGTGAAAAAGTTTATCGGGACTGTTAGATTCGGGAATGACCACTTTGGTGCGATTATGGGTTATGGAGATTATGTGTTTGGTAACAGTGTGATCTTACGGGTTTACTATGTGGAAGGATTAGGGCACAATTTGTTTTCTATGGGTCAATTTTGTGATGCTGATCTGGAAGTGGCTTTCAGAAAACACACATGTTTCGTCAGTGAATTGGATGGTATAGATCTTCTCAAGGGTAGTCGGGGTACGAATCTATACACCATATCAATTGAAGAAATGTTGAAGTCCTCTCCCATATGCTTGCTTTCAAAAGCCTCTTAAACAAAATCATGGATGTGGCATCGTCGTTTGAACCACCTGAACTTCGGTACCATCAATGATCTTTCCCGCAAAGATCTTGTTAGAGGAATGCCCAGATTAAAATATGAAAAAGATCATCTCTGTTCTGCATGTCAACTGGGCAAAAGCAAGAAACGAACTCACAAACCCAAAACTGTCAACACCAACTTGGAAGTTCTTAATACCCTCCACATGGATCTATGCGGTCCAATGAGAGTACAAAGCATAAATGGAAAGAAATATATTCCGGTGATAGTAGATGACTTCTCTCGGTTCACATGGGTAAAGTTTTTGAGAACCAAGGATGAGACTCCAGAGGTGATCATTAAGCTGATTAAACAGCTGCAAGTAAGGCTTAACAAGACTGTCAGAATCATCCGCACTGATAATGGAACTGAGTTTGTCAATCAACAACTCAGAAACTTTTATGAAAATATTGGCATCACACATCAGAAAAGTATACCTCGCACTCCTCAGCAGAACGGAGTCGTTGAACGGCAAAACTGTACTCTAGTAGAAGCTGCAAGAACCATGCTTATATTTTCAAAGGCACCGATGTTTCTCTGGGCCGAGGCCATTGCAACTGCATGCTACACCCAAAACTGATCTCTGGTTCATCCCATTCATGAGAAGACTCCCTATGAGTTAATTCACAACAAGCAGCCAGATTTATCATTTCTTCGTGTGTTTGGTGCTCTTTGCTATCCAACTAATGATAGTCAAGACTTGGGAAAGTTAAAAGCTAAAGCAGATGTAGGTATTTTTGTTGGATACGCACCAGACCGTAGAGGGTACAGAATCTACAACCAGAGAACCCGAAAAATCATGGAAACCATCCATGTCACGTTCGACGAGCTAAGTGAGCAAACCGTTTCAGGAAAAACCAGTTCTGGACCCGATCTTAAACTTTTGACACCTGGACCAATTAGTTCAGGGCTTGTACAGAATCACACGCCTGCAGAGTCTTTCGTTCCACCAACAAGTGAGGAGTTGAAGAAGCTATTTGATCCTATGTTTGACGAATACTTTGAGCCAACAAATGAAACTATCACAAATGCAGTAGCTGCACCTGATGCTGCAGATGCTCAAGTCCCACAAGGCTCAGAAAACCATCCAGCCTCAGTCACGATCAGTTTCAATGCTCCTGCTGCAAGTTAATCACCCACAACATCAAATACTCAATCCTCTCCGGTGCAACAAGAATCTGCAGTTGATCATTCTTTGGAAGTTAATCCTTTTGCTCCTATCGATGATGTTCCTTTTGAGAACATATTTGCTCCTGAACCCTCATCAGACATGTCCTCTCACGAAGAACACAGCACGACAACATCAATCCAAAACCCTCAACCTCATGACCATCTCAGAAAATGGACCCACGATCACCCAATTGACAACATTATCGGCAATCCTTCTCGTCCTGTATCCACTCGTAAACAACTGGCAACAGATGCATTGTGGTGTTTCTTCAATTCTGTATTGTCTAAAGTCGAACCAAAAGATGTCAAAGATGCAATGACCAAAGACTGTTGGTTCGAGGCCATGCAAGACGAAATTCATGAATTTGATCGACTTGAAGTATGGGAATTAGTACCTCCTCCAGAGTGTGCTATGATTATTGCTCTCAAGTGGATCTTCAAGGTAAAACTTGATGAGCATGGGGATGTTTTAAAGAACAAGGCACGTCTAGTTGCTAAAGGATACAGACAAGAAGAGGGCATTGATTTTGAAGAATCATTTGCTCCAGTTGCTAGAATTGAAGCTATTAGAATCTTCCTGGCCAATGCTGCAAGTCTTAATATGATAGTCTACCAGATGGATGTCAAAACAGCTTTTCTGAATGGGGACTTAAAGGAAGAAGTCTACGTGAGCCAACCTGAAGGATTTGTGGACGCTGAACATCCTACGCATGTTTATCGCTTGAAGAAGGCTCTTTACGGGTTGAAGCAGGCACCTAGAGCATGGTATGATACATTGTCCAAGTTTCTTCTAGATCATGGATTCTCAAAGGGTGTAGTTGATCCAACATTATTCACCAGGAAGACAAACGAACATCTACTACTTGTTCAGATTTATGTAGATGACATCATATTTGCTTCATCTGATCCTAGTGAATGTGATAGATTTTCAAATGAGATGAGCTCCAAGTTCCAAATGTCAATGATGGGACAAATGTCATTCTTCCTAGGATTACAAGTATCTCAAAGTCCCGAAGGCATTTTCATCAATCAGTCCAAATATGCATATGAAATCTTGAAAAAGTTTGGATTCGATTCAAGTGAGCCAGTTGATACTCCCATGATTGATAGATCTAAGCTAGATGAAGACCCGTCAGGGATTCCAGTCGATCAAACGAAGTACAGAAGCATGATTGGATCATTAATGTACATTACTGCAAGCAGGCCAGACCTTCTATTTGCTGTATGCATGTGTGCACGATATCAATCCAAACCTACCAAAAAGCATCTAGAAGCAGTAAAATGGGTTTTCAGATATCTTCAAGGAACAGTTCATATGGGTCTCTGGTACCCTAAGGACACAGCCATGGAGTTAACGGCTTATGCTGATGCTGATCATGCGGGGTGTCAGGACACTCGTCGAAGTACTTTAGGAGGAGCTCAGTTTTTAGGGGAAAAGTTGGTTAGTTGGTCTTCGAAGAAGCAAATGAGCACATCCATATCTTCTACTGAAGCGGAATACATTGCTATGTCGGCTTGTTGTGCACAAATTCTATGGATGTGATGCGTGCGATGTGTCGTTGCGGTTTAGCAGTATTAATGCCTACTCAAGTTTTAAATTTATATTTAGCCGACTTATCAATAACACACACACTTAACGAGCAGTGTACCCGGTCAGTATGAATATAATGGTAAGTAGAGTGTCGATCACTAAGAGTGGAACGTATTATCTCGTTATTCTAATCAGTATTTTAATATATTAAGTTAGCTATACAACCTAATCTAACGCAAGGGGGTTCAGCCTGAGAGACTGGCACGATTTGGTTGCAATTAAATAATAAACTAAACAAATAGGCACGAATCAGCGAATAGCACACACGTACACAGATAAATACTTGAGACAATAAGAAGATCTGTCCTTATGATTAAGTAGATTGTCATTTGTTTTATTGATAGTTTTATATGAAGTGTATGTAGTTAACCCTTTCTCGTTGGTCCTATTCTTATCGGCGAGTAAACCCTTAATGATTACTTATGTCTAAAATTTATTCCTAAGTGATCAATTTAGTAACAACCGTGGGAGCCACATTCTCTTCCGTAGTCAAATGCGCAGGCCACTAATAAACACTGAGGTTATCAATGCACTAATAAGTAGTAACCAAAGACATCAACATATAAACTTTAATTGATGGGAAAGCAGTTTTAAGGGAGTGCAACCTTTCCGTTGTCACATTACACAAGCCACCAATCCTGATGAATTAAAGTTTACTAACACAATAAAACAAAACTACTTAATGAATTAAACACATGCAGCACCTTCTTACAGCTCTTGTATCTTCGTTCGGGTGTGTCTTGTGCTGCCTATTCGTCTGAATTCGGCCTTAGTTTTCTCTGGTCTTCGTACCTCGTATATAATATTATTCTCTCGAAATTCGTCTGGTCTTGGGGTATTTATAGTTTCTGTCTGAGGGTAAGATGCGGCGCATCTAGTAAGTAGATGCGGCGCATTGACTTAACTTCGCGTGGGGTCCAAGATTAATATATTCAGGAATATTCGTACACCGCCAGAAGATGCGGCGTATCTTCATTCTTGGATGCGGCGCATGTCCTCTTGTATCTTGGATCGTATCTGGTGAAATCTAGATAGTGATGCGCCGTATGTAATAAGTGAGATGCGGCGCATCTGGAGCAGATTTGTCTTGATCTGGTACATTTCAGTAGACTCTTAACTTCTTGCATGTTTTTCTCCATAATTAGTCCAAAATCGCTAAGTTTCACCAAATGCTTGTTTTTACCTGAGAATTACAAAAGTAAACGATTAAGTATCAATCCTCATACATAATATAATAAAACAAGTCAAATAAATAGGATAAATGATGGTAATAAAATGTACTTATTTGAGTTCATCAAATATCCCCCCACTTGAACTTTACTTGTCCCCAAGTATACCTTAGAATTAATCTTATGAAAATGTATCCTAAAATATATTAGGATTTATTTTTATATTTCAGCATGTATTCATTTTTGTCATAATCACACAACCAAACACTTAACGAATTATAAGTAAAATAAAATATTCTGATAAAAGCAAATCTAATCGTTTAACTGTCCAGTTGTGACGAATATTCTATCATAAGCTTGGCAAGTATACACATCTCCCCCACTAAAGCCAAGGAATAACAAGTCTAAAGCGGTAAAAAGGGTTTTGAGGTTTAAGGGTTAATTATTCTACTTAATCTCTATCGATCTCAAATTCCAGAAAAGGCGACAAAATCACAAATACATGATCGAATCCACGAACACGATACTTGCAATTGCTCAAATCCTTAACTCGAATAGGCTAAAGATAGGTCCAAGTAATCTTCACCAATAATATTATATCAAAAAGGGCGACAAAATCATAAATACATAGCCGAATCCACAACTACGATACTTAAGATTGCTCAAATCCCTAATCTTAATAAATCAAAGGTTTGGTTGGATAAAGAATAATACAGGGTATGGATAATATTTGGGATACAAATTGGTGTAAAATGAAAAATAAACAAAACAGATAAATTAAAATCCTAAGTGTGGTTAATCACTATCCCAACCATCCCATGAATAAGACTCATATCATAGAATAACTCACGCTTTAACACTTGAAACACACGCTTTTAGGTAGACACGAATTATACTCAACAAGATCTTAATCAAAGAATAAACCTTAGTTGGCGTTCCATAACTGCCAACTCCCATTCAATCCATAGATATAATATATAACAACTAGTGGTGATATCGACCACTTAATACAAAACTTTACATAAGTTGGTTAAAACAAACATCCAACTCTTCTTTTTTTCTTTTTCTTTTCTATTTTTTTGATTTTTTTTTTTTTTTTTTTTTTTTTTTTTTTTTTTTTTTTTTACATCTAACATAAAATAGATGTGTAAAGTTTCACCACATCACTATAATGATAATTCTGGATAATTTTTCCATACTTTTCATGACTTCAGAAATAACGGTAATAGTGAAAGTAGTAAACACACGAAAAATAAACTCAAAGATATACAATATTTACTTTCACTCCAATTGCATTGTGCAATTTCCCGACCTAACCATAGATAATGAATTACGCACGCGAACACATGTAATGTAAGGAAACACACTTTGCCTAAAGCAATTAACCAACCACGGATTTTAATCTATAGGGTAGGCTAAGGTGTAAGGGTGTAACGAAACATTTTAACAAAGGTGTAAGAAACGAAAGGAATGGCTCTGAGTGTTTTTCTAGGGGTATCTTACTCTAAAAGTGAGAGTAACAAAAGGTTTATACAGGGGTTAACTAACCAGTGTAGTTAGCTAATAACACATAACATATAAGGCTATTTGGGTGTAATCCTAGAATTTTACCAATTTAGACAAGTCATTCCAATTATATAAATAATACTTATTATGGTGGTCTCGAATAGTATACAAGCCAAGTTCTAAAGTTTACAAGTCACCGGCACACTCATAGATTTGTGAATTTTGAAAAATCACAATTTTTGAAAATAACGTCATGTGTGCAGCTATGCAACTTAGACTTTAAACAAAAACATGCTAAAAACTTTTAATTTTGATATATTAAGCACATTGTAAGCATATTTTGAAAAGTTTAGGACAAGTAAGTGTTAAGTGTTCTAATTCTCCAATCCCCCCACTTAAGTTAAACAACGTCCTCGTTGTTTGTATCAAAGGTTAAAAACTGGAAAATAAAAGAATTAGAACAGAAAAACTCCCCTGAGATTTGCTCGGTATGATCCTCCATTTGTATAAGAGCAAAAATCATCTTTCTTGTGGATTAGAACGTTTAAGCTTCATAATCGATGTATCCACAGGAAATGCAGGAATCTATAATACCACCAAGACTTTAACACACACCTAAGTTAAGAAAGGTTCAAACTTGCATAATACATTAGTAGTTAGTTAAAATAAAACTTAAAAATTAAAATGAAAATCATCAGGTCAGTCGATGCGCCGTATCTTATGGAAGAAGATACGCCGTATCGAGCCTGGAATAATTACGGATCAGAATAGAAGATGCGCCGCATCCTTAACCAGGGATGTGCCGCATTAAAATAAACTGATAAAAAGTTTTAAAGTTAAAATATAAATATGCGGAAAAATAAAGTAAGATATGACCATTGCAGGAGATGCGTCGCATCTCAGAACTGAGATGCGCCGTATCCTCTGCGGCCTGACTGACTCGATACAAAATTCAGAAAATAAAATAAAAGATAAGCATGGGTTGCCTCCCACGAAGCGCTTGTTTTTGTTCGAGTCACAAGCCTGACTCTACCCTTATTTACTGTGTAATAGGGTGTTGTTCCCCCCACTTGGGATCAAGTGTAGGTGATAGTAGCAATAAACACTATAGGAGTGTAAATTTGCTACTAGAAATGGAAGAAATATGTAAATTTCATACCTTGGCAATATATGTACATCGTTCCTATCCTTACCCGGTTTGGTTGATAAATTGGATGACTTGACCATTTCATCTGAAAGAGTAGTATGTTGAGGAAAAATGAGTCCCATTTCTTCTTGGTTAGTCTCTTTCGTAGTAAGGCGTCCCTTGACTTCCGCAGAAGATGAGAAAGGGTCTTTGGCAAGTAAAAGTTCGAGTTCCTCTATATCCTTAATAGGGTTGAAATCATCATCTTCATCAATCATAGCAATGTTTAAGAGCTCATCACCAAATTCTTCTTCGAGCTCCACCAAATACGGGTTGATCACAGGTGCTTCAATAGGTAGTGTAATATACTCCACCTCATTATCCTTTTGTTTTGCAACCTGTTTAGGAAAACTAGCAAGATTATTAGTAACGGGATCAATAGTATTTAATAAAATTTTCACCACTTTGTGTTGTAAGTGACTCCAATTCATCTTGTGAATCTCCATCTTCAACTAGTGGTCTTGCAATTTCAGCATCGTCCCGAATTTCATCCTTAAATAAGTAATCCCAGATTTCTTCAAAATCCCTCGTCGGGTCAAAATCTGGTTTATCCGCTCCACACCTAAATAGTTCCGTTTGTTGTGGTAATTTCGGTATGTTATCGTACACAATAGCATCAAACTTTTCAATATCCGAATACTCATTATCTTCATCCAAGGGAATATTATCATGGTGTTTTTTATATGATGAGAATATATCTTCCACCTCGGGTGGAAAATCACAAGTAATAGCATTATACACCATTGTCCCATATTCATCTTCATTTACATCATAAGCAGTTTCGGATGAATAAGCTTCTTTGTAAACAATTGCCGAATTTTCATTCAAATCAAACACTTGTGACTCTTCTTCATCTTGGGCAACTTCCGGAGAAATAACATCATCAATAACTATTGCCGGAAACCTAATTGCACCAAAATCGTATGATTCTTCTTCATCATCATCATTTGATAAAGTCCAAGTGTGTCGAAATGGCAATTTGTTTCTTTCTTTCCCTGACTTTTCCTACTTCAATAACAAGTATTCTTCCATCGTGAGTTCCTTATCCTCGATGACTTGTGCACCATATCTTGCTCTTTCCCAATCGTAGATCCCATTATTGCTCAAGGCTCTTTCCTCTTCAAGTCTGAGATATTCTTCCATAGTAATGTCTGGATTGTCCATCTTCATTATTACCTGAAAGATAAACAACCAAGAACAGCAGTAGACGAAACAAAAAATAAAAACTAAACTAATAAAAATTAAATAAACACAAAAAATAAAAAAAACGAAAAATATTTTTAGGTCACAGAAGATGGATACGCCGTATCCAACAGACAATGGATACGCTGTATACGGCACAAGTTAATACGCCGTATCCAACAGACAATGGATACGCCGCATTAGCTTCCTGCAACAAAATTATTATTATTATTATTATTATTATTATTTTTTTTTTATATTTTTTTTTTAGAAAATTTTAAAATTAAAAATCACACAAACTAAAAAAAATTTTTGCCCACAGAGCGTCAATACGCCGTATTCACAGACAAGAATACGCCGTATTGAAACAGATAGATGCGCCGTATTCACAGATAAGAATACGCCGTATCTCCCTTCTGAGACAGACACACAGACAACAAACAAACGATAAAACAAATAAACCAAACACACAAAAATAAACTAAAAACAGAAAAATACCAATAAAACTAGCAAATAGATAAATTCACTCCCCGGCAGCGACGCCAAAAACTTGATGCGTGCGATGTGTCGTTGCGGTTTAGCAGTATTAATGCCTACTCAAGTTTTTAATTTATATTTAGCCGACTTATCAATAACACACACACTTAACGAGCAGTGTACCCGGTCAGTATGAATATAATGGTAAGTAGAGTGTCGATCACTAAGAGTGGAACGTATTATCTCGTTATTCTAATCAGTATTTTAATATATTAAGTTAGCTATACAACCTAATCTAACGCAAGGGGGTTCAGCCTGAGAGACTGGCACGATTTGGTTGCAATTAAATAATAAACTAAACAAATAGGCACGAATCAGCGAATAGCACACACGTACACAGATAAATACTTGAGACAATAAGAAGATCTGTCCTTATGATTAAGTAGATTGTCACTTGTTTTATTGATAGTTTTATATGAAGTGTATGTAGTTAACCCTTTCTCATTGGTCCTATTTTTATCGGCGTGTAAACCCTTAATGATTACTTATGTCTAAAAGTTATTCCTAAGTGATCAATTTAGTAACAACCGTGGGAGCCACATTCTCTTCCGTAGTCAAATGCGCATGCCACTAATAAACACAGAGGTTATCAATGCACTAATAAGTAGTAACCAAAGACATCAACATATAAACTTTAATTGATGGGAAAGCAGTTTTAAGGGAGTGCAACCTTTCCGTTGTCACATTACACAAGCCACCAATCCTGATGAATTAAAGTTTACTAACACAATAAAACAAAACTAGTTAATGAATTAAACACATGCAGCACCTTCTTACAGCTCTTGTATCTTCGTTCGGGTGTGTCTTGTGCTGCCTATTCGTCTGAATTCGGCCTTAGGTTTCTCTGGTCTTCGTACCTCGTATATAATATTATTCTCTCGAAATTCGTCTGGTCTTGGGGTATTTATAGTTTCTGTCTGAGGGTAAGATGCGGCGCATCTAGTAAGTAGATGCGGCGCATTGACTTAACTTCGCGTGGGGTCCAACATTAATATATTCAGGAATATTCGTACACCGCCAGAAGATGCGGCGTATCTTCATTCTTGGATGCGGCGCATGTCCTCTTGTATCTTGGATCGTATCTGGTGAAATCTAGATAGTGATGCGCCGTATGTAATAAGTGAGATGCGGCGCATCTGGAGCAGATTTGTCTTGATCTTGTACATTTCAATAGACTCTTAACTTCTTGCATGTTTTGCTCCATAATTAGTCCAAAATCGCTAAGTTTCACCAAATGCTTGTTTTTACCTGAGAATTACAAAAGTAAACGATTAAGTATCAATCCTTATACATAATATAATAAAACAAGTCAAATAAATAGGATAAATGATGGTAATAAAATGTACTTATTTGAGTTCATTAGGATGCGATCACAACTATCAGACTATGGATTCTCATACAACAAAATTCCCCTATATTGTGACAACAAAAGCGCTATTGCACTTTGTTGCAACAATGTTCAGCACTCCAGGTCAAAGCACATCGACATCAGGCATCACTTCATCAGGGAACAGGTTGAAAAGGGAATCGTGGAGCTGTATTTTGTGAGGACAGAGTTTCAGCTAGCAGACATCTTCACTAAGGCTCTTCCGAGAGAAAGGTTTCAGTTTATTCTCCCACGTCTGGGAATGAAGAGCTTATCTCCAGAAACTCTCAAGTGTCTTCAGGAGGAAAAGGAGGAGTAAAGGGTTATCTTCTTATATCCTTGTATATATTTGTATTAAAAAAAAATCGAAAAATCAGAAAATACCAAAAATAGTCCTACCTAGGCATGTCTTCTGTTTATCGATAACATTTACGGATCTAGAAATGTCATTCAACAATGACACGGATCTTTAAATGAAGCTCGAGCAGAAGTTATACTAATCAGTTAAAACATGTCTTAATGGCTTGCAGTTACTTCATACTGCAACCCGCGATACACTCTGGGGAAAGCACGTCGCCAAAAAGACGGCTGTTCCTCCAACTGGGTGATGTTCACCTGGGCATGGATTACTTTATATCCATGTTTCACCGACTTGATGTACGTTTCAGTGCGTCATTTCGTGTATAAGAAGAGAAGTCTTCTTTACATCAGACTCTTTATCTTGTTTGATTCTTCAAGAGAGTCTTGATGTTACACAAGGTGGTAAATTGAATTAAATTTTCACAAATACCCGTCGCTCAATTGAATGACTACAGCTCTTTAAATGGAAAATGGGTCATTAATTAAGGGGGAGCATATTTGTTCAAATTTCTGACACCTTGCCAAATTTGTGCAACATCAGCAGTGACACTCTCTCGTTGTTTCAGGGGGAGCATAGTATGCTCCTAAATCAGAATACATTTAAACCTGACCACATTTTCTCCCAAATTTTCTAAACTTATTTAAATCACTTGGGATCACAAATCTCAAATGGTTTGAAATTTTTGATCGGGGGAGAGAATGTGATTTAAATATGAAATTCTGATAAAATGTGATGATTTGGAAGTTAATGTAAGCTCTCCCGTATGTGCTAAACTGCTTTGTATATCAATGCACATATTGAGGGGGAGCAAAATGTTTTGGTCATAAAAGCAAGGTCTTCCATATGTGCTAAAATCTTTCGTATATCAATGCACATATTGAGGGGGAGCAAATGGTTTTTAACAAAACATAAAGGATTTGGGCATCTCACGTGAGCAAGGCTCAGACTTCACCAATGAATTGACGAAACATATACTGTCATTGATCGAAAGGACATATCTTGGCCGGGTAATAATTTCAAGCTGGTCCAACCAGTGATGTAAGCGTGTCTCAAAAAGGATGTGTCTGAGTAGAGTGTACCATTTCGAGAAACTTTCTGTGGACTTGACCAGACCGGGTAATAATTTCAAGCTGGTCTAACCAGTGATGTAAGCGTGTCTCGAATCGGTCATATTCACTGAAAGTTGATCAATTCAAAAAGTGCGAGCTCTACCAAACATGTGCAAATTTATAAAACAATCACTCGAGCACATGTTGAGGGGGAGCATTTGAAAAGTATAAAACTCTCAAGTGTTGGCAAAATGTTTTCATAATCATGAACACTTTGAGAGATTTTTCAAAGATTTGGTTTGGCAATTGTGGAAGAACACCAAAGACCGACCATTTAATTTAATGCATGGAGTTATAAGGATGGTAAGGTTAGGTTCAAGTTCTCATGATCCCGCCAGAGCCGGAGGGATCTACCCAGGGACAATCCACTAGATAGTGTACAAGTCCTTAGGTATGATTAAAAAGGGAGAAAAGTGAACCAGGGAAGAGTGCAGACTGAGATGGAGCTAGAACAGGAACAAACCCAACAAGGTTCTAGTAATGAAGTCTTGGTATGCACTGAAGGGGTTGAAGAATTAAAAAGAAATGAAGTGAGAAAGGGTGAAAAGAAATAGCTCTCCTTACAACTTAGGCAGAAACCGGGTCAATACATATGCTGTCAGAATCACATAGTTGATTGCTGGCATTGAAGACAAAGTATCATGGACCCAGTGATACGCTGCACAACCCTCCCTAGCCACTCAAGGTCCCTCAAAGGATTCTTGTTTCAATTGTCACGGAGCTCAATACATTTCTATCGTCTCTCTCACTCCGAGTTAGATGATATTGAAAAGGTGGCAGTCCTCTCCAGCCTCCGCTCACTAAATCAAAATGCACTATAGAGTCTAGAGCCTCGAGATTCATAAAAGATCTCATAGGAACACGGATTATTTCTACACTGGTTGTTCAACATTAAGGACACCAGTTGTAAACTTATGAGTCCTACGCAGATCTTAGCAATCTGCCAGAACATTTATGAGAGAATTTACATATGTAATTCTCAATGATTGAATGGAAATTCCTGCCAGGGTCAACATCAAGCAGCCCTGAAAGCAGGTCACTTCGGTAATTCGTTATGGATTACGCTTAGTGATCGCGGCGGTTTCAAACGGTCTACAGTCGTGGAGTGATCTCCAGCGACTCACCTAATCGTTGATGTACTACGGTATGATCTTAAAAGGCCCTCTATGGGTTTTCGATTAGGAACGGTCTTGGTAAGGATTAGAGAGAGTTTTCACCCTACGCTGTTAACAATCTCGAAGTCCGAACCTGTAAGTACCGGTCAATTTGTTGCTAACTGTCATATGCAGGAACTTCTGGCGATTGTAGCTGTGGAATGCTGTAGCTGGTTGCTGTTGTAGCTGGTTGCAGAAAAGATGCCAATCCTCTATCACATGTTCACACTACATCATCATTGTAACTCAACAAAGTCATGATCAACCTAAAAGACCTTTAACACGGCTTCTGCAAACTCTGATGCTAAAGATCATGACTCCAAATAGTGTGAGCATGTCGGCTCAAAGAATACATCATCACATGGAGACATACAGACAAAAGATGACTTGAAGATACACGCTGGATGATACTTTTGAAGAATGATCAAAATCATCCAAGACAAGGAGAAGTAGTCACAAGTCCACTGCTGAAGGCACAAAGATTACTAATGACTGAAGAATCAATGTATACGAGCTACAAAGTTAAGGTTCATGAAAAGAGTGCTTGATTTAAGAACATTGTTATCGGGGTGACCTCCCTTAGGGGGAGATTGTTAGGAATATAAATATTCAGTTGAAGACTCGGTCACCCCGAGCACTCTCTTGTATTAAATAGCTCGTAGTAAAACAAGTAATATTAGTAGTAAAGTAGTTAATTAATATTGTGGAGTGAGTCGGGTCTTTACCCTCTGTCAGCTCGCTCCACAGTCCACTAGGGACAAAGTAAGTAGGCTATGCATGTAACTATAAATACCCCTCTCCTCATGTGGAGAGGGTTGGACCTTTGCAAGCATTCTATTGATTTTCTTTTTGGTTTATCTCTCTAAAGGTTCCATCTTTCATTCTCTCTCTAGCTTCTCACTAGTTCGATCCATATAACCATCCAATCTTGTGTTTAATCGTTCCTGAATATCCTACACACACTGTTCCATATTGGCATCAATAAATGATCTTGATCTTTCTCTTTTCCCAAGCCTGTTTCATTTTTTGCATCATCAGCATCTGAACCTGCAAAATCATTAGAAAATGTTCCTGTAACAACTGGCACATAATTCATTGATTGGGTTAGAGTATCAAGATCAAATAGCCATTTTGGACCTTCACCTGCAACATTAGATTTATTTTCTAGAAACTGTACATGCAGGTTCTCCTCAACTTTCCTAGTTCTTGTGTTGTACACTCTAAAGGCTTTACTATTTAGTAAGTACCCAACCAAGAACCCTTCATCTGATTTACCATCAAATTTGCCAAGATGGTCTAAGGTATTCAGAATAGTTACATGACACCCACAAGGTCTTAGAAATCCTAATGCAGGTGTTCTACCTCTAAAGAGCTCATATGGTGTCTTGTTGTGAGGTTTAACTACCAAAACCCTGTTCTGCACATAGCAAGCAGTATTAACTGCTTCAGCCCAAAAAGTCATAGGTAACTTAGAGTCAGCTAACATGGTTCTAGCAGCTTCTATCAGTGTCCTATTTCTCCTCTCAGCAACTCCATTATGCTGAGGAGTTCTAGCAACACTATACTCTCTTCTAATACCCTTTTCTTTACAAAACTCATCCATGACTCTATTTTTGAACTCTGTCCCATTGTCACACCTAATGACTTTTACTTTCCTATCCACTAAGTTTTCTATCTCAGTAATGAATGTTTTAAGAATGCTAGGTGTCTCATCCTTAGAACCTAAAAAGAAAACCCATGTGAACCTACTATAGTCATCAGTAACAACAAGGCAGTACCTCTTATGCATAATACTACTTACAGATGTTGGGCCAAATAAATCCATATGTAGCATAAACAAAGGTTGATTAATAGAGTTAAAAAGCTTGGGCATACAAGAAGCATTGTGTTGTTTGCCTTTAAGACAGGCAACACAAGTTTGGTCATTTTCAAATCTTTTCTGAGGCAAGCCTCTTACCAAACCATCCTTAACAATTTTATTAATGGTTTTAAAGTTTATGTGACCAAGTCTTCCATGCCATAACATAGACTCATCCAATGTGGCCTTTGCAACAAGACAAGTAAGGGACTCTTTAGGAACAATCTTCTTCATATCAACACTGTACATGTTGCCCTTTCTTGGAACTTTGAGTAATACCTGACTTTCATCAAGTAACTTAAAGTCTGGAGAAAACACAAGACATTCAGTGTCAGTAAAAAGAACCTTGTTCTTTTTGTCACACATTTGTGAGACACTGAACAGGTTATACTTAAGTTCTTGCATAAAATACACATATTCAAAGTCTAATTTACCTATTTTAAGTGTACCTTTACCAGTAATTCTGCCTCCTATTCTTCCACCAAAGATAACATATCCTCCATCCAATGGTTGAAAGTCTGAAATATAGGACACGTTGCTTGTCATGTGCCTGGAACATCCACTATCTGCATAACCTTGATCTTCATCGTCTTCCTGTGAATGTCCCTGCATATGAAATAAGGAAATTAGTTTCCTTGGGGTACCCAAGCCATTACTGACTTGGGTCTGCCTCGTGCATCAATATAGTCAAATCTTTTCAATATAGTTGATGCATCATTGGACTGAAGTAGTCTCCAAATCCAACATGTTGAGGCCTTAACAGCATTAGCCCTCTTTTCCCTAGCAGTGCTTTTAGAGTTACCAGTACTAACTGCTTGGCTAGCAGTACTAATTGTTGGCTTTGCAGTTTGTGCCTTTGGTTTTCAAAATTGTTTTTGTACCACTGCTTTTGATGCGTGGTTTTGCGACCTTACAACAGGTTTTACCTCTCGAGGGATCTCAAGAGGCTTGCAATCCCCACCAGGCAGTGTACCTGACCTATGTAGTATAGTGTAGTGGCAAGTACCGGGGGATTGATCGTTCTCTAGGGGAATAGTGTCGTTAGGATTGAAAAACTACTCTAATAGGTCTAAGGGTGAGGGAAGATTCTTTTTGTATTTTCATAATTTTATGAAAGCAAGTAAAATCTCGGGTTTGAAGGAGTGGGCGGAATTAGTTGCTAGTCAACTAACCCAAATAACTACAATTGAAAATAAAATAAAATGACTGAAAATGAAAAGGTTGTGAAACTTACATGGAGAGAAATGTGTTTACTTAGATTTCCTTACTCCCTAACTATCTTTTACCGGTTGATTAGTGTGTATTAATTTCGTGGATGACGGGTGTATTCCTTAATACCAATCGTGGGGTGGCGTACGTACTTCCCCAACTCTACAAGCTCCTACTTCACTCCTATGTCGAGCCGGCTAAGAAGCTCCTAACATGGGATCACTAGAATTCGCTCATGCATTAAATACAACCATAAAAACCTTAGTACGCATTGGTTCATGTTTCTTAAGACGTTCAAGCAAGTTACCGTATAGGAGGTTAGCCAGTTTTCTTAAGCCTAACATCGATAAACAATCATCCAACACAATTAATGACACACCAACAACCAATAATCAATAGTTAGGTTTCATTAGATCTAAGCAAACACAAATAAATCTAGCCTAGCATGTTAATTAAAAGACAAGAACAAGATATAATCAAACAACACATAGACATATTGAATGATTAATTGATTACTTATCTTCAATTAAACATGGGAGATCCAAGGGTATAAAACCCTTAAAAATGGCAGAAAATTCGTTTTAGGGTTTCTCCTCACAAAGTTGCACACTAATGACTAAAAATTGCAAAACTATATATAGAATTTAGGGGCTGACGGCGTCACGTCGTAGGAGGTGACGCCGTCACCTCGCCGCGGCTAGGGTTCCCGGATGGTCTTCCTGACGCCGTCCCTCTTTAATCCTCCAAAATCCACTCTGGCGCGTCAAGGGTTGACGCCGTCAGAATTGTGCTTGACGCCGTCTCTCTTTAACTTAAACCGTGACGGCCTTGATCACCTTAAAGGGTGACGCCGTCAGACTTCCATTGTAAAACTTTCTGGCGCGTCACGTGTATGTCATATCCACCTCTTTTTCCAAGCCGTGACGCCGTCAGGAGCAATCCTTGACGCCGTCATGAGTACTTTTCCAGCAGCTTTGGAGACTTTGTCGTTTTCTTCACTTTTATGCTCTAAAAACGTCCAAAATGCTTCCTTTTCCAGATTTCTTCTCCAAAGTACCTAAAATGACAAAAGGAACGATTTAGGGCAATATTTGATCAAATAAATACGATTTAGGGCTTAAATGACCCCCTAAAAGCGGTACACTTTTCGCTTCATCAAATACCCTTACACTTGAGATTTGCTTGTCCTCAAGCAAATGCGTTTTTATTCTAATCAAAATACAAGTTAGGGGTCATTTAACGCTAATATAAAAGTAATTATGACAAATAGTCGTTCCAATTTAATCATAATAAGCACGGAGATTACAAACTAGCACCTCACAAGTAGTGTTTAGATACTCACATCTCTCAGGTGTCATAAAAGTATATCTCATAAATGAAAACGGATAATATCTCTCACTACCTGTCATAGCAAATAGATTACCATAGGCTTGGGAAAGGATCAAAAACCTTCTCCACTAGGCGTAAGCACCTAAGATAAACTATCAAAGAGGGCTTTTAAACGGGTTATAACGTTAGGTGTAGGGATATGATAAACACAGATTTGTTAGATAAGGGATATTTTACTGGTGGCGAGTTAAAGATCTTGATTAATTACATGTACAATATGGCGTTGCTAAGCCAAGACTAGACTCGACTTAAGCTAATGAAAGAAATAACAAAAAGATAAAATAAACATAAAATGAAACGGGATGGTAGTCCGTATGTTTTTTCTACTTTTCTTTTTCTCATTTTTTTTGTATTTTTCTTGATTTTTTCGATTTTCTTTTTTCTTTTTTTTTTCTTTTTTTTTTCTTCATACACTCTTGCCCTACCATCCAAAATAATACATCATAGGTGCGTTGCATTCCCCTTACACTTTAACTTTTACATAACTTTACAATTAACTATTCTAATGACTCGAATTAAGATAATCGAAACACTTGGAGTACTTTTAAAATATTTAGCACATATGGGGATAATAATGTTGTTCTTCCCCATTACTCCATTACACTAGTACTTTACCCATAAGTCCCAATCGTCCCAAAACAATATGTACAAGGATATGACTCGACTTAGCAACCATGTAATCAATTAGATAATTAACTTGGGGTTTAAACAAATGTTGTCACAATAATGCACTAAAAATGAGTGCATACAAGGTAGGCTAAGGCGATTTGAGTGTACATTTAAGTGGGGTGTAAACGAATTCTTCCTTTAAGTAAAATGCTTAAAGGTCGAAACGAAAAGATAGGCTCTGAGGGGTGTACTAGGGGTATCGTGTACTAAAAATGAGTACAATGCAAAGGGTGTGGGAGAATTACTTGACCAATGTAGCCAACGTAATTATAACAAAAACACAGGTGTAAAACAATGGGTTAATCCTAATGCCTCTTATCATGTAGTAAATCTAACTACACGAATGTAGTCTCACTTGTATCCTCGGAATGGTCCTAACGCAAGTTCTAGAATCTAAGTGCTACTGGTACACACATCATAGCATAAATGCTTATCCTACCAATTCTAGGGGCGAACCTCACATATTTGGGGTGGAAAATTTTTTTAGTGGTACGGTTTTTTGTGCTAGTCATATAACTCCTATCCGTGAGACGCTCATTAAGACCAAAGTTTCACTCCTATATGTTGTAAAAAAATTTAAATTTGGGACTAAAATTGCCTTAACAGGTATTTCTCTCAGTTTTATTACACATCTACCATCAAACAAACAAAAATCAAGTGCAATTGTATTCTCTAAAGTATCGTACTTTACCCCTCCCCCCCCCCCTTACACTTAAGATGAACATTGTCCCCAATGTTCAAATAACAAGATGTAAAAGTAAATAAGGTAAAAGAATGAAATCAAATACTCCCCTGATTCGTTTGGTGGATAAAGAGGTAACATGGTTAGATCTTCTTCCAAGGGAATGTAGAAGCTTCAAGACTAAAGCATCGCGAAAAGCTAGACTCCACATACATCTCCTTGTCCAAAATAACCTGTTAAACCTGAGAAAACAAACAAGAAAACCTGCATAACATCGGCGGGATAAATCTATATAAGGATATAATGCTTGTGGAATGATTATTTTGCAGATTCCTGGAGTTTATAAGTTAGAGATTTAATAAAAACTTTTTATGATTCCGGTAGAAAAACAAACCTTTCAAAAATTTCAGAAAATTAAAACCTGACGCCGTCAGAAATGATCTGACAGAATTCTCATGTTAAGTTTCCGGAAAATTTCTGGAAAAACCTATACCTTACTTCCTGGAATTCCTGCAAAACATCATTATGACTCGATACAAGCATTTGACTCAAACAATTACTAATATGTATGTTAATTTCATATTGTTATGATTCATGTTCATTTGTTCTAATAAACCGATTTGGATTTCCCTTACACTTATCTTTTGCAAAATACCTTTATATGTAGTTAAGACGAAGTTAAAAACAAGATAAAGCATTTTCACAATTTAGTTTTGAACATGAATCAATAATAATAAAAATTAAACATACATACGGAAGCAAATAAAATCAAACAAACAAATAAACACACAAAGAAAATAAAGCCTACATGCAATAAAGGAAACCAAGTGTCACAAGTGTTTAAAGGCCAAAAGATGCCTAATCCTAAACTATTGCAGACCAAATTGTTCCGAAACATATAACCATAGATTAAATTGTTTAAACATCATAACATCAAATCAAATGATCACTGGGGTGGGGGACCGTGGCGATAGTCGTAGTTTGGAGGGAGGTGCCCGTAGTACCCATATGGTGGGTAGTCCTGCTCACGTCCAGGGAAAGGGTCAATCTGCAGGTGTGGGTCCAACTGATCACGCGTAGATAAATGTTGCATCTGTCGAATAGTGTGATCATACATCCAATCGAACCTCTCGTCAACCCGGGTTCTCCAAGTATCAACCTGGCCTATCCAGGCCCCCTGGTGAGCCTGCCAATCCCCCCTGCTCATGTGCCGGTAGTAATCTGCCGTACCAGCCTCATAACCCCCATGTTGCTGCTGCTGATGCTCCTCTTCCTCATCATCCCCACCACCAACATTCTCAGCTCCGTCTGGATTATACCACATAAAGGTCCCATCATCCATCTCCATAACAACCTCCATCTGCTTCAGGGACCTAACCTTCACTGTCCTGCATGCATCACCACCGCTCAAATACCTCGTGATCTCGGGCCTGAGGACCCCATAGGATCGGGTCAGCCGGGTGACAAACATCCCACCATAAATCCTATCTCCTTCCTTTTCCCCAACTCCACCATTCAGAAAGCTAGCTACCCAAAATGGGATGTTGCAGTAAACCTCATTTGATTAAATGGTGTACAAATAGAAGAGGTCTGAAGCAGTGACGCGGTGGTGAGAGCTGTGGCGCCCTGTCAAGCTGTAGGTGAGACATCTATGGGTCAACCTAACCCTAGGTTCCCTGATTTGAGATGCCACAGTAGTCGAGGTGTACACACCATTTCCAATAGTCGGCCAGAACATGGAACATCTAAAATCATTCCTCATTGTCTCTCCATGCAACAACCTAGTCATGAACCCTGCTTGAGTGGTTTCATGCTGACTGTACAACCCTAGTCTCCATCCAAACTCTGTAACTGAGCATGTCCTAAGCTCACCCCCCAGCCTAAAATAGATTGTGGTTCTGGCCACATCGGTCCTTGCCTCGGCCATGTCAAAGCGAAAAGTGGCAAAGAATTCACGTACCAATTCGTCATAGACCGGATCTTGAATTCTAAACAGGTTTTCCCACTGAGGGCCGGTGAATTCATCAGTTTGAAAACTTTGGAGAAAGGTTTGCTCAAGACCTTCCTTCCTCAAAAAGCTCCAATCTACCACGGCCCCATTTTCAACTTTGTGTTGTAGCAATTGGGTGTATTTGGTCGTGGCAGCATCGTTATTGAAGACACCCCAACTGAGGACCGTGTCGCCAAAGTTCTCTTGTTGAGATCTAGAGGAACTCCCTCTGCTAGGTCGTTGACGCTTACTCATTTTCTGGAACAAAGCAAGGAGGAACAAAAAGGGTTAGTTTGTGAATCAAAGAATTGGTTGAGCATCAGACAAGTCTGACGCCGTCACCATTTGCTAGGTGATGCCGTCAGGTTCGACCAAATTCAAATCCAAAATTACGAGGGAAAAATCAATATCCAAACTTCAAGTTCATAAACCAAACGCCCCTTTTTACAGCAAAATGGGTGATTGGATCATAGGTTATGGTTCAAATTCGTGGCCACTCAATTAGTGAATAGACCCATTTGACTGCCAATCATCAAATGCTTTAATCATTGCTAAATAACACTAATTAAAGAGCACTATGAGTTCTAGGCATGAATCAATCCTAGGGTTTCATGAGTTGGGGGGGTTTCGGAATTGAAGAATCCTATGAGTAATTGAAGCGAAAAGAATGAATAAAAATTACTTGCCATGTGGAGATTGGTAACGGAAGTTGGTGAATTGGACCTTGGAGATTCCTAGGTGGGGTCGGAGTGGATATGGTTTGTGGGTTTGTGATGAAAGTGATGGAAATAAGGTTATTATTGCTGTGCAGACGGGGTGACGGCGTCACGTTCATAGTCTGACGCCGTCAGACAAGCGTGATTTACCACATTGTACCAGTTTACAGATGAGCCCCTTGTATTTTTAGTGAGCAGCTTGTCAGGGTCAATAACCCTGATAGCTAGTCTCGTTAACAAGTTCCTCCTGGGTCAAATGTTTTGTTACTGTCACGGGATGTAGTAAAATGTTGGAAAGGGTCGGTTGACGTCTCATTCAGGTTCCAATTTCCATCACGGCAGGTATTCAGGGAGTGAGGGGAACTTTTCCAGGGGGTTTTCGAAATGAGGGTGCGCTTGAATTGAATTCTTTTCACACCTGGCTTAAAGCCAAATGATCGTTTCCTTACTTCGTGAAAGTCAGGGAGTGTGACCACCATGCTCCCCATGAATACACCATATACATGAGAATTCTTATTCTCGCAAGGGAGCCCAAAGGGATAAGAGAGTTTTAAAGGTGAAGGCTTTGGAAAAGGAATTTCGTTATCCCATTCGTTGTACGTTTTATTAGGGACTAGAAGTTTAAAGATCTTCTCAATCTTCTTGGGTAAAGCTTCATCCCTAATTTTCTCCTTTATTCTCGAGATAAACTTTTCTGCTAGTTCCATGAACACATCTTGGGTGTTTTTCAAGTGAGTCTCTAATTCCTGGATCCGTCTCTCTTGGTTGTTCACGAAAGTTAGCATTATCCCTTCAAATTCATCTTGTCGTGAGAATTGATGAAACGTATGTTTACCAATTGTGTTCACACACTCATCGGGATTTTCATCAGCCGTAGGTGTCTCTGCTTTCATTAATTTCTCAACCTGCCTTTTTATGTTTTCGAACAGCTGTTCTTGGTTGCACTCATGCAATTTAAAATCCCTTCTTCCGAGAACGTTGAGTCTTTCCATTCTTCTTCTTCGTACTGTGCTAAGTCCTCAATGACTTCCCAGCACTTATCGACATTGAGCCTACTCAATCTTACGTTGGCAGCGTAATCTATGGCTCTTCTGGTTTGATGATTGACACCATCATAAAAGATTTGGATTTGTAGCCAAGGATCCATGCCATGGTGAGGGACTTTTTGGAGTAAGTCCTCGAATCGAGTCCATGCCTCGTAGAGGGTTTCACCTTGACGTTGTTGGAACATCAAGATATCATTCCTTAGCTTGGTAGTTCTTCCTGGTGGGAAAAACTGGGCGAGGAAACAAGTGGTGAGATCATCCCAAGAGGTGATGGATCCTGCGGGTAGACGCTCTAGCCATTGACTAGCTTGGTCCCGCAGAGAGAATTAAAAGAGACGCAGTCGGGTCGTCTCTCGAGTGGCAACATCAAGGTCTATAGAATCAACGATTTTGAGAAAGTCCTTGAGATGTTGATTAGGATCTTTGGAACGAAGTCCATGGAATGTGCATCCGCTTTGCACCAACCGGATGGTGTCGGATCGCAAGGGAGTGACATTGTCTCCTTGAGTGAGCTCAATGGTGTTTCGATAGCCATGGTGGCTAGGATGGGAGTAGTCTCCTAAGGTACGGGCTCTAGGAGGTGGGTGTTGTTGTGGTGGTGGGTTGTTGGGATCAAGGATATTACCACCTTCCATGATGTCGGATGGTAATGGTTACGAACAAAGAAACGAAGAAAAAAGATAGACTAAAGAAAAACCTAGAAAAATAAAATAAAAATCTCACTAGAAAGGAATCTAGTGAGTAGACCTAATAAAATAAAAAATTCAACCTAAACAATAACTATTCCCCGGCAGCGGCGCCAAAAACTTGATGCGTGGTTTTGCGACCTTACAACAGGTTTTACCTCTCGAGGGATCTCAAGAGGCTTGCAATCCCCACCAGGCAGTGTACCTGACCGATGTAGTATAGTGTAGTGGCAAGTACCGGGAGATTGATCGTTCTCTAGGGGAATAGTGTCGTTAGGATTGAAAAACTACTCTAATAGGTCTAAGGGTGAGGGAAGATTCTTTTTGTATTTTAATAATTTTATGAAAGCAAGTAAAATCTCGGGTTTGAAGGAGTGGGCGAAATTAGTTGCTAGTCAACTAACCCAAATAACTACAATTGAAAATAAAATAAAATGACTGAAAATGAAAAGGTTGTGAAACTTACATGGAGAGAAATGTGTTTACTTAGATTTCCTTACTCCCTAACTATCTTTTACCGGTTGATTAGTGTGTATTAATTGCGTGGATGACGGGTGTATTCCTTAATACCAATCGTGGGGTGGCGTACGTACTTCCCCAACTCTACAAGCTCCTACTTCATTCCTATGTCGAGCCGGCTAAGAAGCTCCTAACATGGGATCACTAGAATTCGCTCATGCATTAAATACAACCATAAAAACCTTAGTACGCATTGGTTCATGTTTCTTAAGACGTTTAAGCAAGTTACCGTATAGGAGGTTAGCCAGTTTTCTTAAGCCTAACATCGATAAACAATCATCCAACACAATTAATGACACACCAACAACCAATAATCAATAGTTAGGTTTCATTAGATCTAAGCAAACACAAGATAAATCTAGCCTAGCATGTTAATTAAAAGACAAGAACAAGATATAATCAAAAAACACATAGACATATTAAATGATTAATTGATTACTTATCTTCAATTAAACATGGGAGATCCAAGGGTATAAAACCCTTAAAAATGGCAGAAAATTCGTCTTAGGGTTTCTCTTCACAAAGTTGCACACTAATGACTAAAAATTGCAAAACTATATATAGAATTTTGGGGCTGACGGCGTCACGTTGTAGGAGGTGACGCCGTCACCTTGCCGCGGCTAGGGTTACCGGATGGTCTTCCTGACGCCGTCCCTCTTTAATCCTCCAAAATCCACTCTGGCGCGTCAAAGGTTGACGCCGTCAGAATTGTGCTTGACGCCGTCTCTCTTTAACTTAAACCGTGACGGCCTTGATCACCTTAAAGGGTTACGCCGTCAGACTTCCATTGTAAAACTTTCTGGCGCGTCACGTGTATTTGTCATATCCACCTCTTTTGCCAAGCCGTGACGCCGTCAGGAGCAATCCTTGACGCCGTCATGTGTACTTTTCCAGCAGCTTTGGAGACTTTGTCGTTTTCTTCACTTTTATGCTCCAAAAACGTCCAAAATGCTTCCTTTTCCAGATTTCTTCTCCAAAGTACCTAAAATGACAAAAGGAACGATTTAGGGCAATATTTGATCAAATAAATACGATTTAGGGCTTAAATGACCCCCTAAAAGCGGTACACTTTTCGCTTCATCAGCTTTCTTTTGAAAAGGCCTTTTAGCAGTTTTTGGTGCATATTTGAAAGTTGGTTTTGCACTTTTAACTTCTGGTCTAGGGTAAACAGTTCTAAAAGGTCTGGCAGTACTAACTGCTGGTTGAGCAGTATGAATTCATTTTGGTCCAGACTTCATTAAACTTTCCCTAGGAGTCATTCTATCAGTATTAGAATGAAATTGAGATCTGTTAGAGTTCACCCTTTGGTTAGTATTCCCACTTACCCTGTTGTTACAAAATACCTCAAGATGGTCAAAACTTTCACAAGCAAAACAAGCCTTTTTGTACAAGACAAAGTCACTTCCTAGCTGATGTGACTTGAGGTCATTCCATTTCCTCTGATTGCCTCTTGGCTTGTCTGTAGACCTATACATCTCACAGTACCTAACTGTTTTCCTAATTGGTTTAACATTTGATTTAGGCCTAATTGTTTTATTATCAACCATCTTAGGAACATTTGTTCCTTCTACCTTTCCTACTTCAGGTTTAACCACAACCTGATCTTCCTCATCATCAGATGTCCAATCCTCAATAGTTGGAGCATCTGAGTTCCTATCAGTGGAAACCTTATCCTCAGTGAGTGAAGCATCAATTGCACTCTCAAAACGTTTACTCATTTCTACAGGTTTATTGGCATTGGTGATTTCCTTAGGCTTACAACCATACTCTAACTTAGGTTGTTGAAACTCTGGTAAACCTGTATGCTCTATGTAACATCCCGCCTACTCAGACCACAATATTGTCCGCTTTGCCCGCAGGCTCACGGCTTTGTTTTTGTGGCCTCATTTGAAGACTTCCCGGCAGGTCACCCAAGCCAGTACTACTCTCTCATGAGCACGCTTAACTGCCAGTTCCTAAGAACCCCACTCGCAGTAGACCACAAAACGCGTTGTGTCATTGTAAGGCGAATGTTATCTTATGAACCCAGCATCTCTCCAGGCCACAGCCGATGTGGGATTTGCCTAGGTGTTACAATCACCCCCCCTCAGGGACTCATCGTCCTCGATGAGGTTTGCCCCACCATCCTGAACGGCTCTGGAGTGGCTCTGATACCACCTGTAACATCCCGCCTACTCAGACCACAATATTGTCCGCTTTGCCCGCAGGCTCACGGCTTTGTTTTTGTGGCCTCATTTGAAGACTTCCCGGCAGGTCACCCAAGCCAGTACTACTCTCTCATGAGCACGCTTAACTGCCAGTTCCTAAGAACCCCACTCGCAGTAGACCACAAAACGCGTTGTGTCATTGTAAGGCGAATGTTATCTTATGAACCCAGCATCTCTCCAGGCCACAGCCGATGTGGGATTTGCCTAGGGTGTTACACTCTAGGTCTATTCCTGGGGGTGCAGGCACTCCTCTGTGAGGAGGTGGACATGTTTTATACCCCAACCCACACTTAGCTTTGTTAATTAACTGACATTCAATTATTTTGTTTACACCCTTAGAGGCATATTCTAAGGTTTCTACACTTAATTGAATGTTTTCATTAGCCTTTTTAATTCTATCCAACTCAGCTTTCAATAGACTAACCTCAGCATTCTTAATTGATCAGTCCCTTTTAAGAACTGCTATATCATCAGCAAAAACAGACTCATTGTTCTTATAATGCACTATTTGATCTTCTAGGACTGCTAAACCTCTCTTATGATTTGACAAATTGTAATTAGTTTTGTTTAGTTCAATCCTTTGTTCATCATAGTGTTTCCTTAAAGTTTCTAGTTCTTTAAGAGCAGTACATGTTTTAGAACAACATTTAGCAGATTGTACCTCAGAGTCAGAGAAGGCCATGAGAGTCATCTCTGTAGGTGCTTCCTCATCATCTGCCATAAAACTCCAATCAAAGCCTAGTCCAGCAATAGCTACCATAGCCTTTGAAGTTGGCTCAGCTTCTTCCACAGCCTTAGGCTTGCTCGCATAACCTTTGTTCCTGCCATCCTGTTGCCTAGGTCTCCTGCATTTCCTTGAAAAGTGCCCCAGCTTGTGGCAGTTTTAGCATTCTACCCTTGATTTGTCAAAACCAGCAGTATCATTGATGCTGATGGTGATCTTCTTTCCAGTTGTTTGGTAGAATTTCTTATCCCTCATGCTAAGAGGTAAGATCTGCCACTTGAGGTCCATTTCCTCCAAATTATCATCATTAATCTCCTGGAGGTCTTCATGAGTCGGCATAGATCCATCATTCTGGCTTTTCAGGAAGGCACAATAAGTTGTATCATTCAGAATGCCAGTAGTACTGCTTGTTGTGCTAGCAGTACTAACATTGGGGTTAGTAGTACTAACACTTGCAGCAACCTTCACTTCTTCAGGACTTGAATTACTAGGAGATGACACAAAGGCCATGTTCCCAGTGCTAGAACTAGTTCCTCCAGCCGTCTTCACATCCTGCTCAACAATCTTGAAGTTGCTGTATAAGTCCATTAGGCTCATAGTATCAATGTATGGCTTGTTCTTCCAGACCACCACATGCATCGCCCACTCTGCAGGTAAACTTCTCAAGAACTTGGAGTTCAAATCTTCCTGAGGTATGTCAACACCAAGAACAGCCAGTTGGCTGACAATCTTCTGCAATCTGTTGAACATGTGATCCAAGGACTCATTACTGGTTGTAGTAAAATTCTCAAAGTTCTGCTTCAACAGAGTCTTTTGAGTCTTCTTGGTGGCTTCATTCCCACCATACCTAGCAATGATTGCTTCAAACAAGGATTTTGCATCCTTGTACTTGCTGAAATTAAAGAGTTAATCATTTGGAATGGTTATCATCAGCAAACTTCTGGCCTTGAGATCATTTTTCTTTTAAAGCCTCTCTTCTGCAGTCACTGGAGAGGTCTGCACAACTGTCTCTACCTTACCATTAACTGTTGTTGTAGAAGTTGAAGGCTTGAAAGAGTTTCCGTCTTCAATAATTTCCCAGAGTGCATAGTCCTGCTCTTGGAAGTATTGTTCTATCCGCAGCCTCCACATATCAAATTCATTCTGCTTGAGCATTGGCAATTTAGCAGCCATGTTTGTTTGGTTAGTCTCCATGTCCATGACATTCTCTTCTAAATCAATAGTATCAACCTGGCTCTGATACCACTTGTGAGGATTAAAAAACACTTAGGATGTTACTCCTTTATAACGTGTTTGAGATACTTTGAGTGTATGCAGTTAAGTATGAGGAAACTACTTGACCACACTTAGAAGAATAATGGTTTGTTTAACGGAACAGTAATATATGTATGAACAATGAACACAGTAAGATTAACACCAAACGATTCAATTTTATTACTTGAATAATACGAGTGATCTTGCTATCATTAGGGTTACAATGACCTTGAATCTTAACAAAATTCTATGACTGATATATCTAAACGTATATCCTAGGATCTCCATTTATAGACTTAAGGAGTCCTTTACAAGATAAGTATTCTACCGTATAATTCTAACTAATTAAGTTATAAAAAAGATCCATTCCATACTTATCCTCTACAATATCGTATAAGATAGTTATCCATGCAGCAGTACCTTCAATATAACTAGCAGTACTAACCTAGCAGTTTGTACTGTTAGTTGTTTCTTCAGCAGTCTTCACTTATACACTAGCAGTTTGTACTGTTAGCATATTTCTACCAGCAGTACTAAGTCCTTATACATTTAATTCCCAACAAACTCCATCACCAACTAACTCACCACCACCTCCTTCCCCAATCATGGGTCAACCTATCCAACCTCATCCATTTGATCTACATAGTGCTAGTTGCCTACATTGCCTCCACAACCGTAACCTCATCTTCTCCTTGAGGGATGAGATACATTTCATGTTCTCCTATGTGGAGCATCTCTTGACACCACCACCACCCCCAATCATGTCATCATCTCCACCTCCTTCTAGCTCACATAACTAAACATGTTCATGTTTAGTTTCCAACAATAAACCGTTAGGACCCCTTTTGGAAATGAAGCTTGCCTCTAGTCATTAAGGAATTATGCTTCTTGTTGTTTCTCTTTGTATTTGTTATGTAGTCATACCTATGTATGACATTTGTTTTTATGAATGAATGAGCTTTTCATGTGGTTGTTTTATTTTTTTGGGGGCTTGGCTACTTAGTCAATTTCTTTATTCGTAGTTGGATATTTGTCGTGATTGCTACATGTTAGATATTGTATATGTGTCATCTAACTTTGTTTTGTAGCAAGAATCATTGCTCGATTCCTTGGTGTATTCCAAACGAGGGGGAGTATACATCAAGGGGGAGCTTTAGCAACCTTTTTGCTTCGACAAAAAAGGGGAGAATGGGACATAAACTCATTAAAAACTTGTTAAAATTAATTTTAACTTAAAATGAGCTTAGGTTTTGTCATCATCAAAAAGGGGGATATTGTTGATGCAAATAATGTTCTAAAAATGTTATTTATATCTTTCGATAACTTCACGTTTTGAGGATGACAAAATATGAAAACACGTTACGTTAAAATTAACGTAAATAAGTTTGTAGTTGAAAGATCCCATTTCAACACAAATCACTCTAGGTATGCACAAACAAATTTACAACTTGACAAATGATCAAAGAAGTGAATTTGTGTTTAAAACTTCACATTTTTAATGTGACAAAACATTTTTTCAAAAATATACTTTACAAGTTATTTTTGTATAATTAAGAAATGTTTTATTGGAAAAATAAGTTCAAATAACATAACAGCTATTTTTCCCCCAAAAATCAGGTCCAAACTTCCCCAAATAAATTTTCACCACTAAAGACAAAAAGAGAAGCATTTTTGTCTGGCACGGTACCACTGAATTTAGTGGTACCATGGGTGATTTAGTGGTACCGTGAACTTGTAACGGCTAGAATTTTTCTGCCTATAAATACAAGCCCTCTTCACAGTTTTTGGGTATCCTTTTTCACACAGAATTTTCTGAGTTCAATACTCTCATCACATTCTCTCTTCTTGATCATTTAGTTTAGTTTTCTTTTGTTTTAAGAGTGATCCAATCATCCAACCAAGTGATCACCTTCATTCCTCTTCTAGTGCAAGAGAAGAACACAAGGTATCCAAGTAGATACAAAGTGTTGTAGTTGTAGTTAGAGCACTTGTAACACTTGTTACATACTTGTTGTATCTTTGTATACATCAAGTTCAATTTTCTTTTGAGATTTTGTGAGAGAAGATCAGTGTGATTTTATAGAGATATTGAATATCTCTTGTAGCTTGTGAGCTAGTGTGTTGATAAAGTTGATCAAGGGTAGATAGGGTAGATTGAGTCAAGTGAGGGTTGATCATTGTGATCTTGCCGAGATCTTGGAGATCTCTTGTAGCTTGTGGGCTAGTGTATTGATCAAATGGATCAAGGGTAGATCGGGTAGATCGAGTCAAGGGTATTGATTATGTGAAGTAGAAAGGATCAAGTGGATCGTGGTAGATTGGTGCTAGCTAAGATTAGCACTCGACATTTAGCTTAGTGTCGAAAATTAGGATACGCGACATTGTACGGTTTTCTCCGCCTGAAGGGAGGTTTGTTGACATAGTGCTTGAAACTCTCGAGTGTGGTACTTGGGGAGTGGAGTAGGGCGAAGAAGAGCTTCGTGACCGAACCACTATAAATATCTTTGTCTCGGTTTGATCTTTCCATCTCTTTTCCTTACATTTATTACTTACATTAGATAGTTTAGTTTAGTGTTCATATTGGTGTTGATTGATTACACATAAAATTCGAATCATAGTTTTTCAAAAGTAAAGTTTTTAAGAAGATTTAAAAACCGGTAAAACTATTCAACCCCCCCCCCCTTCTAGTTTTCAACAGATGAAACTCAAGTGGATGAAAGACAAAACCACGAGCACGAGAGTCTTCATAATTCGGGAAAATCCTGGACAAAAAATAACAAGCACAAAACACAAGAAATGGAAGAGGTGGGCCTCCTCATGTTACACTTATTAGAAAATAGAAATAAGATAGAAACACGGGTTGTCTCCCGAGAAGCGCTTGTTTATTATCGAGTCGTTTAGCTTGACTCGCCCCAAATTTAATTGTTCATAGGGAAGGAATGGAGGTCAAGCTCAACCTCCAGTAGGATCACTTTCAAGTTATTCTGATGAAATATTATGATCATGAAAGTATCCTTGATGATGCGGGATCGTTTTGGAGTGAAAGAGTCAACTCCATTAAAAATGAGTATCCCGGGATCGAAAACCTTGTCCTCATTTCCTGATGGAAATGATAGCAAAGTATCAATCTCAATAAACTCCATGAAGAAAAGGATTCCATGATCAGAATAGAAAGAAGGAGAATTACTTTTCTCAAGAATTAAAAGTCCCTCAGATGAGGTTTGCAGCTTTAAATTCTTATAAGGAGTAAATTTCATCTTATAATGAATTTCACTACCATCGAGTATGGATTGAACACTTTGTCTTCACAAGAAAACTCAACAGGATGCTCGATGGAAGACTCAACAGAGAAAAGGAAATCATCCTCGGGTAAAAGAGGAAATAAGTCATTAAGTTCAATTTTTGGTTCCTCAGTTACGGGTTTCATTTTTAAGTCTTTATTTTCAAAAGATTTATCATCAGAAGGTTTATGATATAAGAGATCTTCCCATTCTTTACGATCAGCTCCGAAATCAAAAAGATCATCATCATTTTGAGAATCACTAACTTCGATGATTTTCTTAGGGTTAGAATCAAGTGATGGATCATGATATAAAAGATATTCCACTTCTTTAAGATCGGTTTTAAAATCAAAGAGATCATCATCATTTCCCTGCGGAAATGAGTCGATGGGAGCGAGTTCATCAGCAAACTCCTCGAGGTAAGAAGCACAATTAGTTTTCCGGTGAGAAGAATCAATTGATGGATCACAATTTAGAAAATATTCTATTTGTTGTTCCCTTAACACGCTTAGAGTTAACTAAAAAGTTAATCTATTTGTGTTTATGACTGATACGATTTATTTGATTAATTACAACTTATAAGTAAAAACCAAATATAAAAACACAATGTTTTTCAACGTTTAAATTCTTATTAGAAATCAATCAAAGAATCTATTACCCAAGTGTTTTGCGGAACAAACACTTGGGATTGAATAGACAAGGTATGGTGTGTCTCCTATCTAAACTCAAGCTATGCTTAAGTGGTAACAATATTGCCTCACTGAGCTATCTCAGGGACTGGTTACTCTTTGTAGGAGAAAATGGGTTTTGTGAAAGTTTAAGCTTTACATACACAAAACTTAACCCACTTTTCTCCTATCAGTTGCTATTTATACATAAGAGTAACAAGGATTAAAATACAAAAAGAATACAAAGCGTGTCTGACAACTACAACAGTAATTGTCATTTCCAAGAACCAATAGGAATGGGCTAATCGTCTTGCAGAGTGTTGGTGCTGACACATCTTGACTTTTAGCCGTTACGGGTAAGGTATGTTTCTGACAAGATAAGATTTCATCTTATCTCTTCAAACTCTTCCCGCCTATTCCCGCCTTTCTTTCAGGCTTCAGGTTCTTCAGTCTTCGTCTTCATTCTTTAGTCTTCAATCTCTTATTGTTGTTGAGGAGACTGGGGTTCAGTGAGTTCTTGTCCAACACTCACTGAAACCATTACCTTCTTCTTTGTCTCAAGTAACAATCAGGGAGTACCGCCTCACTGAGTGGTGAGTCTTTCTTCTTAGACTCGTCCTGAGCATCTTGAAGGTAACTCACTGAGTGACTATTCACTCAGTGACTTAGTTATGTTTTCGGTTGATTAACACTTAGCGTAAATTGTATTCAAATCCTGTTTTAAGGATCCTTGGGTACTGGCGGACCCAACAATCTCCCCCTATTTGGATATAAATTATGCTTAAGTGTTTTGATCAGTTATGAGTGAGCTAATGACTTCTTCTTATACTGAATGTACTAGAAAGTAATTAAGGACACTGAAATAACAAAACAAAGGGCCATCATTTTATTAATTTCATTACAGGAGTCCTAACAACTAAACAATGTACATGATAGTGGTGGTGTTGCTGATTCTTCAGTCAAGTTTGAAACCAAGGGCTTCAAGCTTTGGTCTTTTGGATTCCAGCTCATGTTGGTCAGGACGTTCTTGGATCTTGATTCTCAGGTCATGACAGAACCTCATATTTTCAGGACTCTGTATTCGGGAGGCCATCATGAGGTAACCAAGCATAGTTTTAATTCCTGCCTTATCAATGTCACTCCATCTTTGGAAGGCTTTATCACCAAATGCATCAGTGAAGAAGAGACCTCTCTCAGGTTGTTCAATGACCAAGTTGTTCACAAATGTAACTCCTTCAGGGAGGGCTCTGTTGCATTCAAGGCCAGGAACTCTGATCTCAGGCTCTGACTCAATTTGTTTCCTCTTTGTTCTAGAGGACTGAGTAGGAGCAGGCTGACTGGCTGGAGCTGGGAGAAGTGAGGGAATACCAAGTTCCTCAGGTGTTGCTGTCAGTTTTTCATATCTTAGCTTCAGGGATTTCATCAATTCCTTAACAGCAACATTTGACTTTTTGAATATGATTGGACCCAATTCATCCAATTCAGTGATCCCAAAGTCAGCGAATCTAAAGGGATCATGAATTTCAAAGTTCCTCTAGTCAGGACCTCTGAAGACACTGATGACAGCAGGCTTGGTGTTTTGATGAATCTTTACATTAGTGATTGGTTCAGGTCTCAATCTGCTTGTCATAACCTATTGGTACTTCTCAATCCTCTTTTTCCTTATCTCCTCAGCCTTTTTCAACCTTTCTTCTCTTTTCTTCCTGAGAGCAGTCATCTCAGCATCCTGAGCTTTCACAAAGCTCTGACCACCTTTCCTTCCAGCAAGGGCTTTTGGTTCAAGTCCAATCTTTTCGGCCTCTTCACTGACCACCTGGATGAGGGCAGACTTGTTCAGCCTCTCTTCTTCAGCTGCTTTCTTTAACCCTTCTTCCTTTCCATATGAGCCTAAATTTCAGCCTCAGTGAAAAGATGCATCACTCCATTGATCTCATAAAGGACCTTGATTGGTTCATCAAGGTCAGGCCTTCTTTCTGAGGAAGCAGGCACCAATATTGTAGACTCAGACTCAGTAGTAGTGAGAATGCCTTTGCCTTTGCCTTGGCGAGATGATGATGGGGTTGTGATCGATTAGAATCAATACGTTATTTTCCCAAAGGAAATACAATGGAAGTTGTATTCCCGGTTCGTTATCCCCGATGAAGGATGAATGGAATTTGTGAGATCGGGTTTGTGAATCGTGTTTGAAATATGAGAACGGAGAGATTTTGGATTTAAATTTCCTACAACTAAGGGAAGCATAAATAGGCTAAGGGAAACATATAAATCTACAAAGCATAAATTAGCAAAACGTAACAATTAACGAAATTAAAAACGGGAAAACGCGAGACTAAAACATGAAATCTAAAAATATTAATTCTAGGAATACCAAATTAATTTCCTACGTTCTAAATTACAAAAGAAAATTTAAAAAAAAAAGAATTAGATTTTTTTTGATTTTTATTTTATTTTTATGAATTAAAAACTACAAGAAAATATTTAAATGATTTAAAAATAGTAAATGACTTTGGAAAAATATGAAATTTTGCACAAAACTCTTAAATGATATTATGAAGCTAGGAAAAATGAAATCAGAACTTAGTTCGACCCTAATAAGCAGATTGTGCAAATAAGCAGTTGCAAATAAGCTCTAAAATAAGCCCTACTGTACCAAAAATTACCAAAAGCTAGAAAATAGATAAACACACTATTTGGAGCTTGAAACAACTTATGAGGTCCAAATAAGCACTCAGGTTAAGCAATTAAACACTAGAACAGTTGCATGACTAATGCAGAAACAAATGGGTAAACACCCAACTTTAAGCCACTCTAGAAGCTAGGCAAAGGCTTATTGGGGGAAACAAAAAACAGATTCTCAAAGCTTGTACAACAGACTACTTGAAAACTGAAAATGCCCAATTTTAACAATCAATTGCTTATCTAATTTAAACCAAGATCAGATGGTCATAGAAACCAAATCTGATGCAGAAAAGCCAAACAGTTCTAAGGGGGAATTTCCAGAACAAAATTAAGTTATGAAATAAGTTCTAAAGTGAAATACCAGCTCAGATCTAAAAAGCTATTACTATAACCTACTCAGAATTTAATTTTCAGGAAATAAGCACACAAGGATAAGCCAGAAATTAGCTGAGATCGGTAGACTTTGGCCTAGGTCTGCAAATTGTGTTCTGCTCCAACAGGAAGTGATTTTGGCGCCTAACTCTTGCAAAACTCAATGGAACAACTCCTACTCATGTATTCTCACTTAATATGATGTACTAAACCAAATAATCACCAAAGTATTGGTTCAAATAAGCTCAGCTTATACTGAGCTTGTTATGGCAGTTTTGCTTCTAATTTTCAACTCTCAAACTCTAACCCTCTAACAACCTCAAAATAGCTTAATTTCTGATCAAAACAGCTTAATATACCTTAAATAAGCTCAACCAAAACTTCTTAGCTTGCAAATGAACAGTACCATGCCATTTTACCCAGAAATAAGCTTTAACCCAAACACTCCATTTAGGACTGAATTTGCATTTTTTACTAGAACATACCAAAAGGGAACTAAGATTCTGAACAATGTTGCCTAATTAACTACTTTAAACTAAATTTAAGGACAAATAAGCTCTGAATAAGCTATAATTCTTAATAAGCAGTTGGGGCTGTTTTAAGCTTTTTCTAGCCTTTTTAAGGAAAAATCATCTTTAAGATATAAACAACTAACATACTCATTCATACAAGCATAAATAAGCTCAGAAACATGAAAACAACAAAATAAACACAATATAAGCACTAGAACAGTAAAACTGTTGACTAAGGTTGACCAAATAAGTGAACTTCAAATTAAACTAAACTTCGAATTACAAGACTGGAAATGTAAGATAACAATAATCTAAAAGAAAATACAAGTACCTTAAATAAAATGCTAAAATAAAACCTGCCTTTCAAAGGCTACAAGCACTATCTATTTATACTAAACGTACTAAGGGTCTTCTATCTCTTCTTGTGCTAGTTTTGTGAGACAAAACAGCCTTGGAACTCTATTTGTGCTTCTTTGGAGCAATTCCCACCTTTGGATTAAAGTTGAAATGATCTCAGCCCTTAATATCACTTTGGCGCCCAAAATAGTCACATGGATTGCTGACCTGGTTTGGTATCTCGTGAAGAGGGGGAGGGATACATGTGACTAGTAGGGTGGAGTGTCTAGGAGGGGGGAGGTTGAGTGTGGCAGTGATAGTAGCAGAAGTGGTGATGATGGTGTTGGGTGTGACAGGGAAAAGCGGGAAAAAGGGAAAAAGGTTGGGGGTTAACTTTTCTTGACTCGGTTTTTATTAATAAAAAAGGGCGGTTTGGTGGATCCGGGTTGGGTTGGATTTGGTTTGGGCTTGGGTTATGGGTTTGGCGGATTGTGATTGGTTTAGGTTTAATAGTGATTAGGTTTAGGGTTAGGGTAATTAGGATTAGGTGTTTTATGATTTTTTTGGTTTTTGGTTTTTGGTTTTTTCTTTTTTTTTTTTTTTTTTTTTTTTTTTTTTTTGTTTTTTTTTGTTTTGATGAGTTTGGTTTTCCAAGCTGATTCCAATGCCGTGTCCCGAGGTTGACTTTGACTCTGTTTTTGGCTTTTCTTGACCAAATGCACAATCGCTGTCGAATTGCTCCAAAAATGCACGTATTTGCTCTGTTTTCAACATTTTGTACCTGAAACACATAAAAACACAAACCAAGGATATTTGCAGTATAATTTGGGTGTTTTTGGTCATTTTCTAGTCTAAATGGGTATAAAAATGATGAGTATTTACACACTCATCAATCCCCCACACTAAACTATTGCTAGTCCCTAGCAATCCGATCATATGAAGTAATGAAAGGATCAAAAGAATACCAAGTATACCCCGTTTCGACTTTTTATTTGATGCAGAAATTTAAACTAGAACAAAAATAGATAACATGCTTGATTCCCAAAAATGGTATCATGGAACGCGATTCACACAAACTGGGTGTCTCCAGGGAATTGAAATCGTCATCCTCTTTTTTATACTCCCAACTAAGCTTAAACTCAATGTGCAAATATTTTTGTAAAATGCTAACACTACTTATACTAATAATCTATGTAAGCCGAAACTTAACTTTTCACTCCCACAATTTATTCAAGTTAGGTAAATGTGCTTGATTTTCAAAACTTTGATCACAAAAATCGACGTTTTTATAAGACTTTGACTAATACTAGTTGAAAAATAGATTTAAAATTTACAACAAGCAAGTTTCAAAACTTTATTCAACACATCAAAACTTATTGCATTTTGCAATATCATTCCATTTTATTTTATTTTTTTCTTTTCATTTTTTCATCATTTTTTTTTTTTTTTTTTTTTTTTACTTGTGCAACATAAACTAACGGAGTTTCACGGGAACCAAGACCTTACACCTTCCGGAATAAAGAATCCAAGGGCCGTTACAACGGAGAGTTCCAAGACTCTAAACATTCCTGAAATGAGGATCCAAGGGTGTTAGACCAAGACCTCACACATTCCTGAATTAGAGGTCCAAGGGCTGGTGTAAGAGGGTAGCCAAGACCTAAACGCCTTCCAGAAATAAGGATCCAAGGACCGATCTTAAACCGTATCTTTTTTTAAGCACATTCATTTATTACTTGACTTTTGCAACTTTCAAGCAACGTCTCACTTTCATTTTGCATTATTATGACTTATGCTTGTTCCAAAATTTAAATAAAGCCTTGAACTAGTATTTTTCAAAATCGTATGAAAAAATGATTTTGTATGTTCAAACATTTGAAAATAAGCACTTATTAAGTCAGATTAGTTATCTTCTGGGATGAAAAGCCATAGATTACTTGTATAAGCTCTAAAGAAAACCAACTATTCTACGCTTAGCATTTTCATTTGCACAAATCGTAAAACCTTAGTCTAAACGTTAAGGAAGCAGCTAGATCAATACTCTAGCAGAGTCGGGATTCCCTTTGTTCTAACCTAATCAAGACTAACACACTTTTATTGATGACATTATTATTTTTTTTTTTTTTTATGACAACAAATTTTAAAATTTTTGGTCAAAAACGGGGGTACTAGGGAACTAGAAGGTACTTATGTGACAAAATTCACGAGAATTCCCCCCCACACTTAGAATTGAATATTGCCCTCAATATTCAAAGTACCGGCTGTTATGCCGACACTTAGAACGTAAAAAGGTAATACCACTAGCCAAGTGTGGAACAGAAATCTCCATTTTTCACAAAAAAAGTTGAAAAGATATCCCTAGATAAACGTCAGCAAAAAGATCGGATATTGGGCGGCTGGATTGAAAACAGGCGCATCAATCATCACGATCTTTTGGAAATCTGCAAACAAGAGCAAACAACACAAAAAAGCACAGCAAAGCAGAGGAATTCCCCCACACTTAGTGTAGAAAATAGGAAGAAGTCAGAAACATGGGCGTTTACCCATGCAATGCTAATGTTTTTGTTAACCGAGTCACTAGCTTGACTCGACCCCGAATTCATTTGTTCTTGGGGAAGCATGTGAAAGAAACAATCTCCATCGGACTTTCATTCATTGTGTTTGGATAAACATTTGAATATAAGAAAGTTCCACACCGACGAGATACCCATGGTATTTTAATAGTAGAAACTATTAAGGACGATACCGGGGTCAAAGATGGTGTCCTCATTCTCGTAGGAGAAAAGGGAAAGAGAAATCACACCATATGTGATGAAGAGAAGCAAGATTTTTATGATTATCAGAAAAAACTCTTCATCATAAAAGGCAATGTTGTTTTCAACGGGAGGGAGGGTAAGGATGAAATCTTCAAGAAGTAGATTCTTATGATCAATAACACCTCCCCCCACACTAGAATCATTCTCAAGATTGAAATAAAAATGATCTAATTCCGGCTGAGAGAGTTCACCGGAGAACTCTTCGAAGATAACCGGATCATTTTTATCAAAGAGAAATGAGTCGTACTCGGGAAGAGAGATAAAAGCATGAGAAGTGGTACTGCCACTACTCGTCTCTTCCAAAAGATCGATATCAAAAGAAAAGGATTCATAAGCCGGGAGAGAAAAATCAGAATGAGAAGTGGGATTGCCACTACTCTCTTCAGCCGTATCAAAGATAAAATTCTCATATTCAGGAACAAAATCCTCGAGCTCAAGCTCCGAAGGATCTGACGGCTTATTTTTATCAACATCCTTCGGAGGGAGGGAAAATAATGGTTCATCAAACATAATTTTTTCTAATAATGGAGCATCTCCCCCCGGATCACCATCCGGCTCAACAATTTCTGGCAAAATTGGAGCATCAAATAAGAACATCTCGAGCTCTTCCATATAGATATCACTTCCCTCAATCGGAGGAGAAGTAATGGAAGATTCAGAAATGATTGGTGCAGAAATAAGAGTGGAATTTTTAGTTCCATCCATAGAATCAACAATCTCGATACGACAAACCGATTCCGGAGATGGGACAAGTGGTGTGCTCTTAGAGCTAGCAATTTTCACCACTTCCGTTGTGGTCTCCGATTCTTGTTCATCGTAATCAAAAACACTCTTTACTTCCCCAGCACATTTCTCAAACCAATTGCTTGAGCCAGGGGTAATTTTCATTGCTTTGAGCTCAGCACGTTTGTTTGAAGTACTCTTAACCTTGAATCTTGAAAGTATTGAATCACTTCTTTCGGCAGCAATTACGAGATCAGCTTTTTAATTAACCGTAGCAATGTTGCCTTTGGTTAGAGGTTTAGAGTCTTGATTTACATTAAACGTGACTTCTTCATTATAAACCCGAATGGTTAATTCTTCGGCGTATACATCAATGAGAGCACGAATCGTTCTTAAGAAAGCCCTCCCCAGAATGAGTGGAACTCGAGGATCGGCATCAAAGTTTACCACAACGAAGTCAGTGGGGAAGTGGAACTTTCCTACTTTCACAACGACATCCTCAGCTATTCCAAGTGGACGAGTTATAGTACGGTCCGCTAGCTCGAGTGTCATGCAAATAGATGTAAGCTCCGGAAGAGATAATTTCTTCCATACTGAGAGTGGCATAAGGTTAATGCTTGCGCCAATATCGGCCAAGGCTGAGCACTGAACCATCCCCGAAAAATCACATGGGATTAAAAACTTGCCGGGGTCTCCGAGCTTTTCGGGAAGCTTCTTGAGGATAACCGCCGAGCATTGCTCGTTAAGTGGGGTTTTTGCCATCTCAGATAACTTATCCTTGTTGCTTAGTAAACTTTTGAGTGTAGATGCAAATTTGGGCATAAGGACGAGAGCATCTGCGAAGCTTATGTCAAAATGCAACTCATTGAAGATTTGGAAGAATTTCTCCATTTGTTGATTGGTTTTATCTTTAAGCTTCTGATCGTTAAGCCTCGAAGGATATGGAATCAAAGGCTTAGGATTGGTCTTCGGAACATCGGGTTTCGGAATTGGAGATTGGACATCTGGAGGTTGGACGTGTGCGGTACTTCGTGGGCTTGAGAAATGCACCTTGTCCGTTGTCACCTCGGTATCTCGATTCACTTCCCTCGGTAGAGGGGGCATAGGAGTCGAGGGTCCATCATATGCTTTACCACTTCTAGTTGTGATCGCCTTCACATCGCCCCTCGGGTTAGCAATCGTGTTGCTAGGAAGAGTTCCCGAGCCCGAGGGTCGATCATTTAAAGACTTCTTGATCTCATCTATTTGGTTAATTAACAACTGATTGGTTTCATCTTGGGATTTCATGAATTGTTTCAACAATTCATCCGAGGATGTTTGATTTTGGTTAAAACCTTGGTTTTGATTGAAATTTTGTCCTCGGTTTTGAACATTCCCCAGATTTTGGTTGAAATTTCCCTGATTTTGAACTCGGTTTTGATTACCTTGGTTTTGAAAACCTTGGTGATTACCTTGATTTCGAAAACCTTGGTTTTGGAAACCTTGGTTCATTCGGCTTTGGTTTTGATTGAATTGGGCATTTCGGTTTTGCCCATTTGGATTTTGAGAGTTGAAACCGGGTGGTCCAAGAAAATTGTTGGAGCGATACCTGAGAAGATTACGGTCTCCTTGGGGTTGGTAACCATTACCTCCTTGATTATAGGATCCTGAAGCAACGTAAACACTCTCGAGTGTTGCCAACGGTGGCAGAACACTCGGAATATGGGTGAGGACCACCACATGTTTCACAACTTTGATTAACAACATTTACTTGATGATTGTTGCTGTTTTGTATCTGAGTTTGATGTATTCTCAAGACAGCAGTGGACAAATCATCCATTCTTTTAGTGAGTGAAGCTATCTCGGAAGTAGAAGAAGAAGAAGTGGTGGATGTAGCTGACTCATTCAGCTCGGCAGAGGAATCCTAATGATTATGGTGGGTGGACATGTTCTCGATTAGATCATAGCACTCTTGTGGTCGCCTTTTCATAAAGGTACCACCGGCCGCAGCATTGATCGTGTCGCGATGTCTTAATGTTAAACCATTATAGAATGTGTCTATTATGGTAACAAGTAACATATTGTGATTAGGACACCGATCAATCGAAAGCTTGTAATGTTCCCATGCTTCGAATAAAGATTCATCGGGAAGCTGGCGAAAGTTACTTATATCATTTCTCAATTTCGTCACCATCGATGGTGGGAAATATTTTGCCAAGAATTTTGAAGTCATTTCATCGAAACTATGAATTGAATTCTTGGGAAGACGATCAAAACATGCGGTGGCATGATGCGTCAAAGAATAGGGGAAACGTTATAGACGAAGGGCGTCATCGGTGACCCCATTTTGTTTCATGCTTTGGGTGACGGTAATGAATTTATCAAGATGCTTGTTTGCATCTTCACCCGATAAACCGTGAAATTGGCAAGAAGTTTGGACTTGTTGGATCATGTGATGTTTAAGTCCAAAATCCGCGGCTTGGACATTAACGGGGGCAATCGGGCCACCACGTCCTTGCATTGTTGGTTGGCACAACTCCTCCATCGTTCGGAGATCTGGAGGTGGCTCATCATTGTTTGTATTGTTATCCATCTCTTCGTCGTCTTGAAAATCAAGACGTCGACCTCGACGAATAATTCTTTCGGGATTGGAAACTGGTGAAATAAGATCGGGTGTAGAAGAACGGGTGTTCATACACCACAAAGAAAAAATTTAAAAAGAAAACAAAATTTGAACATGAAAATATTTTTGGATTTTTTTTTTATTTTAAAGAAAGATTACACAATATTTTTGGGATCGATTCGTCAATCGAAATTCGTTTCTCTCAAAACTACTCGCAGAGTGGCGGAGAAGCAAAGGTCCGCTCGAAAGCTGATTAAAAACCCGCCTCTTTCGGTTTGTCAATTTAATGTCAAACCATCCTTAAACCACTTGTATAGGTTGTAATTTCAAGATAATCCGAAAACAATTAACTTACGATTTCTTTTGTTGGAATTTAGGAATGGTTTACAACACTTAAAGAAAAGTGAGGATATATTATTTTGTATTTTTTGAAAACACCTTAGGCAAAGTAGTTTTTTTTTTTTTTTTTTTTTTTTTAGAAAATATTCACAAAAATACTATAAACCTTCACAAAGATTGGTTTATAAAACACGAATCGACAAACGAGATTAAAAATTCGCTACAACCTACCTCGGCAGCGGCGCCAAAAATTGATCAATTAAAATCAATACGTTATTTTCCCAAAGGAAATACAATGGAAGTTGTATTCCCGGTTCGTTATCTCCGATGAAGGATGAATGAAATTTGTGAGATCGGGTTTGTGAATCGTGTTTGAAATATGAAAACGGAGAGATTTTGGATTTAAATTTCCTACAACTACGGGAAGCATAAATAGGCTAAGGGAAACATATAAATCTACAAAGCATAAATTAGCAAAACGTAACAATTAACGAAATTAAAAACGGGAAAACGCGAGACTAAAACATGAAATCTAAAAATATTAATTCTAGGAATACCAAATTAATTTTCCTACGTTCTAAATTACAAAAGAAAATTTAAAAAAAAAGAATTAAATTTTTTTGATTTTTTATTTTATTTTTATGAATTAAAAACTACAAGAAACTATTTAAATGATTTAAAAATAGTAAATGACTTTGGAAAAATATGAAATTTTGCAGAAAACTCTTAAATGATATTATGAAGCTAGGAAAAATGAAATCAGAACTTAGTTCAACCCTAATAAGCAGATTGTGCAAATAAGCAGTTGCAAATAAGCCCTACTGTACCAAAAATTACCAAAAGCTAGAAAACAGATAAACACACTATTTTGAGCTTGAAACAACTTATGAGGTCCAAATAAGCACTCAGGTTAAGCAATTAAACACTAGAACAGTTGCATGACTAATGCAGAAACAAATGGGTAAACACCCAACTTTAAGCCACTCTAGAAGCTAGGCAAAGGCTTATTGGGGGAAACAAAAAACAGATTCTCAAAGCTTGTACAACAGACTACTTGAAAACTGAAAATGCCCAATTTTAACAATCAATTGCTTATCTAATTTAAACCAAGATCAGATGGTCATAGAAACCAAATCTGATGCAGAAAAGCCAAACAGTTCTAAGGGGGAATTTGCAGACCAAAATTAAGTTATGAAATAAGTTCTAAAGTGAAATACCAGCTCAGATCTAAAAAGCTATTACTATAACCTACTCAGAATTCAATTTTCAGGAAATAAGCACACAAGGATAAGCCAGAAATTAGCAGAGATCAGCAGACTTTGGCCTAGGTCTACAAATTGTGTTCTGCTGCAGCAGGAAGTGATTTTGGCCCCTAACTCTTGCAAAACTCAATGGAACAACTCCTACTCATGTATTCTCACTTAATATGATGTACTGAACCAAATAATCACCAAAGTATTGGTTCAAATAAGCTCAGCTTATACTGAGCTTGTTATGGCAGTTTTGCTTCTAATTTTCAACTCTCAAACTCTAACCCTCTAACAACCTCAAAATAGCTTAAATTCTGATCAAAACAGCTTAATATACCTTAAATAAGCTCAACCAAAGCTTCTTAGCTTGCAAATGAACAGTACCATGCCATTTTACCCAGAAATAAGCTTTGACCCAAACACTCCATTTAGGACTGAATTTGCATTTTTTACTAGAACAGACCAAAAGGGAACTAAGATTCTGAACAATCTTTCCTAATTAACTACTTTAAACTAAATTTAAGGACAAATAAGCTCTGAATAAGCTATAATTCTTAATAAGCAGTTGGGGCTGTTTTAAGCTTTTTCTAGCCTTTTTAAGGAAAAATCATCTTTAAGATATAAACAACTAACATACTGATTCATACAAGCATAAATAAGCTCAGAAACATGAAAACAACAAAATAAGCACAATATAAGCACTAGAACAGTAAAACTGTTGACTAAGGTTGACCAAATAAGTGAACTTCAAATTAAACTAAACTTCGAATTACAAGACTGGAAATGTAAGATAACAATAATCTAAAAGAAAATACAAGTACCTTAAATAAAATGCTAAAATAAAACCTGCCTTTCAAAGGCTACAAGCACTATCTATTTATACGAAATGTACTAAGGGTCTTCTATCTCTTCTTGTTCTAGTTTTATGAGACAAAACAACCTTGGAACTCTATTTGTGCTTCTTTGGGGCAATTCCCACCTTTGGATTAAAGTTGAAATGATCTCAGCCCTTAATATCACTTTGGCGCCCAAAATAGTCACATGGATTGCTGACCTGGCTTGGTATCTCGTGAAGAGGGGGAGGGATATATGTGACTAGTAGGGTGGAGTGTCTAGGAGGGGGGGGAGGTTGAGTGTGGCAGTGATAGTAGCAGAAGTGGTGATGATGGTGTTGGGTGTGATAGGGAAAAGCGGGAAAAAGGGATAGAGGTTGGGGGTTGACTTTTCTTGACCCGGTTTTTATTAATAAAAAAGGGCGGTTTGGTGGATCCGGGTTGGGTTGGATTTGGTTTGGGCTTGGGTTATGGGTTTGGCGGATTGGGATTGGTTTAGGTTTAATAGTGATTAGGTTTAGGGTTAGGGTAATTAGGATTAGGTGTTTTATGATTTTTTTGGTTTTTGGTTTCTTTTTTTTTTTGTTTTGGGTTCGGTTTTCCAAGCTGATTCAAATGTCGTGTCCCGAGGTTGACTTTGACTATGTTTTTGACTTTTCTTGACCAAATGCACAATCGCTGTCGAATTGCTCCAAAAATGCACGTATTTGCTCTGTTTTCAACATTTTGTACCTGAAACACATAAAAACACAAACCAAGGATATCTGAAGTATAATTTGGGTGTTTTTGGTCATTTTCTAGTCTAAATGGGTATAAAAATGATGAGTATTTACACACTCATCAGGTTGTTTCAGGAATCTCCCCCTCAGTGTGAGAAGGAGGTTATTGGCTGGAAGAAGCTTTAGTGACTTTCTCCCCCTCAACTGTTGCTTGAGCCATTGTGAGAGCAAGAGTTGGAGCGCTCACTGAAGTTGAGGGAGCAGCCTGACCTTTGAAAGGCTGATATATCTCAGTCATCATGGACTTGATGTCTGAGGTGTCTTGCTGAAGTGTGGATACCTTGGCTTCAAGAGATGCCTGAGAAGCCTCGATAGCAGTCATCCTAGGTCCAAGATTCCAGGCCAAGGAATTTGAAGACTTGGCCCAAGATGCTAAATGTGCCTCCATAAGAACCAGGGAAGACTTGATGGAGTCCACTGAAGAGCTAAGATCCTGAAGGTTGGAGGTTGTAAGCATTATGACAAGCTCAGGTGTTGCTGATAGGTCTCATAAGCCTGAAGAATCTTCTTGTTGAGCTCAGGGTCATCTTTCACTGACTCTTGAATAGTTGCAACGCTCTTCTAGATGTTGGAAAGAGTAGCGTTGAAAATTTTAAGATTCTGATCAAGAGTCGTCAAGGAGTAGGAAATCCCTGATTGTTGCTCATTAATGTCATCATGATAAGATTCAACAGAGTCCTTCAGGTTGGCATAATGAACTGTAGCTTCACAATGTTGGTCAAAAATTTATTTAGTGAGCCCTTGAAAGAGAGCATTGTTGGCCTTCTACAAGAACTTGACAAATTTTCTTTCAGTGAGAGAAAGAATGTTGTCATACTTCCTGAGATTGGCTGGGCAGGATGATTCAGAGTCCAATGAATGATCAGCCTGAGATTCTGATTCTTCACCCTGATGTGGAGAAGACTGATGTGACTGTTCAGTGGGTTGAGCATCAGTATCCATATCATCACCTGCCTCAAACACTTCTTCCTCATTATCAATATTGAGCCCCTCATCAGACAAGAGAGCAGCCTGAAAGTTCGCCATTGATTGAATCTGCAACTGGGTTTGGCTATGTCCTGACCCCGCCATAATAACTAAGTGGGTTTGCTCAGCCTGGCGTTTGGAGTCAGTTCCCGAGAGACTAGATCCACCATGAGGGGGTTGTGATTCCATATCAGCGGGTGGTCGCATGCCCCCTGAGTCTTTGTCCCCATGTGGGCCTTCAAGGACTGGTGGGTGATGAACTCAAATAAGTACATTTTATTACCATCATTTATCCTATTTATTTGACTTGTTTTATTATATTATCTGTGAGAATTGATACGTTAATGTTTACTTTTGTAATTCTCAGGTAAAAACAAGTATTATGTGAAACTTGGCGATTTTGGACTAGTTATGGAGCAAAACAAGCAAGATGTTAAGAGTCTACTGAAATGTACAAGATCAAGACCATTCTGCTCCAGATACGCCGCATCCTACTTCTTACATACGGCGCATCACTATCAAGATTTCACAAGCTACGATCCAAGACAGCAAAGGACATGCGCCGCATACAAGAATGGAGTTACGCCGCATCTAAAGGCGGTGTACGAATATTCCTGAATATATTAATCTTGGACCCCACGCGAAGTTAAGTCAATGCGCCGCATCTACTTATCCTATGCGCCGCATCTAACCCTCAGACAGAAAATATAAATACCCCAAAGTCAGACGAATTTTGTGTGCAATATACGGAGTACGAGACTTAGCAAAAGACAGAAGAAACCCTAGGACGAAGTCAGACGCATTAGCAGCACAAGACACACCTTGAACGAAGATATAAGAGCTGTAAGAAGGTCCTGCATGTATTCAATTCATTAAGTCGTTTTGTTTTATTGTATTAGTACACTTTAATTCATCAGGATTGATGGGCCGATTCCATGTGACTACGGAAAACCATGGGCACCCCTTAAAATTGCTTTCCCATTAATTAAAGTTTATATGTTGATGTCTTTGGTGACTTTTATTAGTGCATTGATAACCTCTGTGTCTAGCTGAGCATTGCTTGGGTCGCCATGCCCCTTCCTTGCCTATTTGTTTCAGCGTCTCTTTAATAAATAGGATAGACATAAGTAATCATTAAGGGTTTACTCGCTGATAAGATTAGAGCCAACGAGAAAGGGTTAATTACATACACTTCATATAAAACTAGCAATAAAACAAGTGACAAGCTACTTAATTATCAGGACAGGTCTTCTTATTGTCTCAAGTATCTATCTGTGTACGTGTGTGCTAATCGCTGATTCGTGCTTATTAGTTTAGTTTATTATTTAATCATAATCAAACCGTGCCAATCTCTCAGGCTGATCCCTCTTGCATTAGATTAGGTTGTATAGCTAACTTAAGATATTAAAATACTGATTAGAATAACTAGATAATACGTTCCACTCTTAGTGATCGACACTCTACTTACCATTATATTCATACTGACCGGGTACACTGCTCGTTAAAGTGTGTGTTATTGATAAGTCGGCTAAATATAAATTTAAAACTTGAATACCGCTAAAACCACAACGACACATCACGCGCGCACCAAGTCTTTGGAGCCGCTGCCGTGGTTATAAAAATTAGAGCAATACACACGCACATCAAGTTTTTGGCGCCGTTGCCGGGGAGTGAATTGTTATTATCTGTTAATTTGATTAGTATTTTAATTAGGTTTTTCTTTTTAATTTTTATTCTAACCACTAACTCCGTTGTATATTAGTTAATTTGCATTCATTGTATTATTTGCATATTTTCTATTTTAGTGTGTTATTTGTTTTCTTTGATTTTTGTTTCTTTTTGTTTGATTTTATTTTATTTTTTGTTTTTATTTTTCTATTTTCTGTATTTTGCTATTGTTGTATTGAGCTAATACAAACGATACGGCGCATCTGTTTTCACAGATACGGCGTATTGCGTTTAATTTTTACAAAATACAACGCGTTTACTAAATTCGATACGACGCATCTTTCCCCAAGATACGGCGTATTCTGTTTTTAATAAGAAATTTTTTCTAAACGATAACGCCATACGACGCATTTGTTTTAACAGATACGGCGTATTTAGTATTAAAATTAAAAACAGTTTTCGAATTATTAAACAGATACGACGCATCGATTTTTATCGATACGGCGCATTTTCTGAATCAAAAATCGGTTATATTTGCTAAAATTAGATACGTTGATTTTTGATAATTTAACTGATACGGCGCATTCTAAAATTCTAAGCGGCGTATCTGCTTTCTAAATAAAAGTCTGATTAAATTTTAACGTTATAAGATACGGCGTATCCAACTTTCTGGATACGGCGCATCATCTGCAGATATCAGTAACTTTTATTTTTCGTATTCCGTTTTTCGTTGTTAATTTTCTGATATACTACTTTCTTGAACATACCCTACTGATGCTTTTGTGATAGTTTCAGGAAGTGCATGACCAGGAGTTCAACCAAGAACTTGATTACACCTTTCGAAGATCCTGAACGAGCCTTTCATTCGCTTAAAAGGCTTTTCAACACTAAAAGCTTTGATATTTCAAGTTCGTTCGAGCTGATTATTTTTCTGAAGAAAAAGAGGAAGAAGAAACAGAAACAATGGCGGAAAACACTACTATGGAGGAATACATGAACAAAACCCGTGCTGATTACACTTCAGGAGTTGCTAGACCAAAGTTTGATGAAAAGTCAAAGTTTGAGTTGAAGGGTCAGTTTCTCAAGGAGCTAAGAGAAAATGCTTTCAGTGGAACGGAACATGAAGATGCTAATGAACATGTTGAAAAAGTCCTCGAGATTGCAGATTTGTTTACTACAGAAGGAGTTTCTGACGATCAACTTATGCTAAGAATCTTTCCAATCTCGCTAAAAGGAGCTGCTAATAAGTGGCTAAGGAATGAACCTGCTAGTTCAATCACAACATGGGAAGATTTGAAGAGCAAATTCCTGAAAAGATATTGTCCACCTGCTAAAACCGCTAAAAAGATGGAGGCTATCAACAGTTTCAAGCAAGAGCCTGATGAAACCCTTTATCAAGCTTGGGAACGATTTAAAGACTTGTTGATGAAATGCCCTCAACATTATCTAAGTCCAATGCAGGAGATAATATTGTTCTATCAAGGATTGGACGTGCCTACTAGACAAATCTTGGATGCTAAGGGAGCTGTGCCTCAAATGAGTGCGGCCAATGCTAGAAAAGCTATCCAAGAAGCTGCTGATCATTCTCAAAAATGGCACGACGGAACCTTTACTAGATCTAAGAGCAGCACTAATTTTGACGGGTTTGCTGCTATTCAAGCTCAATTGGATAAAATTAGTAGAGAGATGAAGAAGCGTGAATGAAAAAGTTTATGCTGCCCAAGTTGGATGTGAAAAATGCGAAGGACCTCACTACACTAAGGATTGCCCTAACAAGAATGAAAGTGAGACGTTTGAAGAAGCATACTACACACAATTTGGACAACCATTCCGACCTTCAGGAAGAATTAGGGAAGCTACTCCGGGATACTATCAAAAGAACAACTTTAATCCCACTTATCAAGAAAGGAGGCAGACTTTAGATGACACTTTAAAGCAAATTATGGCCGATGCTGCTAAAAGACATGAAGAGAACACTGCTATGATCAAAGAAATCCGAGCCTCAACGGATACTATTACAAGAAATCAAGGAGCTTCGATCAAAGCATTGGGACAACAAATCGGACAAATGAGCAAGGTTCTTCAAGAAAGGGGAAACGGAAGTTTACCAAGCTCAACTGAAACCAACCCAAGAGATCATGTCAAGGCCATAAGCACCACTGAAGAAGTCACGCCTAACATACATTTTCCTAGAAGATTGATGAATGGTAATGATGCTGCAAAGCCCGAATTTTTATTTAATTCTTCAATCAGTTTAAGGAGGCTACTCAAAGAGAAGACAAGGATTGAAGAGGAGATCAAGGCTACAATGAAAGAAGAGAGCTCTGCTACCGACTTACATGCCTTGCCTCATAAAGAAAAGGACCCAGGAAGTTTTACTTTACCTTGTTCAATTAATGATATATCTTTCAATAATGTGTTAGCTGACTTAGGAGCTAGCGTTAGTGTTATGCCCCTTAAGACATTCACTACCCTAGGACTAGGAAAATTAGCACCAACTAAGTTGCTTATTGAATTGGCTGATAAAACGGTAAAACGACCTGAAGGGATTGCTAATAATGTGCTAGTTAAGATTGAGAAGTTTGTTTTCCCTGTAGACTTTGTTATATTAGATATGCCCGAGGATATTAAGATTCCTTTAATCCTTGGAAGACCTTTCTTGTCTACCGCCCATGCTAAGATTGATGTGTTTAAAAGAAAAATCTCATTAAGGGTAGGGAACAATAAACTAGTCTATAAGTGCCAAAATCCTGCTAAAAGCATAATTAGAGGCGTCTATGTGCTAGGATTAAGAGAACGTAAGGACCTCGATCTTGAAGCTAGGCTTATGGGGGAAACATTGATTCAAAACAACTCAACTAATCCTAATCATCAGAACTTCGAGGAATTTATTGACCTTAATGTTCCTACCGAACTTAGGCGTGATATTGTTAATGATTCTGATGATGAGTGGTATGATTGCGTAGTGATTAACAAACGTAGGAGGATAGTTGAGCATACTAAATGGAATAATGATGTGTTTATTGAACTACCACCCCACCTTGCATATCTATGCCAATATAATAATAAGAATTTCCCGTCTATCATTTTGTCATCTCTGCCCGAAAAGGACAGAACTTTTTTTATACAGGTATTAAAGAAGACGGGCGTGGAAATTAAGGAAGATCAAGGAGTGTTCAATATTACTGGACTGGCGATGAGGGAGCGCGATGCTTCTGACTTTTTCAGTGACCGGTATTAAAGAGATGAACGTGAGTCTAACTTAAAGACTCTGGAATAAAGAAAAGTGTTGACCGGGAGACAACCCGGAAAATTTTTACATTCTGTTCTGTGTCGAGTCAGTCAGGCCCGCAGAAGATACGGCGCATCTCAATCCTAAGATGCGACGCATCGACTGCAATGGTCATATCTTATTTAATTTTCTGCATTTTTATTTTTGACTTTAAAACTTTCTGTCAGTATTTTAATGCGGCGCATCCCTGGTTAAGGATGCGACGCATCTTCTATTCTGATTCGTACTTATTCCAGGCTCGATACGGCGTATCTTCTTCCATAAGATACGGCGTATCGACTGACCTGATGATTTTCAGTTTAATTTTTTAAGTTTTATTTTTACTAACTACTAATGTATTATGCAAGTTTGAACTTTCTTAACTCAGGTGTGTTTAAGTCGTGATGGTATTATAGATTCCTGCATTCTTGTGGATACATCAATTATGAAGCTTAAACGTTCTCATCCACAAGAAAGATGATTTTTGCTCTTATACAAAAAAATGGAGGATCATACCGAGCAAATCTCAGGGGAGTTTTTCTGTTCTAATTCTTTTATTTTCCAGTTTTTAATCTTTGATACAAACAACGAGGACGTTGTTTAACTTAAGTGGGGGGATTGGAGAATTAGAACACTTACTTGTCCTAAACTTTTTCAAAATATGCTTAAAATGCGCTTAATATATCAAAATTTAAAATTTTTAGCATGTTTTTGTTTAAAGTCTAAATTACATAGCTGCACACATAACATTATTTTCAAAAATTGAGAACTTTTCAAAATTCACAAATCTATGAGTGTGCCGGTGACTTGTAAACTTTAGAACTTGGCTTGTATAATATTCGAGACCACCATAATAAGTATTATCTATATAATTGGAATGACTTGTCTAAATTGGTAAATTTCTATGATTACACCCAAATAGCCTTTATATGTTATGTGATATTAGCTAACTACACTGGTTATTTAAACCCCGTATAAACCCTTTTGTTACTCTCACTTTTAGAGTAAGATACCCCTAGAAAAACACTCAGAGCCATTCCTTTCGTTTCTTACACCTTTGTTATAATGTTTCGTAACACCCTTACACCTTAGCCTACCCTGTAGATTAAAATCCGTGGTTGGTTAATTGCTTTAGGCAAAGTGTGTTTCCTTACATTACCTGTGTTCGCGTGCGTAATTCATTATCTTTGGTTGAGTCAGGAAATTGCACAATGCAATTGGTATGAAAGTAAATATTGTATATCTTTGAGTTTATTTTTCGTGTGTTTACTACTTTCGCTATTATAGTTATTTCTGAAAGTATGAAAAGTATGGAAAAATTATCCGGAAAGAAAGTGATAGAAAAGTTGTGAAATTTTACACACTTTATTAGTTCCAAAAAAAAAAAAAAAAAAAAAAAATCGAAAAAATAGAAAAGAAAAAGAAAAAGGAAAAGTTGGAAGTTTGTTTTAACCAACTTATGTAAAGTTTTGTATTAAGTGGTCGATATCACCACTATTTGTTATATATTATATTTATGGATTGAATGGGAGTTGGCCGTTATGGGAACGCCAACTAAGGTTATTCTTTGATTGAGATCTTGTTGAGTATAATTCGTGTCTACCTAAAGCGTGTGTTTCAAGTGTTAAAGCGTGAGTTATTCAATGATATAAATCTTAATCATGGGATGGTTGGGAAAGTAATTTACCACACTAGGGATTTTAATTTATCTGTTTTGTTTATTTTTCATTTTACACCAATTTATACCCCAAATATTATCCATACCCTATATTATTCTTTATCCAAACCTTTGATTTATTGAGATTAGGGATTTGAGCAATCTTAAGTATCGTAGTCGTGGATTCGGCTATGTATTTATGATTTTGTCGCCCTTTTTGATATAATATTATTGGTGAAGATTACTTGGTCTTATCTTTAGCCTATTCGAGTTAAGGATTTGAGCAATTGCAAGTATCGTGGTCGTGGATTCAATCATGTATTTGTGATTTTGTCGCCTTTTCTGGAATATGAGATCGATAGAGATTAAGAAGAATGATTAACCCTTAACCTACAAACCCTTTTTACCGCTTTAGACTTGTTATTCCTTGGCTTTAGTGGGGGAGATGCGTATACTTGCCAAGCTTATGATAGAACATTCGTCACGACTAGACAGTTAAACGATTAGATTTGCTTTTATCAAAATATTTTATTTTATTTCTAATTCGTTAAGTGTTTGGTTGTGCAATTATGACAAAATGAATACATGCTTAAATATAAAAATAAATCCTAATATCTTTTAGGATACATTTTCATAAGATTAATTCTAAGGTTTACTTGGGGACAAGTAAAGTTCAAGTGGGGGGATATTTGATGAACTCAAATAAGTACATTTTATTACCATCATTTATCCTATTTATTTGACTTGTTTTATTATATTATCTGTGAGAATTGATACGTTAATGTTTACTTTTGTAATTCTCAGGTAAAAACAAGTATTATGTGAAACTTGGCGATTTTGGACTAATTATGGAGCAAAACAAGCAAGATGTTAAGAGTCTACTGAAATGTACAAGATCAAGACCATTCTGCTCCAGATATGCCGCATCCTACTTCTTACATACGGCGCATCACTATCAAGATTTCACAAGCTACGATCCAAGACAGTAAAGGACATGCGCCGCATACAAGAATGGAGTTACGCCGCATCTAAAGGCGGTGTACGAATATTCCTGAATATATTAATCTTGGACCCCACACGAAGTTAAGTCAATGCGACGCATCTACTTATCCTATGCGCCGCATCTAACCCTCAGACAGAAACTATAAATACCCCAAAGTCAGATGAATTTTGTGTGCAATATACGGAGTACGAGACTTAGCAAAAGACAGAAGAAACCCTAGGACGAAGTCAGACGCATTAGCAGCACAAGACACACCTTGAACGAAGATATAAGAGCTGTAAGAAGGTCCTGCATGTATTCAATTCATTAAGTAGTTTTGTTTTATTGTATTAGTACACTTTAATTCATCATGATTGATGGGCCGATTCCATGTGACTACGGAAAACCATGGGCACCCCTTAAAATTGCTTTCCCATTAATTAAAGTTTATATTTTGATGTCTTTGGTGACTTTTAATAGTGCATTGATAACCTCTGTGTCTAGCTGAGCATTGCTTGGGTCGCCATGCCCCTTCCCCGCCTATTTGTTTCAGCGTCTCTTTAATAAATAGGATAGACATAAGTAATCATTAAGGGTTTACTCGCCGATAAGATTAGAGCCAAAGAGAAAGGGTTAATTACATACACTTCATATAAAACTAGCAATAAAACAAGTGACAAGCTACTTAATTATCAGGACAGGTCTTCTTATTGTCTCAAGTATCTATCTGTGTACGTGTGTGCTAATCGCTGATTCGTACTTATTAGTTTAGTTTATTATTTAATCATAACCAAACCGTGCCAGTCTCTCAGGCTGATCCCCCTTGCGTTAGATTAGGTTGTATAGCTAACTTAAGATATTAAAATACTGATTAGAATAACTAGATAATACATTCCACTCTTAGTGATCGACACTCTACTTACCATTATTTTCATACTGACAGGGTACACTGCTCGTTAAAGTGTGTGTTATTGATAAGTCGGCTAAATATAAATTTAAAACTTGAATACTGCTAAAACCACAACGACACATCACGCGCGCACCAAGTCTTTGGAGCCGCTGCCGTGGTTATAAAAATTAGAGCAATACACACGCACATCAGTAGGTGTTCTCCAGTACTATCATGAGGCACAGTTTGTGATTGTTGGTGGACCCCCTTCCCATCAGGGTTGTACTGCCCTTTTTGGGATTTAGGGTCCTTGACTCCCTGAGACTCTGAGTGTGATTTATCAGAGCCATGAACGGGATGTAATTGGGTGTGGGTCCCCTTCTCAGTAGAGTAGTGCTGCTCTACCGTGGATTCAGGACCCTGTACTCCGTCAGGCATAGGTTGTGATTGACTAATGCCTTCATCGGGATGTGATTGGGTGGAGGTTCCTGACCCTACCAACTTGTGTATGTTAGTAGAGCCATGAGGAAACTGGGGTTTGCCCGAGGACACTGAGGATGATTTCTCAGTGACCTCCGTTGGCCTTTGTTTTAAGGTCAAGAGGGTCTCAATGATGGGTGTCTATGAGGTCTTGGCCATTGTTTCCCCTTTTTTGGGTTCTGAGGCAGAAGATCCAAGGGCGAGTGATTTGGGTTTAACCACCTTCTTGGTCCCTGCCTTCTTTTTCTTCTTCTCCTGCCTTTCAGGAGAAGGAATGGGTGAGATTGCTTTGTCAACCCTGAATGACTACCAACATTTAGTTGGTCAGGGCGTCTGGTTGTACCTCTGTTATGCCACTGGTATAATTGGCCTTGTGTAGGACGTCAGGTTTAGATCCTTGAGCGTCAGGCCTAATATAATCAGGGCCAAGTAAGTCCTGAAGCACACAGGAAATGAACCTTGGGTAAGACATGTGTTGATGAACTCAAATAAGTACATTTTATTATCATCATTTGTCCTATTTATTTGACTTATTTTATTATATTATATATGAGAATTGATACGTTAATGTTTACTTTTGTAATTCTCAGGTAAAAACAAGTATTATGTGAAACTTGGCGATTTTGGACTAATTATGGAGCAAAACAAGCAAGATGTTAAGAGTCTACTGGAATGTACAAGATGAAGATCATTCTGCTCCAGATATGCCGCAACATACTTCTTACATGCGGCGTATCACTATCAAGATTTCACAAGTTACAATCCAAGACAGCAAAGGACATGCGCCGCATAGAGAAATCGAGTTACACCGCATCTTAAGGCGGTGTACGAATATTCCTGAATATATTAATCTTGGACCCCACGCGAAGTTAAGTCAATGCGCCGCATCTACTTATCCTATGCGCCGCATCTAACCCTCAGACAGAAACTATAAATACCCCAAAGTCAGACGAATTTTGTGTGCAAGATACCATACGTACGAGTACCAAACCAGAGACGAATTCAGACGTATTAGCAGCACAAGACACACCCTGAACGAAGATACAAGAGCTGTAAGAAGGTCCTGCATGTGCTCAATTCATTAAGTAGTTTTGTTTTATTGTATTAGTACACTTTAAGTCATCAGGATTGATGGGCTGATGTCATGTGACTACAGAAAATCATGCACACCCCTTAATATTGCTTTCCCATTAATTAAAGTTTATATGTTGATGTCTTTGGTGACTTTTATTAGTGCATTAATAACCTCTGTGTCTAGCTGAGCATTGCTTGGGTCGCCATGCCCCTTCCTCGCCTATTTATTATATCGTTTCTAGGATAGTGGGATAGACATAAGTGATCATTAAGGGTTTACTCGTCGATAAGATTAGAGCCAACGAGAAAGGGTTAATTATATACACTTTATATAAAACTAGCAATAAAACAAGTGACAAGCTACTTAATTATCAGGACAGGTCATCCTATTGTCTCAAGTATCTATCTGTGTACGTGTGTGCTAATCGCTGATTTGTGCTCATTAGTTTAGTTTACTATTTAATCATAACCAAACCGTGCCAGTCTCTCAGGCTGAACCCCCTTGCGTTAGATTAGGTTGTATAGCTAACTTAGGAAATTAAAATACTAATTAGAATAACTAGATAATACGTTCCACTCTTAGTGATCGACACTCTACTTACTATTATATTCATACTGACCGGGTACACTGCTTGTTAAGTGTGTGTGTTATTGATAAGTCGGCTAAATATAAATTTAAAACTTGAGTAGGCATTAATACTGCTAAACCGCAACGACACACGCGCGCATTCAGTTTTTGGCGCCGCTGCCGGGGAGTGAATTGTTATTATCTGTTAATTTGATTAGTATTTTAATTAGTGTTTTTTTTTTTTTTTAGGTTCTAACCACTAACCCGTTGTATATTAGATAGATTGCATTCATTGTATAATTTGCATATTTTCTGTTTTTGTGTATTTTTATTTTCTGTAATTTGTGTTTCTTTTTGTTTGTTTTATTTTTGTTTTTTTTTTCTTTTTCTGTATTTTTCTGCATTCTGCTATCGTTGTATTGTGCTGATACAAACGATACGACACATCTGTTTTCACAGATACGGCGTATTGCGTTTAATTTTTATAAAATACAACGCTTTTAATAAATTCGAGTACGACGCATCTTTCCCCAAGATACGGCGTATTCTGTTTTTAATAAGAAATTTTTCTAAACCCTAACGCCATACGACGCATCTGTTTTTGCAGATACGGCGTATTTATTATTTAAATTAAAAACAGTTTTCGAATTATTAAACAGATACGACGCATCGATCTTCATCAATACGGCGCATCTACTAAATCAAAAATCTTGTATTTTGAAACGTAACGAAAATACGGCGCATTAGCTTTTGTTAATACGACGCATTTAATTTTAATAAACAGAATCGATTTTTGATAATTTAAACTGATACGGCGCATTCTAATTCATAAGCGGCGTATCTGCTTTCTGAATAAAAGTCTGATCATATTTTAACGGTATAAGATACGGCGTATCAAGCTTTCTGGATACGGCGCATCGTTTGCAGATATCAGCAACTTTTATTTTTCGTATTCCGTTGTCGTTGTTAATTTTCTGATATATTACTTTCTTGAACATACCCTACTGATGCTTTTGTGATGGTTTCAGGAAGTGCATGACCAGGAGTTCAACTAAGAACTTGATAAAACCTTTCGAAGATCCTGAACGAGCCTTACATTCGCTTAAAAGGCTTTTCAACACAAAAAGCTTTGAAATTTCAAGTTCGTTCGAGCTTGATTACTTTTCTGAAGAGAAGGAGGAAGAAGGAACAGAAACAATGGCGGAAAACACTACTATGGAGGAATACATGAACAAAACCCGTGCTGATTACAGTTCAGGAGTTGCTAGACCAAAGTTTGATGAAAAGTCTAAGTTTGAGTTGAAGGGTTAGTTTCTCAAGGAGCTAAGAGAAAATGCTTTCAGTGGAACAGAACATGAAGATGCTAATGAACATGTTGAAAAATTCCTCGAGATTGCAGATTTGTTTACTACAGAAGGAGTCTCTGACGATCAACTTATGCTAAGAATCTTTCCAATTTCGCTTAAAGGAGCTGCTAATAAGTGGCTAAGGAATGAACCTGCTAGTTCAATCACAACATGGGAAGATTTGAAGAGCAAATTCCTGAAAAGATATTGTCCACCTGCTAAAACTGCTAAAAAGATGGAGGCTATCAACAGTTTCAAGCAAGAGCCTGATGAAACTCTTTAACAAGCTTGGGAACGATTTAAAGACTTATTGATGAAATGCCCTCAACATTATCTAAGCCCAATGCAGGAGATAATATTGTTCTATCAAGGATTGGACGTGCCTACTAGACAAATCTTGGATGCTAAGGGAGTTGTGCCTCAAATGAGTGCAGCCGATGCTAGAAAAGCTATCCAAGAAGCTGCTGATCACTCTCAAAAATGGCACGACGGAACCTCTACTAGATCTAAGAGCAGCACTAATTTTGACGGGTTTGCTGCAATTCAAGCTCAATTGGATAAAATTAGTAGAGAGATGAAGAAGCGTGATGAGAAAGTTTATGCTGCCCAAGTTGGATGTGAAAAATGCGAAGGACCTCACTACACTAAAGATTGCCCTAATAAGAATGAAAGTGAGACTTTTGAAGAAGCATACTACACACAATTTGGACAACCATTCCGACCTTCAGGAAGATTGAGGGAAGCTACTCCGGGATACTATCAAAAGAACAACTATAATCCCACTTATCAAGAAAGGAGGCAAAGTTTGGTTGACACTCTAAAGCAAATTATGGCCGATGCTACTAAAAGACATGAAGAGAACACCGCTATGATCAAAGAAATCCGAGCCTCAACGGATACTATAACAAGAAATCAAGGAGCTTCGATCAAAGCATTGGAACAACAAATCGGACAAATGAGCAAGGTTCTTCAAGAAAGGGGATACGGAAGTTTACTAAGCTCAACTGAAACTAACCCAAGAGATCATGTCAAGGCCATATGCACTACTAAAGAAGTCACGCCTAACATTCCTTTTCCTAGAATATTGATGAATGGTAATGATGCTGCAAAGCCCGAATTTTTCTTTAATTCTTTAATCAGTTTAAGGAGGTTACTCAAAGAAAAGGCAAAGATTGAAGAGGAGATCAAGGCTACAATGAAAGAAGAGAGCTCTGCAACCGACTTACGTGCCTTGCCTCATAAAGAAAAGGACCCAGGAAGTTTTACTTTACCTTGTTCAATTAATGACTTATCTTTCAATAATGTATTAGCTGACTTAGGAGCTAGTGTTAGTGTTATGCCCCTTAAGACATTCACTACCCTAGGACTAGGAAAATTAGCACCAACTAAGCTACTTATTGAATTGGCTGATAAAATGGTAAAACGACCTGAAGGGATTGCTGAAAATGTGCTAGTTAAGATTGAGAAGTTTGTTTTCCCCATAGACTTTGTTATATTAGATATGCCCGAGGATTATAAGATTCCTTTAATCCTTGGAAGACCTTTCTTGTCTACCGCCCATGCTAAGATTAATGTGTTTAAAAGAAAAATCTCATTAAAGGTAGGGAATAATAAACTTGTCTATAAGTGCCAAAATCCTGCTAAAAGCATAATTAGAGGCGTCTATGTGCTAGGATTAAGAGAACGTATGGACCTCAATCTTGAAGCTAGGCTTATGGGAGAAACCTTGGTAAATGATGAATCACTTGAGACCTATAGTGGAGACTACATTGAATTAAATGATCTTAATTTACCAATAGGAATCAATGATCAATTTATGGAGGATTTTGAACCCGAAATTGAAGAAGGAGAAATTATGGATATACCTAGAATCAATATGATCAACACTAAGAATTATGATGAATTTGAAGGATATCCTAGTTTCTGTGATTATGGTAGAAAGATCCATGTAGATTGTGCTTATAATTTACAATTTCCTTGCATGATAGGATTTAAACAGGTTAGTGCCAACTTTTTCCCTATTTTACCAATTAATGTAATGTCAAAAGATTTCTATAATTCTATAATGAAAAACAAAGTTGAGTATAGAGGGAAAACGTAGTTGGAATGTTCATGAATGTACCTATTTTTGTCAGGAATTTAACTATTGTTACAGATTTCACCGTGGTGGAAAACATGGATGCTTATCGTGATGTCGAGATGGGTGACGTGATCGTTGGGAAACCATTTTGTAAGGAGATCGAAATTAACGCTAAAAGATTTGAAGGAAAGATCACCTTTAAAAGTGGAAGCAACGTCATCACTTACATGATGCCTCGTGCTCACCCAAGGTTTAAACATGCCCCTAACGAATTTTGTTACAAATTTACACCATTTCTTTTTGTAGATGATAATGACGCTGAGAAAGGGATCGAGTATCCGTACCAAAAGATGAAAGGATTCTACAAAGGTGTACTTGAATTGGGGCCGGAATATGTTCGTGACGAAGTAATTCGCAACTACATCGTGCACGGACATGTGGGGATCAATAGAACAAAATAAGGAGCTGAACGTGAGTCTAACTTGAAGACTCTGGAATAAAGACAAGTGCTGACCGGGAGACAACCCGGAGAATTTTTACATTCTGTTCTGTGTCGAGTCTGTCAGACCTGCAGAAGATGCGGCGCATCTCCATAATAGATGCGACGCATCACTTGCACTGGTCATATCTTATTTAATTTTTTGCATTTTTAATTTTGACTTTAAAACTTTTTTTCAGTTTATTTAATGCGGCGCATCCCTAGTTAAGGATGCGACGCATCTTTTATTCTGATTCGTACTTATTCCAGGCTCGATACGGCGTATCTTCTTCCATAAGATACGGCGTATCGACTGACCTGATGATTTTCATTTTAATTTTTTAAGTTTTATTTTTTCTAACTACTAATGTATTATGCAAGTTTGAACCTTCTTAACTCAGGTGTGTTAAAGTCTGAATGGTATTATAGATTCCTGCATTTCTGTGGATACATCATTTTTGAAGCTTAAACGTTCTAATCCACAAGAAAGTTGATTTTTGCTTTTATACAAATAATGGAAGATCATACCGAGCAAATCTCAGGGGAGTTATTCTGTTCTAATTCTTTTATTTTCCAGTTTTTAATCTTTGATACAAACAACGAGGACGTTGTTTAACTTAAGTGGGGGGATTGGAGAATTATAACACTTACTTGTCCTAAACTTTTTCAAAATATGCTTAAAATGCGCTTAATATATCAAAATTTAAAATTTTTTAGCATGTTTTTGTTTAAAGTCTAAATTACATAGCTGCACACATAACATTATTTCCAAAAATTGTGAACTTATCAAAATTCACAAATCTATGAGTGTGCCGGTGACTTGTAAACTTTAGAACTTGGCTTATATACTATTCGAGACCACCATAATAAGTATTATCTATATAATTGGAATGACTTGTCTAAATTGGTAAATTTCTAGGATTACACCCAAATAGCCTTTATATGTTATGTGATATTAACTAAACTGGTTAGTTAACCCCTGTATAAACATTTTGTTACTCTCACTTTTAGAGTAAGATACCCCTAGAAAAACACTCAGAGCCATTCCTTTCGTTTCTTACACCTTTGTTATAATGTTTCGATACACCCTTACACCTTAGCCTACCCTGTAGATTAAAATCCGTGGTTAATTGCTTTAGGCAAAGTGTGTTTCCTTACATTACCTGTGTTCGCGTGCGTAATTCATTATCTTTGGTTAAGTCAGGAAATTGCACAATGCAATTGGTATGACCACTAGTTGTAAAGTTTTGTATTAAGTGGGAGATATCACCACTAGTTGTCCTTACATTACTTATGTAAAGTTTTGTATTAAGTGGGAGATATCACCACTATTTGTTGTATATTATATTTATGGATTGAATGGGAGTTGGCCGTTATGGGAACGCCAACTAAGGTTATTCTTTGATTGAGATCTTGTTGAGTATAATTCGTGTCTACCTAAAGCGTGTGTTTCAAGTGTTAAAGCGTGAGTTATTCAATGATATGAGTCTTATTCATGGGATGGTTGGGAAAGTAATTTACCACACTTAGGATTTTAATTTATCTGTTTTGTTTATTTTTCATTTTACACCAATTTGTATCGCAAATATTATCCGTACCCTATATCATTCTTTATCCAAACCTTTGATTTATTGAGATTAGGGATTTGAGCAATCTTAAGTATCGTAGTTGTGGATTCGACTATGTATTTATGACTTTGTCGCCCTTTTTGATATAATATTATTGGTGAAGATTACTTGGTCCTATCTTTAGCCTATTCGAGTTAAGGATTTGAGCAATTGCAAGTATCGTGGTCGTGGATTCGATCATGTATTTGTGATTTTGTCGCCTTTTCTGGAATATGAGATCGATAGAGATTAAAAAGGATGATCAACCCTTAACCAACAAACCCTTTTTACCGCTTTAGACTTGTTATTCTTTGGCTTTAGTGGGGGAGATGCGTATACTTGCCAAGCTTATGATAGAATATTCATCACGACTGGACAGTTAAACGATTAGATTTGCTTTTATCGAAATATTTTATTTTATTTCTAATTCGTTAAGTGTTTGGTTCTGCAATTATGACAAAACGAATACATGCTTAAATATGAAAATAAATCCTAATATCTTTTAGAATACATTTTCATAAGATTTATTCTAAGGCTTACTTGGGGACAAGTAAAGTTCAAGTAGGGGGATATTTGATGAAATCAAATAAGTACATTTTATTATCATCATTTGTCCTATTTATTTGACTTGTTTTATTATATTATATATGAGAATTGATACGTTAATGTTTACTTTTGTAATTCTCAGGTAAAAACAAGTATTATGTGAAACTTGGCGATTTTGGACTAATTATGGAGCAAAACAAGCAAGATGTTAAGAGTCTACTGAAATGTACAAGATCAAGATCATTCTGCTCCAGATACGCCGCAACATACTTCTTACATACGGCGTATCACTATCAAGATTTCACAAGTTACAATCCAAGACAGCAAAGGACATGCGCCGCATAGAGAAATGGAGTTACGCCACATCTTAAGGCGGTGTACGAATATTCCTGAATATATTAATCTTGGACCCCACGCGAAGTTAAGTCAATGCGCCGCATCTACTTATCCTATGCGCCGCATCTAACCCTCAAACAGAAACTATAAATACCCCAAAGTCAGACGAATTTTGTGTGCAAGATACCATACGTACGAGTACCAAACCAGAGACGAATTTAGACGTATTAGCAGCACAAGACACACCCTGAACGAAGATACAAGAGCTGTAAGAAGGTCCTGAATGTATTCAATTCATTAAGTAGTTTTGTTTTATTGTATTAGTACACTTTAATTCATCAGGATTGATGGGCTGATGTCATGTGACTACGGAAAATCATGCACACCCCTTAAAATTGCTTTCCCATTAATTAAAGTTTATATGTTGATGTCTTTGGTGACTTTTATTAGTGCATTGATAACCTCTGTGTCTAGCTGAGCATTGCTTGGGTCGCCATGCCCCTTCCTCGCCTATTTATTCTATCGTTTCTAGGATAGTGGGATAGACATAAGTGATCATTAAGGGTTTACTCGCCGATAAGATTAGAGCCAACGAGAAAAGGTTAATTATATACACTTCATATAAAACTAGCAATAAAACAAGTGACAAGCTACTTAATTATCAGGACAGGTTTTCTTATTGTCTGAAGTATCTATCTGTGTACGTGTGTGCTAATCGCTGATTCGTGCTCATTAGTTTAGTTTACTATTTAATCATAACCAAACCGTGCCAGTCTCTCAGGCTGAACCCCTTGCGTTAGATTAGGTTGTATAGCTAACTTAGGATATTAAAATACTAATTAGAATAACTAGATAATACGTTCCACTCTTAGTGATCGACACTCTACTTACCATTATATTCATACTGACCGGGTACACTGCTCATTAAGTGTGTGTGTTATTGATAAGTCGGCTAAATATAAATTTAAAATTTGAGTAGGCATTAATACTGCTAAACCGCAACGACACACGCGCGCATCATGTGTCTTTGCCTAGATTTTTCTGAGAGCTTGGCAACAAGGTCACGAAAGATTATTCCTCCGATGTCAATTTTTCTACCCTCCAGGATACTGAACACCATGAATTTTTGTGATGAGTTCAATTGCTCCATGGAGGATTTATTCCCTCCAAGGACCTGAATGACAAAAGTCATCAGGATCCACCAGATGGGAGAGAACCAAGTCTTAATTATTGGTGCCTTTGCCAATAATCGTCCTGGGGCCGCCTCAGGTTGTTTGGGGTCATGTGGCCCTAGAAAAAGCAATTTTTCTTTAACTTATTGGTCAGTAGGGTTGGACGCAAAATTCTCAGCGAAATCAAGACCAGTGGCCTTGATGAAGGTTGAGTAATCAAGGGAGAGGGTCCTTTTCCCATTCATCACTGAGAAAGTGATAATAGACTCTTTGGTGTCCTCAGGGCTAGTTGCCACTGCTGTACACCAAAATTCCCTCAGATAGTCATTATAAATGACTGAGGGGGTCTTTGTGAATGCCGTAGTAAGAAAACAGTTTTGTAAATGCTTGACCACATTCTTGTACGCCCAAAACTTATGGGGATAGGCAAAGTTGCCTACCACGTTGTTCTTGGTCATGTCTACGCCCTCGATGAGGGATTCCACATTTGGGGCGTATGTGATTGCTTTAGATGTAGTCATTTTTGTTGGGTGAGTCTGGGTTTCTAAAAGCTAAGAACACACACACAAAATTTTGTTTTGAAAGAAAAAGGCAAGAATTTGCTTAAGATTTTCTAAAAAACGTGTGTGTTTTTTGTTTGGGGGGTATTTATAGGGAAGTGGAGAGGAGGGTATTTTAGGCATTAAGCGGTTTAATTTTTCAAAAGATATTATTTTGAAAACCGTTTTGAATAAAATGTTTGAGATCCGCATTTAATTCATAACCACTCCACTTTCCCTGTTTTGCGCAACTGTCGAGGTGAACAGTTGTGTCGCCTGCAAAAAGTGTAATATCCAGGGTTGAGTCATCACATATCTGTTATGTGATTGGAGAGGCGTTAAATGCCAAGTGATGCGTGGGTTTTGCAACCTTACAACAGGTTTTACCTCTCGAGGGATCTCAAGAGGCTTACAACCCCACCAGGCAGTGTACCTGACCGATGTAGTATAGTGTAGTGGTAAGTACGGGGGATTGATCGTTCTCCACAGGGAATAGTGTTCGTTAGGTGTGAAAGGCTACTCTAATTAGGTCTAAGGGTTGAGGAAGATTCTTTTTATGTTTTTATATTTTATAAAAGCAAGTAAAATCTCGGGTTTTGAAGGAGTGGGCGGAATTAGTTGCTAGTCAACTAACCCAAATTACTACAAATGCAAATAAAATAAAATAACAAAAATGAAAAGTGGTGAGAAACTTATGTGTAGGGAAATGTGTTTACTTAGATTTCCTTACTCCCTAACTATCTTTTACCGGGTTAATTAGTGTGTATTAGTCGCGTGGATGACGGGTGTATTCCTTAATACCATTCGTGGGGTGGCGTACTTACTTCCCCAAACTCTACAAGCTCCTACTTCACTCCTATGTCGAGCCGGCTAGGAAGCTCCTAACATGGGATCACTAGAATTCGCTTATGCATTAAATACAACCATAAAAACCTTTAGTACGCGTTTGGTTCATGTTTCTTAAGACGTTCAAGCAAGTTACCGAATAGGAAGTTAGCCAGTTTTCTTAAGCCTAACATAGATAAACAATCATCCAATACAACTAACAACACACTAACAACCAATAATCAATAGCTAGGTTTCATTAGATCTAAGCAAACACAAGATAAAATTAGCCTAACATGTTAAACAAAAGACAAGCATAAGATAGAATCAAACAACACATAGACATATTGAATGATTAATTGATAACTTATCTTTCAATGAAACATGGAAGATCTCAAGGCAAAAAGCCCTGAAAAAGTAGCTAAAATCGTCTTAGGGTTTTATCCCAAAATTCCACACACTAAGCTCTCCCCCAATGACAAAAAATTAGAAAACTATATATAGACTTTGACATCTGACGGCGTCACCTTATGCATTGTGACGCCGTCACCTCGCCGCTTTTAGGGTTCCCGGATGACCATCTTGACGCCGTCCCTCTTTAGCTCTTCAAAAATCCATTCTGGCTTATCAAGGCTTGACGCCGTCGGATCATGAACGTGACGCCGTCCCCTTATGATTTAAGCCGTGACGCCCTTGATTTAGTTAAAGCGTGACGCCGTCAGAATTCTCATGCAAACTCACTGGCCCGTCATGAGTAAATTTCACATCCAACTTTTCTTGCCAAGGCATGACGCCGTCCCATGTTAATTGTGACGCCGTCAAGAGTAACTTTTAGCCGATTCTTGAGACTTTGCCGTTTTCTTCACTTTAATGCTCCAAAAACGTCCAAAATGCCTCCTTTTCCAGATTTCTCCTCAAAAGTACCTAAAATGACAAAAGGAACGATTTAGGGCAATATTTGATCAAATAAATACGATTTCGGGCTTAAATGACCCCTTAAAAGCGGTACACTTTTCGCCTCATCAAATACCCTTACACTTGAGATTTGCTTGTCCTCAAGCAAATGCGCTTTTATTCCAATCAAAATACAAGTTAGGGGTCATTTAATGCAAACATAAAAGTAATTACAACAAATAATCGTTCCACTTCAATCATAATAAGCACGGAGATTACATACTAGAACCTCACAAGTAGTGTTTAGATACTCACATCTCTCAAGTGTCATCAAAATAAATCTCATAAATGAAAACGGAAAATATCTCTCACTACCTGTCATAGCAAATAGATTACCATAGGCTTGGGAAAGGATCGAAAACCTCCTCCACTAGGCGTAAGCACCTAAGATAAACTATCAAAGAGGGCTTTTAAATGGGTTATAACGTTAGGTGTAGGGAAAAGGAAAACACGGTTTTGTTGGATAAAGGATATTTTACTGGTGGCGAGTTAAAGATCTTGATCAATTACATGTACTATACAATGTTGCTAAGCCAAGACTAGACTCGATCTTAAGCTAATGAAAGAAAATAACAAAACATAAACATAAAATAAACATAAAATGAAACGGGATGGTAGTCCGTATGTTTTTTCTATTTTTCTTTTTTTTCTCATTTTTTTTTGTATTTTTCTTGATTTTTTTTTTTTTTTTTTTTTTTTTTTTTTTTTTTTTTGTGCATACACTTTTACCCTACCATCCAAAATAATACATCATAGGGGCGTTGCATCCCCTTACACTTGAACTTTTACATAACTTTACAAATACTAATCTAATGACTCGAATTAAGATAATTGAAAAACTTGGAGTACTTTTAAAACATTTAGCACATATGGGGGTAATAAATGATGTTCTTCCCCATTACTCCATTACACTAGTACTTTACCCATGAGTCCCAATCGTCCCAAAACAATATGTACAAGGATATGACTCGACTTAGCAACCATGTAATCAACTAGATAATTAACTTGGGTTTAAACAAATGTTGTCACAATAATGCACTAAAGATGAGTGCATACAAGGTAGGCTAAGGCGATTTGGGTGTACATTTAAGTGGGGTGTAACAAATTCTTCCTTTAAGTAAAATGCTTAAAGGTCGAAACGAAAAGATAGGCTCTGAGGGGTGTACTAGGGGTATCGTGTACTAAAAATGAGTACAACGCAAAGGGTGTGGGAGAATTACTTGACCAATGTAACCAATGTAATTATAACAAAAACACAGGTGTAAAACAATGGGTTAATCCTAATGCCTCTTATCATGTAGTAAATCTAACTACACGAATGTAGTCTCACTTGTGGCCTTGGAATGGTCCTAACGCAAGTTCTAGAATCTAAGTGCTACCGGTACACACATCATAGCAAAATGCTTTTCCTACCAATTCTAGGGGCGAACCTCACATTTTTGGGGGTGGAAAATTTTTTAGTGGTACGGTTTTTGTGCTATTCATATAACTCCTATCCGTGAGACGCTCATTAAGATCAAAGCTTCACTCCTATATGTTGTAAAAAATTTTAAATTTGGCACTAAAATTGCCCTAACAGGTATTTATCTCAGTTTTATTACACATCTACCATTAAACAAACAAAAATCAAGCGTAATAGCATTCTCTAAAATCGTACTTTTACCCCCCTTACACTTAAGATGAACATTGTCCCCAATGTTCAAATGACAAATGTAAAAGCATAAAGTAAAAGAATGAAATCAAATACTCCCCTGATTCGCTCGTTGGATAATGAAATTACACGGTTAAATCTTCCTCCAAAGAGAATGTTGAAGCTCCATGACTAATGCATCGCCATAAGCTTGATTCAAAACATTTCCTTGTCTAAAATAACCTGTTGAACCTGAGAAAACAAACACGAAAACCTGCATAACATCGGCGGGATAAAATCTATATATAAGGATATAATGCTTGTGGAATGATAACTTTGCAGATTCCTGGAGATTATAAGTTGGAGATTTTAATAAAAACTTTTTATGAAAACAAAATTTTCAAAAATTTCTGGAAATTAAATCTGACGCCGTCAGGTTATAACCCCTGACGCCGTCAGAAATGACCTGACAAAAATTTTCATTTTAAGTTTCCGGAAAATTTCTGGAAAAACCTTTACCTTACTTCCTGGAAATTCTGCAAAACATCATTATGACTCGATACAAGCATTTGACTCAAACAAATACGAATATGTATGCTAATTTATTATTATTATGATTCATGTTCATTTGTGTTCTAATAAACCGATTTAGATTTCCCTTACACTTATCTTTTGCAAAATACCTTTATATGTAGTTAAGACGAAGTTAAAAACAACATAAAGCATTTTCACAAATTAGTTTTGAACATGAATCAATAAGAATAAAAATTAAACACACATACGGAAACAAATAAAATCAAACAAACACACAAAGCAAATAAAACAAATAAAGCTTGGGTTGCCTCCCAAGAAGCGCCTTTCTTTATTAACGAGTCTTGTAGCTAGACTCAAAGTCACGTACATTACGTGACTCCATCATCGGTCACGGTTCCTAGGCCATTCTCCTTCCCGGTTTTATATTCCGGTCCTAATTTCAAACAATCCTTGTAGAAACCGAATATCCTTTCCATAACATAGTCTACTCCTTTACTTCTATCCTTATCATTCCTATAGTAGACCGCTTGTTTAAGCTCCTTCTCAACATTTGACAAGTTTTGGAATTGTTCTATCTTATATGGCATTTGGTAGCTTACTTCATCGGTCTCATCCTTAAATCTAACTATCCCTAAGGAAGGTTCATAAGTCATTTTAGAGACCTCAACAAATGGTTTTCCAAAAACCACTTGAGTTAAGGATGCATCGACTATTGGGCGGATATCTTCAACAATTACAAAGTCGGTGACATAGGTGAAGTTTCCTACATAAACCGGTAATCCCTTAACTCTTCCCGTGAAGTTACTCATCCAACCCTTGTCAGGGAACATCCTATACCCAAGCTGATTTTTCATTATCAAGTTGTAGTGGGCTCTAGTCATGATGTTTATGGGTGATCTAAGGTCGATATAAGCTTTCCACACATGTAGATGCCCTATGTTGCATGGTATGTTGAGATTAGAAGGGTCGCCTATTTCTATGATTGGTCTACCTAGGAAGTATGGTGTCTCGGGATCATCGAATAAGTTTGTATGATATGCACGCTCTCCCTTAGTGGGTAGCCTATTGAAGTAGTCCTCATCATCATCTACTTCTTCAATCTCACTTGTCCTAACTTCCTTATCAACCTCGACTTTCCTATCCTCATCCTTTGGTTCACTTTCTTCCATGCTCCTATCGATTGGTTTAATAGTGACAACGTTGACGAAGTGGACATGTTTGGATGAAGAAGGGTCTTTGACTTGGGGTCCGCTATTTGTGTTCCTAGCGTCCTTATGTGGAGGTGATAACACTTGGTTATGGAGGGCTTTCAACAAGTTGTCAATTTTATTGGTCATCTCAGTTTGTTGTTGATTGAATTCGGCTTCAAACTTGGCTAAACGAGCTTCTTGAGATGCCATAAATTGAGACATCAATCCTTCAAAGTTATTGGTACTACCATTGCCGGAAGGATTGTTGTTGAAAGTACGGTTCGAGTTGGAACCGCTTGATTGGAAACGATTAGGTGGGTTGGAAGAATTGATTTGTTGTGAGTTTTGGTTTTGTTTCCACCTAAGGTTCGGGTGATTTTTCCATGAGGGGTTGTATGAATCACCATAATGGTTTGGCTCGGGCTTGAAAGTGTACCACTTGTCTCCCGCTCCGTCGGTACGCGAGGATGCGTAGTCCACAAAAGCTTGTTCGGGGAGTTCCATGCAATCACGAGTGTCGTGGGGACCACTACATAATTCACATGAAGAAGTGATTTTGTTCACTTGGCTTGAAGGTTTAGGAGCCTCGTAGGATTTCATGAGAAACTTGACTTGGTCTTCAAGTTCTACGATCCTACGGTCGGAAGTGCTTGAATTGTTCAAAGGCAAAGATATTGCCTTGACCGTTTTATTCAAATCACGGGGATCACTCCAACTTTCGTTGTCATAAAGAGCAAGATCCTCTAGGAGAGCCCATGATTGTTCCGCACTTAGATCACGTAGCTTGCCACCGGCCGATTGGTCAATGGTTTGCCTTGTGGAGAGATTGATATGGTCATAGAAGATTTGGACTTGGAGCCAAAGTTCTATGCCATGGTGAGGGACTTTTTGGAGTAAGTCCTTGAATCGAGTCCATGCCTCGTAGAGAGTTTCGCCTTGACGTTGTTGGAACATCAAGATATCATTCCTTAGCTTGGTAGTTCTTCCCGGTGGGAAAAACTGAGCAAGGAAACGAGTGGTGAGATCATCCCAAGAGGTGATGGATCCTGCGGGTTGACGTTCTAGCCACTGACTAGCTTGGTCCCGCAGAGAGAATTGGAAGAGACGCAATCGGGTCGTCTCTCGAGTGGCAACATCAAGGTCTATAGAATCAACGATTTTAAGAAAGTCCTTGAGATGTTGATTAGGATCTTCAGAACGAAGTCCATGGAATGCGCATCCGCTTTGCACCAACCGGATGGTGTCGGATCGCAAGGGTGTGATATTGGCTCCTTGCGTGAGCTCAATGGTGTTTCGATAGCCGTGGTGGCTAGGACGGGAATACTCTCCTAAAGTACGGGCTCTAGGAGGTGGTGGTGGTTGTTGTGGTGGTGGGTTGTGGATATTACCATCTTCCATGATGTCGGACGGTAATGGTTACGAACAAAGACACGAAGAAAATAGATAGACTAAAGAAAACCTAGAAAAATAAAATAAAAAATCTCACTAGAAAGGAATCTAGTGAGTAGACCTAATAGAAATAAAAATTCAACCTAAACAATAACTATTCCCCGGCAGCGGCGCCAAAAACTTGATGCGTGGGTTTTGCAACCTTACAACAGGTTTTACCTCTCGAGGGATCTCAAGAGGCTTACAACCCCACCAGGCAGTGTACCTGACCGATGTAGTATAGTGTAGTGGTAAGTACGGGGGATTGATCGTTCTCCACAGGGAATAGTGTTCGTTAGGTGTGAAAGGCTACTCTAATTAGGTCTAAGGGTTGAGGAAGATTCTTTTTATGTTTTTATATTTTATAAAAGCAAGTAAAATCTCGGGTTTTGAAGGAGTGGGCGGAATTAGTTGCTAGTCAACTAACCCAAATTACTACAAATGCAAATAAAATAAAATAACAAAAATGAAAAGTGGTGAGAAACTTATGTGTAGGGAAATGTGTTTACTTAGATTTCCTTACTCCCTAACTATCTTTTACCGGTTAATTAGTGTGTATTAGTCGCGTGGATGACGGGTGTATTCCTTAATACCATTCGTGGGGTGGCGTACTTACTTCCCCAAACTCTACAAGCTCCTACTTCACTCCTATGTCGAGCCGGCTAGGAAGCTCCTAACATGGGATCACTAGAATTCGCTTATGCATTAAATACAACCATAAAAACCTTTAGTACGCGTTTGGTTCATGTTTCTTAAGACGTTCAAGCAAGTTACCGAATAGGAAGTTAGCCAGTTTTCTTAAGCCTAATATAGATAAACAATCATCCAATACAACTAACAACACACTAACAACCAATAATCAATAGCTAGGTTTCATTAGATCTAAGCAAACACAAGATAAAATTAGCCTAACATGTTAAACAAAAGACAAGCATAAGATAGAATCAAACAACACATAGACATATTGAATGATTAATTGATAACTTATCTTTCAATGAAACATGGAAGATCTCAAGGCAAAAAGCCCTGAAAAAGTAGCTAAAATCGTCTTAGGGTTTTATCCCAAAATTCCACACACTAAGCTCTCCCCCAATGACAAAAAATTAGAAAACTATATATAGACTTTGACATCTGACGGCGTCACCTTATGCATTGTGACGCCGTCACCTCGCCGCTTTTAGGGTTCCCGGATGACCATCTTGACGCCGTCCCTCTTTAGCTCTTCAAAAATCCATTCTGGCTTATCAAGGCTTGACGCCGTCGGATCATGAACGTGACGCCGTCCCCTTATGATTTAAGCCGTGACGCCCTTGATTTAGTTAAAGCGTGACGCCGTCAGAATTCTCATGCAAACTCACTGGCCCGTCATGAGTAAATTTCACATCCAACTTTTCTTGCCAAGGCATGACGCCGTCCCATGTTAATTGTGACGCCGTCAAGAGTAACTTTTAGCCGATTCTTGAGACTTTGCCGTTTTCTTCACTTTAATGCTCCAAAAACGTCCAAAATGCCTCCTTTTCCAGATTTCTCCTCAAAAGTACCTAAAATGACAAAAGGAACGATTTAGGGCAATATTTGATCAAATAAATACGATTTCGGGCTTAAATGACCCCTTAAAAGCGGTACACTTTTCGCCTCATCAAATGCCAAGTGGGAATGTGGTGGCCCATGAGGTGCATGCTAGAAAGACAAAAGAACAAATATTCTTATATTAAATAAGAATTCAGTTACTAACCTCGGACATTTACTAACTAGATACTTAGAGCATTTAAGTTAGCATTGAATGTCTTCTGAGGGCCTTGAATGACTCTTCATTCAGTGAACCTGCTTGTTCAGGACTTGTGTTTAGTTCCTGATGGTTCAAGGGTTCAGGAACTTGGGTTTAGTTCCTGAGGTTCAGTGATCCTTTTCACTGAGGAACTCATTGAGTCAGGGACTTGGGGTTTTCAAAATTTACACTTAGTTGGATGGATTCAATCAGTGGACTGATTCTCAATACCCAATATTCCTAGTTCAGCTTTCAGTCTTGTGAAAGTTGGTTCATCCAATGGTTTGGTGAATATATCAGCTAGCTGATATTCAGTAGGAATGAAGTGTAATTCAATGTCACCATTCATGACATGGTCCCTGATGAAATGATATCTAATATCAATGTGTTTTGTTCTCTGATGAAGAACAGGGTTGTTTGAGATAGCAATTGCACTTGTGTTATCACAAAAGATGGGAACCATCTTGTACTGAATTCCATAGTCACTGAGTTGACTTTTCATCCAGAGTACATTTGCACAATAACTTGCTGCTGCAACATATTCAGCTTCAACTGAGGACATGGCAACTAATTGTTGCTTCTTAGCACTCCAATAGACTAGTTTCCCACCAAGGATTTGGCAGAAGCCTGAGGTGCTTTTCCTGTCCATGTTGCATCCAGCATAGTCAGAGTCTGAGTATCCTTTGAGATCAAAGCCTGAACATTTTGAATAGTATAATCCAAGGTTTGGAGTACCTTTCAGGTACCTGAATATCCTTTTCACTGCAGTGATATGAGATTCTCTAGGGTCAGATTGATATCTGGCACACAAACAGACTGAGAATTGGATTTCAGGCCTAGTAGATACATCAGTTATCCTATCATTCCACTGAAAAGAGTTTGATTCACTGGTTTTCCAGTAAGGTCAGGACCAAGGTTGTTTGGGGGTACCATGGGAGTCTTGACTGAGGCACAGTCACTGAGCTCATACTTCTTCAGTAGGCTTCTGACATACTTCTCTTGACTGATAGAGGTTCCTTTATCAGTCTGCTTGATTTGCAGACCAAGGAAGTAAGTCAGTTCACCCATCATGCTCATTTCAAATTTCTTTGCCATCAGTTTTTCAAACTATTTGCAAAGTTTATTACTTGTTGAGCCAAAGATGATGTCATCAACATACACTTGTAAAAGTATGACATCATTATTTGTTCTGTAGATAAACAATGTATTGTCTATCTTGCCTCTGACAAATTTGTTTTGGATCAGGAAGGCTGAAAGAGTCTCATACCATGCCCTGGGAGCTTGTTTCAGTCCATAAAGGGCTTTGTTAAGCTTGCAGACATGGTCAGTAAACTCATGGCTTTCAAATCCAGGAGGTTGCTGAACATAAACTTCTTCTTTCAGTGAGCCATTTAAGAATGCACTTTTAACATCCATTTGGTACACCTTGAAGTTCATGTAGGCTACAAAAGCAAGCAAGATCCTGATGGCTTCCATCCTTGCTACTGGTGTAAATGTTTCTTCATAGTCAATGCCTTCTTGTTGGTTATAGCCTTTGGCTACATGTCTGGCTTTGTTTTTAATTAGTATGCCATTTTCATTAGATTTGTTTTTGAACACCCATTTCATGCCAGTGACTGAAATATCTTCAGGACATTTGACAAAGGTCATTACCTTGTTTCTGTCAAATTGTTCCAGTTCATCATGCATGGCCTGAACCCAACTTGGATGATTAAGTGCTTCCTTGACACTTTTGGGTTCAATTGTGGAAATGAAGTCCACAAATAGGCATTCATTGGTTGAGGCTGCTCTCAGTTGTGTAGCCATGCTTCTAGTAAGCATGCCTTCAGTAGGCTCTTCAATTATATTCACAAGTTCTATATCCTGAGACCTAGTCCAACTGTCCTAAGGTCTTGGGAACTGATTAGAACTTGAGGAGGCCTGATAGGTATGGTCAGGATCAGACACATGATAATCTTCAGCATCATGAGTGTCTGAGTGGGTTGACTCATCACTGTGATTATTTGGTCCCTTAGTACTGTTATCAGACTGAATGATTGCATCAGTACTTCTTTGTGCTTCAACAAACACAGTGATGGTTGGGTAAGGAAGGTTGTGAGGGATGATGTAATAGGAGATGTCAGCATTTGGTTGGTACTGAGTGGAAGGACCATTATCAGGATGATGTTCATCAGGAGGGTATTTTGATGAATCATCAATGCCTATCTCTTCCACTGAGGTGTTAGACACACTGATTGCATCAGTGCTTTCGGTAACATGGAATATTTCCTCAGTTTGCTGTCTCTTATTGTTGAACACCCTGAAGGCCTTTGAGACAAGTGAGTATCCTAGGAAGTATCCATCATCAGCATTGGCATCAAATTTCCCTAAGTGATCCTTGTTATTATGAATAAACACAGGACACCCAAAGACATGAAAGTAGCTGATGTCAGGGATCCTTCCCTTGAATAACTCATAAGGGGTTTTGCTATGTCTCTTGACAGTGATGGATCTGTTTTGTGTATAACAGGCAGTTTTGACTGCTTCAGTCCAAAAGTGTTTAGAAAGGACTGATCCATTTAGCATTGTCCTGGCTGCTTCAATGAGTGTTCTATTTTTCCTTTCAGCCACACCATTTTGTTCAGGTGTGTAAGGGGAGGAAAATTTTTGGGAAATTCCTTTCTCATCACAGAAACATTCAAGTTCATAGTTTTTGAACTCTGTTCCATTGTCAGTCCTAATCTGTTTGACTTTGATGTCATTTTGATTTTCAATGTTCCTGACAAAGGACGTGATTGTTTCAGCTGCCTGACTCTTTTTGATCAGGAAGTAAACCCAAGTGTATCTTGAGTATTCATCCACAATGACCAGAGTATACTTCTCATGGTTAATGGATCTAGGACTGATGGGTCCAAAGAGATCCATATGGAGAAGATGCAGGCAGTTCCTGATGGAAACGTTTGTTTTGGTTTTAAAGGATGCTCTATGATGTTTACCTTTTTCACAGGCAGAGCATGGTTTATCCTTTGAAAACACAAGTGATGGTAAGCCAAGGACCTTGTTTTGTTTTACAAGATTGTTTATGTTTTTGAAGTTTAGGTGGGAAAGTCTCTTATGCCAAAGCCAGTTGAGGGTTTCAGTGGCTTTAGTAAAGAGACAAGTTCCATTCTGAGTTAGACTGGACATGTCTAATACATAAACATCTTGTCTTCTTGGTGCAATAAGGACAACTTCCTTATTTGCATTGAAGATGGTTCCTTGCTTATCATCAAACTGAACTATGTATTTTGCATCACATAGTTGACTAACACTGATCAAATTGTACTTAAGGCCATTGACATAAGCTATCCTAGTAAAGACTATACCACTACAGTTTACTGAACCATAACCTTCAGTGAGACATGATGAGTTATCAGCAAATATCACCTTGGGTCCAGGTTCTTCTACAAATTTGTGCAGATACTCTTTCACACCAGTCATGCTCCTTGAACATCCACTATCTAGATGCCAAACTGGCTTCCTAGCATGTCTCTGCACAAGTATGTAACTGAGTTAGTTCTTTCTAGGATCCCTCTTCTTGGAGGGTTTGGTTTGATTAGCCTTAATATTTGATGCATGGTTAGTGGTTGAATGGGCTGAGCTACCACAAATTTTGCATTTCATTGCAGAGGTGGACTCAGTGGACTGAGAGGATGACTTGGTCATACCTCTTCTGGTCTGAATGACCTTTTCATGTCCTGAGGTGTTGTGAGTGGAGTCTCCACAAATTTCACAACAGTTGTTCATTAGACAATCCTTAGGATGGTGGTCATTGAAGCCACAGTGAGGGCAAGGTGCAAAAGGCTTTTCCTTTTGTTTCTGTTTCTGTTTAGAATCTGAAGGGTATTCTAAAGCCTGAGCTTTAAAGTTTGCCATCTTTGTTGTGGCTGTGAATGATTGGTGATCAGAAGTTCTGTGATCTTCCTTTTTGCATATCTTGCTGTAAAGGATTCTATAACAATCATCAGAGAAATGATTGGTATAGTGACACAGCTCACACCTTTTCAGGGGTTTGGAGGGTTTTGGTTTGGTGCTTGAGAAAGCTGATTTGGGTTCCTTCATCTTGGATTGAGAAGGTTTCTCAGAAGATTCAATCTTCTCACTCAGCTTCCTGACAAGCTCAGCCAGCTGATCAATTTTGGAATCAGGGCTTTCTGTTTTTACTTCAGAAGGGACTGAAGTTGATGAGTCATCAGAATGTACTGAGACTTCAGGGGTTTGCCTCTTCAAAAGGGTTTTTCCCATTCCTGGATTCTCCTTTGGAGAATACTGAGAGTAGACCAATGGTGGGAGGTCTGAGCATGGTGCAGCACCCTGAAGGATATTCAGTGGTGGGAGTGGTGTGAATGATTCTGATTCAGACTCATTGACTGACTCAGTACTACTGGGTTGGTCAGTGAGTCAAAGCATATTTTTCAGAGCCTGACTTTCAGGAAGCAAGATTTTTCCAGTCTCAAAGTTTGGTAACTTACTGACTGGGTTGTCCCTGACAATCCAGTCATTTGACTTGGGTTGCATTTCTTGCTCAAAAGATATGCCAGCTAGAACAAAGGCCATTTCACTGTGACTCTCACTGGAGGTTTCAGTGAGTTGGTCAATTCCTATAGTTATCTTAGGAATTAAACACACAGTATCAAAAACCTTGGGGTTCTTTTTAGTCCAGCCTTCAATGACAGCCTTTTCTTTGTTAAGTTCATTTTGAAGAGCTTGATTTTGCTTCACAATCTCAGTGTTTTGAATTTGTAGTGTAATATTTTCTAACTTGGCTTGTTTTAGTACAAGCAATTCATCTCTACACATATTTAATTCTAACACAAGATTGTTATATTTTGAAAGCAAGTTAAGCCTTTGTTCTTCAACAAACTTAAGCTCTACACAAATATAATTCATATAGGACTGCCAGTCAGAATTATCATCCATAGAAAGTAAAGTGTTTACCTTCTTCATGGTTATGTTCACCCACTCTCCATTCCTTGCATGGCTTTTTCCAACAGCCACCTGATCACCTTCAGAAAGTGCCATCAGTGCACTCATGCTAATTTCCTCATCTTCTGAGGAGACCTCTTCTTCGTCCTAGTCATAAGCTTCTGCTACAAGAACCTTGTTCTTTGTCTGAACAGGTTTGGATGTTTAAGCAGCCTGAGACATTGAGGGATTAGTTTCAAGAAGTGCAAGTTTAGCCTTAGCTTTCTTATATTTTGCTTCAAAGTCTTTTTGACCCTTTTGAACGTTATTGTTTTGAAAGTTTTGGGTCGACTGAAGCATTCTAGGCTGAAACTTGCGAGTTCCTGAGGAACTGTTTCCTGAAAATTTATAAGAGGGTTCTGAGATGGTTTTAGAATAACAGTCTCTAGCAAAATGACCCTTTTTTTCCACAATTAAAACATTCAGTGGTTTCATTTGCTTTGGCTTTTGAAAAGTTGGACTGATTTCTTTTGATGAAACGTTTTGAATTAGCAAGGAGTTCCCTTTCTTGGAATTCCAAGTTTAAATCATTTAGGTACTCATCACCAGTTCTTTCAACAATCTCATCTTCAGAATCCTCTTGAAAATCCTGCACAACACCATTAGAATAAAAGGCAGTTGATATGGGTGATGGTCTCAAGAGCTTTTGAGTCTGGGTATCTCCTAGAGATTAAGTTGTCTTCATAGACAAACTTCTCATAGATCTCAGGGAGCTCAAGGGTCTGAATGTGATTAGCATTCCTGAGGCCTTGTGAGAAGTTTAGCCACTTCTCAGGGAGACTATTGACAAATCCAGCATTTGTCTCATGCATAGACAAAACTACACCATCATTTGATAATTCGTTTATCAAGGTCTTGTATCTGGTATATGTCTGAGAGAGACTTTCAGAGTCCTTTGCCCTGAAAGTATTGTATTCAAGTTTCAGATCCATGATCCTGTTTTCCTTGGTATCTGAGGGACCTTCAAAGCAATTGATCAAGTCATCCCAAGTTTGCTTGGCTGTTGAACAGTTGATGACTGATTCCATTATATCGTCAGGAAGACAAGATATAATGATGCTTTTCAGGCACTGGTCTTGATTGACCACCCTTCTCTCATCAATGGTCTACTGAGCTTCAGGCTTGTTTAGCCCTTCAGCAGTCTTTGGGACATAGGGACCTTCTTTAACACAAGGGATGTAGTATGGTTCCATACCAGTCAAGTAGCAAAGCATTCGCTTTTTCCACTTGCTAAATTTACCAGCTTCAAGTCTTGGGGCAACAGCTGAAAAGCTTCCACCCTTTTTATCGACTAGCTGGGGCACATTAATATCAGCCATAGTAGGATCTTGGTTTTAAAAACCTTGAGCACTCTTAGTTTCTTTTGAAAAGATTTTATAAACCATAGACTTTGATACCACTTGTTGTTCCCTTAACACGCTTAGAGTTAACTAAAAAGTTAATCTATTTTTGTTTATGACTGATACGATGTATTTGATTAATTACAACTTATAAGTAAAAACGTAAATATAAAAACACAATGTTTTTCAACGTTTAAATTCTTATTAGAATTCAATCAAAGAATCTATTACCCAAGTGTTTTGTGGAACAAACACTTGGGATTGAATAGACAAGGTATGGTGTGTCTCCTATCTAAACTCAAGCTATGCTTAAGTGGTAACAATATTGCCACACTGAGCTATCTCAGGGACTGGTTACTCTTAGTAGGAGAAAATGGGTTTTGTGAAAGTTTAAGCTTTACATACACAAAACCTAACCCACTTTTCTCCTATCAGTTGCTATTTATACATAAGAGTAACAAGGATTAAAATATAAAAAGAATACAAAGCATGTCTGAAATACCTGAAATTCAGATAACCCGTAAAATTACCAAATTACCCCTGATAATATAAAACCTTATATTATATATATAAAACCTTATAAAACAACTTATAAGATTCCGAAATAATTCCAAAACATCTGAAATCGAATTATATCTGAAACGAATAAATTTATGAGACAATGTTACATCATTTTAGACATTTAAAAATTAACTTACACATTTATTTTATATATTCCGAAAATTACAAAGTAAATAAACATAAGGTTTTTATTTCTTTTAATTAATTATATGTTAAATAAATTAAAGATAAGATCAAATAAAATCAATCAAATATTCTAATTGATTTCATGGGCTGAAAATACAGAGTTTATGCCCCCTAAAGTCGGTTCTCACATATTAAAACAAATCTCCTTTATTTGTTTCTCAAAACACAAAACCGACTATTATCCAAAAACCCTAAGCGATCCAAAATAATTCCACCAAGGCCACCACACGAATTCTGGGTTTAAACTAGTATTTTTCTGGGGTTATTGGGAGTGCAAGGAAGCTAGGAAAATTGATAGTTGCTGCGTTTTCTCATCGGTTTGTTCTTGTTCAAAATTTCTTGTCGATATACACTAAATCAAGGTAATAATTCTTGCAACTCAACCAAACGTGATAAAATTTATATGGAATTTTTCCAGTGATATTTAGATGTTATGTAACTCATATAAAATATCAAAATCGATCCATGCATGCTAATTCTATGCGTTTGATAATATAATGGCTATAGAACATGTAATTTGCAAATATATGAAATCCGAATTTCTGGGCATGATGGCTATTTTATTTAGACCTCTTATGATGTATTAGACCTGGGAAAAATAATGGATCGAATTATAATGGCCTAAATCAAGTCGTTGTAATTTTAGTATCTAAAACATACGTAAATATGCAATATATGTTAAACGAATTTTCTGGGCATGTTCACTATTTTTCGTGGGTTCCTTATAAGTTATATGATCTGGGAAAAATATGGCTTTGATTTTTAGAAGCTTAAATTTGACGTGGTTAATTATTGTAAAAGCGGATTTTAAAGAAAACAAAGAAACAAATGAAATAAAAATCGTGGCCTCTAGGGTTAGGGTTCTTGGACATGAATCTGGTCATTAATGTTGTTTTAATGATAAATAAATGATGGTCCAATGATTGGTGAAAATTAGGGTTGGTAATTGTTTATAAAAAGTGTTACCGATTTGGGAGTAAATTGCATAAGGACCTGTTTTGCCAAGTTTGAAACTTCGGGGATATTTTTGTAAGATCATATACATCTGTAAGAATGTGGGAAAAATATAACTTTGGGGTCCTAAGTGTAAATTTTGCATAATAATGGAATTAATGGGAAATTAGGGTTTTGTTTGGAAATTAATTAAAAGTGAGGGACCAAAAGTGTAAATCTGGAATTCTGAAGCTGTTTTGTGTTAATACTGATATAAAAAGGTTGTTGGGTAATTTTGAGGATTTTTGGGCTAATTATGTAATTGTTATGTAATTATGATTTAATATATATGTTTTGTAAACTTAAAGGGCTAAATATGTAAATTCTGAATTCTGAGGGGTCTAATATGTAAAGTACTGAATTCTGATGATATATTCTGTAAATATGAAATTATGATATGCTTGGTTGGTAATTATGGATGTTGTAGGGTTTAAATTGTAAATATGTAAGTATAAGGTTGATTTTGTAAATTATGAAACTAAAGGGGTGTAATCTGTAAATTGTGAAACTTAAGGGTATGGAATGTAATTCTGAATTAAATAAGTGTATAATTCTGTAATTGAAGTAATTTCACTAATGACCTTGTAAATTAATGAAGTTGCATTTAAAACCCTAAACTTTGTATAATTGTCATAATAAACCCTAAACTTCTGTAACTTGATAAAATGTACTGTTATTCCGTAATAAGCTCTGAATAAAGGTTCAACCTAATCTGAAATGATAAGATATGTTAATTCTGAAAGCCTGCTAATTATGGAAGTTTACTAAATCTGGAAAGATACTAAAAATAGAAAGTACATAAAATGATGAGATAAACTAAAAGGAATAATCTGAATAAGGAACTGTAGTAATTCTGTCTTCCTCTTCCTTAGGTGTGAAGAAGGAGAAGTCTTGAGCTTCATTTCTGTGTTTGTCTGTTTGATTTCTGCTGTGCAATAAGGTACAGATATTCTGCCCTATTTTCAGTAAGGGTGTTTCTTTCCCTTCTCTCTCAGTATTTCATTTCCTTATTAGGATTCCCCATACCACTGCTATGTTCCCTCTGTTTGTGTATCTCTGTTGTGATCTGTCTATCTTGAACCTTTGTTTGAACCTTCTGCTATGTTTTGCTATTCTGAACCTTTGTTTTAAATTCTGATTTGAACCTTGGATATTTCTGGACTTTAACATGAACCTCTTTCCCATGTACCCTTAAGATATGACCTTCTGATTTTGATAGTTCATTTGACCTCTGACCTCTGACCTACAGTTTGATATCCGAACCAATCACTAGGCATGAGGGTTTCATGTCCATGTCATTGATGCACCTTTGACATGACTCTAGGGCAGGAGAGTGATGACCTGTTCCGTCCCTGATTTATTTTATCTGGTGTGTTAAGGAGTTTCTGGCCACAAGGGGCGCATGGATGCATCCTAGTCCTGATTCTGTTATCTGTTATCTGATATATGTTTATATTTATGTTATCTGTTTATTATTATATCTGGTGACTGATGGTGTGTGCGATACACGTCACTCACATTATCTGGGAGTTGGCCACTCTACACAGGTTTGTTATACTATATGATATTATCTGTTATCTGGGCTCGTGATGGATTTCTGTTTTCCTTAAACCTGATTTGTTTCATTATCTCTTTTTCATTCTTTTCTTGTTTCCTTATTACCTTTCCTATTCATTAACTTTGATTCTGTATCTGCATAATCTGTATTCCTGATTCGTTCTGTACTGCTATCTGTTATTGTTTCTGTTTATCTATATATCTGTTCACTGAGCTCTTGTAGCTCAGCCGCATTTCTTTTCCTGCGGCAGGTACTTAAGCTAGGAAGCTGGGTTTTAGCTTTGGGATGAGAGCAATCTGATTTGGAGTTTTGACCTTAGTGTTTTTAGCTTTACCATCTGGATTTCTATTTATTTTGATATGCCATTGTTTAGGCATTTGAATATTGGATTTTTGTACTTCAGTTATTTCTGTCTTGCATTTGGTATAAGTCATGTTGACTTATTTTGGATTTAATGTTAAGACTTCCGCTGTTTTGTTATTGAATGTTATGTTTGTTCTGATATGAAACCATATATTTGTGATGCCTTTGCCCTTGTCGGGTTGGGGTGTTACAATTTGTGGTATCAGAGAAAACAGGCATCCGAAACCCTTAGGCTTAGGCCATTGACCTGTGAGGATTGGGTAGACATTAGGTTTCCTTTCGCGTACTCTTTTTCCGTATTCTGCTCTGTCATATTCTGTTTGATCTGACCTTTTATCTTCATAATTCTATAGATGGTTAACACTCGTCATCAAGAGTATAATGCTGGAGGGGATGCTGAAATCCCTAATCTGGAGGCTATGGTGGCTAATGCTATAGCCAATCTGTTACCCGGTCTTAACACTGATGCGGTGATCAATCGGCTTATCAGTGGTAGAGCTGGTTCATCTGGAGGTGCTGGTAGTTCTTCTGGTGGTGGGGGCCGACCCACTACCATTAATGGGTGGCTTGAGAGTTTCAACAAACTCAAGCCGTTGTCTTTCAGTTCTGCTGCTACTCCTCATGCTGCAGAGGATTGGATCACCCACATGGAGAAGCTATTTGAGGTGCTAGGTTGTGAAGACGAGTTTAAGACTCGTTTGGCTGTGTTTAAGCTGGAAGGTGATGCACTTAACTGGTGGAAGGCACACAAGGCAGCTAAAGGAGGCGATCCGTATGTTCTTGGTTGTTCTTGGGCTGATTTCCGCACTACATTCTATAATCGGTACTTCCCTGACTCTGAGCAAGCAGAGGTTTATTCGGGAGTACAACACCATTTCCCAACTAGATACTGAGAACGCAGGGGAATATCTGGAGCGGTTTCAGAGATTGGTCAGCTTTGTAGGCCCCACTGCTGGAGATTCGAGGCGTCAAGCCAAGCAATTCAAATGGGGACTCAAAAGGTTTGTAACCTGTATAAAGTTGACGTTTGTTTCCAATAGATCCTAATGCTCTTTTCAATTTATTCTGAATTAGGTGGGTGCTCGATCGTATGCTTAATGATGAGTTTCAGGATCCGTCAGCATGTTGCGATGCAGCTCGCAACATTGAGATCTTTCATGAGGGAGTTGGTTTCAAGCGAAACCGTGATGGTGACAGGGTTCAGAATCAGAATCAAAGTCAGAATCGGGACAGCAAGGGGTATTCTGGTAGGAACTTTGAGCAGCGAGGTCAGTCAGATCGTGGACGTGACTATCAGGGTCAGTCGGGTAGGAGTTATGATCAGAAGAGGAACGACTCGAAGGGTCAGGATTCGAGGTCGGTTTCTAGGCAGGGGAATGATCGTCATGGACGCAGTGACAGTCAGAAGCAGTGGAAGGATCAGCCTTCCAAGGGTTATCAGCAGCAGTCTCGAGGTTCTGGATCGGGTTCTCAGGCTTTACCTCCTCCTCCCATCTGTACTACTTGTGGGAAGAGTCATCCCGGACCATGTCGTAGGGCTTCTGGGGCATGTTTCCGATGTGGGTCTTCTGAGCATCGGGTGAAAGATTGCCCTAAGCATAATCCGACCCCAGCTATGCAGTATCTTCCTCCCCCTCCTCCGAACACAGGCCGTGTGTTTTCGACTACTCGGGATCAGGCAGCTAAATCATCAGGTACCATTACTGGCATTCTGCATATTGGTGATCATACTGTTTTCATATTATTTGATACCGGCGCAACACACTCTTTTATATCTGTAAAACTGGCTCAGAAACTTAAAACAACTCCAACACCATTAATAAACCAACTATCTATTTCCACCCCAATGAAACACAGTGTCCTCCTCGAACATGTATATGTTAACTGCCCTCTCCGCTTTAGTGACCGGATTCGTCCGGCTAACTTACTTCCTCTAGATATGATTGATTTCGATGTTATCCTGGGCATGGATTGGTTGGCTTCCCATAGAGCTACCATCGACTGTCATGCTAGGAATGTAATTTTTGGAGATCTGAACCATCCTGAATTCGTTTATCATGGTTTCCGCCCTCTGAAATCTGTTAGAATCATCTCTGCTCTGAAGGCACGGACTCTGATATCTCATGGTTGCCAAGGCTATTTGGCTTCTGTTAAGGATTCATCTGTTGAAACTTCTGATATTTCTGATGTTCCCATTGTTCGGGATTTTGCCGATGTTTTTCCTGAGAAACTTCCTGGTCTTCCTCCGGCTAGAGAAGTTGAATTTGTTATTGATCTGATTCCCAGTGCTGAACCTATCTCTAAGGCTCCGTACCGGATGGCACCTATCGAACTGAAGGAATTAAAGGAGCAACTAGAAGAGTTGTTGGATTGTGGTTTCATTCGCCCTAGTGTCTCGCCATGGGGTGCTCCGGTGCTTTTTGTGAAGAAGAAGGACGGTAGTATGCGGTTGGTGCATTGATTATCGGGAGTTAAATCGTATTACCATCCGAAACCGTTATCCGCTTCCTCGCATTGATGACTTGTTTGATCAACTGCAGGAAGCTAAAGTGTTCTCTAAAATCGACTTGCGATCTGGTTATCACCAATTGCGAGTTAAAGAGCAAGATGTTTCTAAGACTGCTTTCCGTACCCGTTATGGGCACTATGAGTTTCTGGTTATGCCTTTTGGCTTAACAAATGCTCCTGCTGTGTTTATGGATTTAATGAATCGGGTTTTTCATGAATTTCTGGATAAGTTCGTCATCGTTTTCATTGATGATATTCTGGTGTATTCTAAATCGTCTGAGGAGCACGAGCAGCATTTGCGTATAGTTCTGGGTATTCTGAGGCAGCAGAAATTATTCGCGAAATTTTCTAAATGTGAATTCTGGCTGAACCAAGTAGCTTTCCTTGGTCACGTTGTGTCTGCAGATGGTATCACCATGGATCCATCTAAAGTCGAGGCTATCACCAAGTGGCCGAGACCAACCACTGTGACTGAAGTCAGGAGTTTTCTGGGATTAGCTGGCTATTATCGGCGTTTTGTTGAAGGATTCTCTAAGTTAGCTTTGCCTTTGACTCAGTTGATGCGGAAGGGTGAAAAGTTTGTATGGACTGATGAGCGTGAGCAGAGTTTTGAGGAGTTGAAACGGCGTTTGGTGTCTGCACCTATTCTGACTTTACCATCGGGATCTGGAGGTTTCCAAATCTATAGTGATGCTTCTAAGAAGGGTTTGGGCTGTGTGCTTATGCAACATGGCAAGGTGATTGCCTATGCTTCGAGGCAATTGAAACCCTACGAAGAAAATTATCCGACTCATGATCTGGAATTAGCGGCTGTTGTTTTTGCATTGAAAATCTGGAGACATTACTTGTATGGCGAATCGTGTGATATCTTCACCGATCACAAGAGTCTCAAATACATCTTTACTCAGAAGGAGCTTAATATGAGGCAGAGGAGATGGTTAGAACTTTTGAAGGATTATGACACTAACATCCAGTATCATCCAGGTAAGGCTAATGTGGTTGCTGATGCACTTAGTCGGAAATCTGGATTGGTTGCTAGTTTGGAAATTGATCCGCATGTTCTCAAGGATTTGGAGCGTCTGGATGTTGAGTTGTGTGTTCGTCGTGATGTTGGTTACTGGGCGAGCTTAAAGATTGAGTCAAATCTGATGTTGCGTATTAAAGAGGCTCAGAAGGATGATGGTGAAACTCTGGGCTATTGTTCAAAATATTGAAGAGGGTAAGCAAACTGAATTCAGAGTTGATGATGATGGAGTTGTCTGGTATGAGGATCGGTTATGTGTGCCTAATGATTTGATCTGCGTGAGGCTGTGTTGACTGAGGCTCACAGTTCTCCTTTCTCTATTCATCCTGGTTCTACCAAGATGTATCGTGACCTTAAGCAGCATTTCTGGTGGAACGGTATGAAGCAAGATGTGGCGTTATTTGTTGCTAGATGTATGACTTGTCAGCAAGTTAAGATTGAACATCAGCGGGCTAGTGGTTTGTTACAGCCTTTGGAGATTCCGGCATGGAAGTGGGATGAGATTTCCATGGACTTTGTTTCTGGTCTGCCTGTTACTCGTAAAAGACATGATGCGATTTGGGTGGTCGTTGATCGGCTAACTAAATCCGCTCATTTCTTACCTATCCGTATGACCTATAGTGTCAGTCAGTTGGCGGAGATTTTTCAGCAGGAAATCGTTAGATTGCATGGTATGCCTTCGTCTATTGTTTCTGATCGTGATCCTCGTTTCACTTCGCGTTTCTGGAAATGACTTCATAAAGTTTGGGGCGCTCGTCTTAAGTTCAGTACTGCATTTCATCCCCAAACAGATGGTCAGTCTGAAAGGACCATTCAGACTTTGGAAGATATGTTACGGGCTTGTGCTTTGGAATGGACCGGTAGTTGGGATGAGTATTTGTGTTTAGTGGAGTTTGCGTATAATAACAGTTGGCATGCGAGTATCCGTATGGCTCCCTTCGAGATGTTGTATGGTAGGAAATGTAGGGCTCCTGTTTGTTGGAATGAAGTAGGTGAACGTCTGATTGAGGGACCTGAAATGGTCGAGATCACTAATGAAAAGGTAGCCGTGGCTAGGGAGAAATTGAAGGAGGCGCGTGCTCGTCAGAAGAGTTATGCTGAAAAAGCACCGTCGGGATCTGCAGTTCAATGTAGGTGATCGGGTATTTCTGAAAGTATCTCCTTTCCGTGGTGTTAAGCGTTTTGGAATCAAGGGCAAGTTAAGTCCTCGATTTATTGGACCGTTTGAAATTCTGGATCGTATTGGGGAGGTTTCTTATCGTCTGGCTTTACCTCCTCAGCTATCTCATGTGCATAATGTTTTTCATGTATCTCTTCTGAGGGGATACAACTATCATCCGTTGCATGTAGTATCTTATCCGCTTGATCAGATCCAACTGATATGTCCTTGTCTGAAGAGCCGGAAGCGGTTCTAGATCGTCAGGAACGAGTCATGAGGAATAAGGTTATTCGTTCGTAAAGATTCTTTGGAAGAACCACCCGGAGCGTGAGGCTACCTGGGAAACCGAGGAATCAATACGAGCTAGTTATCCGCACTTCTCGTTTTAATCTGGTATGTCTTGTTTTGTTTCCTGTTCTTTCTCTTTTCCTTCTGCTTTCTGCAAATTTCGAGGACGAAATTTTTTTGTTAGTGGGGAAGAAGTTGTAATACCTGAAATTCAGATAACCCGTAAAATTACCAAATTACCCCTGATAATATAAAACCTTATATTATATATATAAAAACCTTATAAAACAACTTAAGATTCCGAAATAATTCCAAAACATCTGAAATCGAATTATATCTGAAACGAATAAATTTATGAGACAATGTTACATCATTTTAGACATTTAAAAATTAACTTACACATTTATTTTATATATTCCGAAAATTACAAAGTAAATAAACATAAGGTTTTTATTTCTTTTAATTAATTATATGTTAAATAAATTAAAGATAAGATCAAATAAAATCAATCAAATATTCTAATTGATTTCATGGGCTGAAAATACAGAGTTTATGCCCCCTAAAGTCGGTTCTCACATATTAAAACAAATCTCCTTTATTTGTTTCTCAAAACACAAAACCGACTATTATCCAAAAACCCTAAGCGATCCAAAATAATTCCACCAAGGCCACCACACGAATTCTGGGTTTAAACTAGTATTTTTCTGGTGTTATTGGGAGTGCAAGGAAGCTAGGAAAATTGATAGTTGCTGCGTTTTCTCATCGGTTTGTTCTTGTTCAAAATTTCTTGTCGATATACACTAAATCAAGGTAATAATTCTTGCAACTCAACCAAACGTGATAAAATTTATATGGCATTTTTCCAGTGATATTTAGATGTTATGTAACTCATATAAAATATCAAAATCAATCCATGCATGCTAATTCTATGCGTTTGATAATATAATGGCTATAGAACATGTAATTTGCAAATATATGAAATCCGAATTTCTGGGCATGATGGCTATTTTATTTAGACCTCTTATGATGTATTAGACCTGGGAAAAATAATGGATCGAATTATAATGGCCTAAATTAAGTCGTTGTAATTTTAGTATCTAAAACATATGTAAATATGCAATATATGTTAAACGAATTTTCTGGGCATGTTCACTATTTTTCGTGGGTTCCTTATAAGTTATATGATCTGGGAAAAATATGGCTTTGATTTTTAGAAGCTTAAATTTGACGTGGTTAATTATTGTAAAACCGGATTTTAGAAAAAACAAAGAAACAAATGAAATAAAAATTGTGGCCTCTAGGGTTAGGGTTCTTGGACATGAATCTGGTCATTAATGTTGTTTTAATGATAAATAAATGATGGTCCAATGATTGGTGAAAATTAGGGTTGGTAATTGTTTATAAAAAGTGTTACCGATTTGGAGTAAATTGCATAAGGACCTGTTTTGCCAAGTTTGAAACTTCTGGGATATTTTTGTAAGATCATATACATCTGTAAGAATGTGGGAAAAATATAACTTTGGGGTCCTAAGTGTAAATTTTTCATAATAATGAATTAATGGGAAATTAGGGTTTTGTTTGGAAATTAATTAAAAGTGGAGGGACCAAAAGTGTAAATCTGGAATTCTGAAGCTGTTTTGTGTTAATACTGATATAAAAAGGTTGTTGGGTAATTTTGAGGATTTTTGGGCTAATTATGTAATTGTTATGTAATTATGATTTAATATATATGTTTTGTAAACTTAAAGGGCTAAATATGTAAATTCTGAATTTTGAGGGGTCTAATATGTAAAGTACTGAATTCTGATGATATATTCTGTAAATATGAAATATGATATGCTTGGTTGGTAATTATGGATGTTGTAGGGTTTAAATTGTAAAATATGTAAGTATAAGGTTGATTTTGTAAATTATGAAACTAAAGGGGTGTAATCTGTAAATTGTGAAACTTAAGGGTATGGAATGTAATTCTGAATTAAATAAGTGTATAATTCTGTAAATTGAAGTAATTTCACTAATGACCTTGTAAATTAATGAAGTTGCATTTAAAACCCTAAACTTTGTATAATTGTCATAATAAACCCTAAACTTCTGTAACTTGATAAAATGTACTGTTATTCCGTAATAAGCTCTGAATAAAGGTTCAACCTAATCTGAAATGATAAGATATGTTAATTCTGAAAGCCTGCTAATTATGGAAGTTTACTAAATCTGGAAAGATACTAAAAATAGAAAGTACATAAAATGATGAGATAAACTAAAAGGAATAATCTGAATAAGGAACTGTAGTAATTCTGTCTTCCTCTTCCTTAGGTGTGAAGAAGGAGAAGTCTTGAGCTTCATTTCTGTGTTTGTCTGTTTGATTTCTGCTGTGCAATAAGGTACAGATATTCTGCCCTATTTTCAGTAAGGGTGTTTCTTTCCCTTCTCTCTCAGTATTTCATTTCCTTATTAGGATTCCCATACCACTGCTATGTTCCCTCTGTTTGTGTATCTCTGTTGTGATCTGTCTATCTTGAACCTTTGTTTGAACCTTCTGCTATGTTTTGCTATTCTGAACCTTTGTTTTAAATTCTGATTTGAACCTTGGATATTTCTGGACTTTAACATGAACCTCTTTACCATGTACCCTTAAGATATGACCTTCTGATTTTGATAGTTCATTTGACCTCTGACCTCTGACCTACAGTTTGATATCCGAGCCAATCACTAGGCGATAAAGGGTTTATGGTATGTCTCATGACTTTTGAGTCATGGGACTCCTAGAGATTAAGTGCCAAGGAGATTCATGACTCTGGGAGTCGTCCTGAATTATTAATCTGGGTTGTGAAAGAAGTTTTGGCCACCTAGGGGCATGAAAGCACATTTGCTCCATAGAAATTCCTATTTGTATCGTTTATCTAGGTTATGTTTTATTAAATTTAGGTTTTCTGGTTTATTATTTAGATCCTGATGCCTGATTTTGGTATTGAGGGACTCAAGCACGATCAACTCCCAATTTATGCTGTTGAAGTTGGCGATCCATTATATCCAGAAGGTTTTGTTTTACACTTTTGATTACACTTTTATCATGGCTACTGAGTTGGCTTGTTTCCTTAGCACTGATAGATCTTTCAAAATCTGTTTTCATTCAGTATACAATGCTTTCGCTTTTTCCCCTTTCTATTTCCAGTTCAAGTCTTGGATCATAGCTGCAAAAGCTTCCCTATTTTATGTACTGGCACTAATATCAGCTATATGTTTGTTTTAAATCTTGAATTTTGTTCATGAGACTTTATAACCAAGCGACATTTGTTTTCCCTCGCTAGAGTATTAAGCTAGAAAGTTGGTTTTCTTTGTTTGAGACTATACATGTATTTGATTATTACACTTATGTGTAATTAAACTATGTTTTTCAATTAATTTCTATTAATTATAAGAATTATTACCATTGTTTGGACAATTGGATATTGAATATGTACAAGGTATGTCTGTTCCTTCAAATAAGCTATGCTTAAGTGGTAACAATATTGCATCATGTAGACTTCCGGCTGGTTATTTAGTAGGAAAGGGTTTTTTGAGTTTAACTTAATACAAAATAACCATTTTTGTGTCATTGCTATTTACATAGGTACAAGGATTAAAATATGATACAAAGCGTGTCTGACAACTACAACAGTAATTGTCATTTCCAAGAACCAATAGGAATGGGCTAATCGTCTTGCAGAGTGTTGGTGCTGACACATCTTGACTTTTAGCCGTTATGGGTAAGGTTTGTTTCTGACAAGATAAGATTTCATCTTATCTCTTCAAACTCTTCCCGTCTATTCCCGCCTTTCTTTCAGGCTTCAGGTTCTTCAGTCTTCGGCTTCATTCTTTACTCTTCAATCTCTTATTGTTGTTTAGGAGACTGGGGTTCAGTGAGTTCTTGTCTCAAGTAACAATCAGGGAGTACCGCCTCACTGAGTGGTGAGTCTTTCTTCTTAGAATCGTCCTGAGCATCTTGAAGGTAACTCACTGAGTGACTGTTCACTCAGTGACTTAGTTATGTTTTCGGTTGATTAACACTTAGGGTAAATTGTATTCAAATCCTGTTTTAAGGATCCTTGGGTACTGACGGACCCAACACTATTTCTCTCAGATCTGATTCGAAATCAAAGTCGTCGTCTTCATCCCCCGGTGGGATTGGATCGATGTGAGCGAGTTCATTGGCGAACTCCTCAAGAAGAGAATCGATTTTAGATGGCTTAATTTCTTTTATTTCTTTAATTTTAATTTCCTTCGGAGGGAGAGAAGGTGACGGGTCATCATTTAACATTTTCTCAAGTAAAAGAATATCTCCTTCCGGATCAAAGACGGTATCATCAATTTCCGGTGAAATTGAATCATTATTAAAACAAGCCTCGATCTCTTCCAAAATGAAGTTACTTTCCTCAAACGGAGGGGAAGAAGGGAAAGAGTCGGAAATGATAGGTTCGGAAGACGGAGTTGTACTGCCACGCGGAGAATTATCCGAAAATCCAAGAAATTTTTTAGCATACTCCTCAATATCTATGAAATCGATCCTGTTTACCGATATAGCATTGTAATTAGAGGAGTATCTTGAAGTTCGACCGAGATTGAAAGTTACGGCTTCATTATCAACACGAAGGGTTAATTCTTCACCGTACACATCAATTAAAGCACGTCCCTTCCTCAAAAAGGATCTCCCGAGAATGAGGGGAACCCAAGGATCGACATCAAAATCAATGACTACAAAGTCGGCTGGAAAATGGAACTTTCCTACTTTAACGAAGACATCTTTGGTGATACCGATCGGACGAGTAATTGAACGGTCCGCAAGTTCGAGAGTCATTCGAGTAGGAGTAAGTTCGGGAAGGGAAAGCTTCTTCCATACGGAAAGTGGCATAAGGTTGATGCTTGCACCAATATCGGCCAAGGCTAAGCATTCAACCATTCCCGGAAAATCACAAGGAATGAGAAACTTGCCGGGGTCTCCAAGTTTTTCAGGTAATTTTTTGAGGAGAACCGCCGAACAATGCTCATTTAACGGGGTTTTGGATTTTTCAAATAATTTTTTCCTTATTACTCTGCATATTCTACATTGTCGAAGCAAATTTAAGAAGGACATCCGTGAAGCTAATATCAAAGTGCAAATTTTGAAAGATTTAGAAGAACTTCTCCATTTGATTGTTAGCTTTTTCGCAGAGCTTTTGATCATTAAGTCTTGACGGGTAAGGTATTGACGGTTTAGGATTAGTCTTTGGAATACTAACGGGAGTAACTTCGGGCTCAGAAACTTGGACAAACGGAGGTTGGACGTTTTCGGTACTTCCTTTATTAGTAGGAGGCACCGTGTCCTTTGTCACCTCGGTTTCACGTTCCACTACTTTAGGAGGAGAAGAAGAAGTAGGAGGAATCGGAGGTCTATCATGAGCAACACCACTTTGGGTGGTGATAGCTTTCATGTCACCTCTCGGGTTAGCAACGGTATTGATTGGAAGAGATCCCGAACCCAAGGTTTGATTCGTTTGCATAAAACTACTCATCATGTTCTTAAGCTCATTCGTTTGTCTAGTCCACGTAGTATCCGTTTCTTTCTTAAACTCATTCTTAAGCTCGAGCTTCACATTGTTGATTTGATTTTGCATAACTCGTATGCTAACATCATTCGTCTTAATGTAGTTCGAGAAATCATTAGAAGGACCAACTTGAGGAGGAGAAGGATGACGAATTGGAGCTTGGTAATTTTGGTTTCCTTGATTGAAATTCGTTCCACGGTTTTGGTTGTAACCTTGATTAGCATGATAACCTTGGTTATTTTGAAAACGGTTTTGATTGTTTTGAAAGGAAGGAAAACCGAGTGGTCCCATTTGATTATTGGCATGGTAATTAACTTCTCCTTGAGGGCGAAATCCTTGATTTTGATTGTAATTCGCTGTTGCTGCGGTAGCATTGAAAACTTGGCCGTTTATTAATCATGCTAATAGATAAACGTTAGTCGATAAGATTTAGGATATCGGATTTCCCAATAAACACTAAAGGATGAAACTCGAGTGGATGAAAGACAAAACCACAAGCACGAGAGTCTTCATAATTCGGGCAAATCCTGGACAAAAAACAACAAGCACAAAACACGAGAAATGGAAGAGGTGGGCCTCCTCACATTACACTTATTAGAAAATAGAAATAAGATTGAAACACGGGTTGCCTCCCGAGAAACGCTTGTTTATTATCGAGTCGTTTAGCTTGACTCGCCCCGAATTTAATTGTTCATAGGGAAGACTGGAGGTCTAGCTCAACCTCCAGTAGGATCACTCTCAAATTATTCTGATGAAATATTATGATCATGAAAGTATCCTTGATGATGCGGGATCGTTTTGGAGTGAACGAGTCAACTCCATCAAAAATGAGTATCCCGAGATCGTAAACCTTGTCCTCATTTCCTGATGGAAATGATAGCAAAGTATCAATCTCAATAAACTCCATGAAGAAAAGGAGTCCATGATCAGAATAGAAAGAAGGAGAATTACTTTTCTCAAGAATTAAAAGTCCCTTAGATGAGGTTTGCAACTTTAAATTCTTATCAGGAGTAAATTTCATCTTATTATGAATTTCACTACCATCGAGTATGCCTGGATTGAACACTTTGTCTTCACAAGAAAACTCAACAGGATGCTCGATGGAAGACTCAACAGAGAAAAGGAAATCATCCTCGGGTAAAAGAGGAAATAAGTCATTAAGTTCAATTTTTGGTTCCTCAGTTACGGGTTTCATTTTTAATTCTTTATTTTCAAAAGATTTATCATCAGAAGGTTTATGATATAAGAGATCTTCCCATTCTTTACGATCAGCTCCAAAATCAAAAAGATCATCATCATTTTGAGAATCACTAACTTCGATGATTTTCTTAGGGTTAGAATCAAGTGATGGATCATGATATAAAAGATATTCCACTTCTTTAAGATCGGCTTTAAAATCAAAGAGATCATCATCATTTCCCGGCGAAAATGAGTCGATGGGAGCAAGTTCATCAGCGAACTCCTCGAGGTAAGAAGCACAATTAGTTTTCCCATGAGAAGAATCAATTGATGGATCACGATTTAGCAAATATTCTATTTCTCTTAGATCTGATTCGAAATCAAAGTCATCGTCTTCATCCCCCGGTAGGATTGGATCGATGTGAGCGAGTTCATTGGCGAACTCCTCAAGAAGAGAATCGATTTTAGATGGCTTAATTTATTTTATTTCTTTAATTTTAATTTCCTTCGGAGGGAGAGAAGGTGACGGGTCATCGTTTAACATTTTCTCGAGTAAAAGAATATCTCCCTATGGATCAAAGACAGTATCATCAATTTTCCGGTGAAATTGAATCATTATTAAAACAAGCCTCTATCTCTTCCAAAATGAAGTTACTTTTCTCAAACGGAGGGGAAAAAGGGAAAGAGTCGGAAATGATAGGTTCGGAAGACGGAGTTGTACTGCCACTCGGAGAATTATCAGAAAATCCAAGAACTTTTTTAGCATACTCCTCAAAATCTATGAAATCGAACCTGTTAACCGATATAGCATTTTAATTAGAGGAGTATCTCGAAGTTCAATCGAGATTGAAAGTTACGGCTTTATTATCAACACGAAGGGTTAATTCTTCATCGTACACATCAATTAAAGCACGTCCCATCCTCAAAAAGGATCTCCCAAGAATGAGGGTAACCCGAGGATCGGCATCAAAATCAACGACTACAAAGTCGGCTGGAAAATGGAACTTTCCTACTTTAACGAAGACATCTTCGGTGATACCGATCGGACGAGTAATTGAACGGTCCGCAAGTTCGAGACTCATTCGAGTAGGTGTAAGTTCGGGAAGGGAAAGCTTCTTCCATACGGAAAGTGGCATAAGGTTGATGCTTGCACCAAGATCGGCCAAGGCTAAGTATTCAACCATTCCCGGAAAATCACAAGGAATGAGAAACTTGCTGGGGTCTCCAAGTTTTTCGGGTAACTTTTTGAGGAGAACCGCCGAACAATGCTCATTTAACGGGGTTTTGGCTTTTTCAAATAAATTTTCTTATTACTCATCATATTCTTCATTTTTGAAGCAAATTTAAGAAGAGCATCCGCGAAGCTAATATCGAAGTGCAAATCTTGAAAGATTTCGAAGAACTTCTCCATTTGATTGTTAGCTTTTTCGCAGAGCTTTTGATCATTAAGTCTTGACGGGTAAAGTATTGATGGTTTAGGATTAGTCTTTGGAATACTAACGGGAGCAACTTCAGGCTCAGAAACATGGACAACCGGAGGTTGGACGTTTTCGGTACTTCCTTTATTAGTAGGAGGCATTGTGTCCTTTGTCACCTCGGTTTCACGTTCCACTACTTTAGGAGGAGAAGAAGAAGTAGGAGGAGGAATCGGAGGTCCATCATGAGCAACACCACTTTGGGTGGTGATAGCTTTCATGTCACCTCTTCGGTTAGCAACGGTATTGCTTGGAAGAGATCCCGAACCCGAGGGTTGACTCGTTTGCAAAAAACTACTCATCATGTTTTTAAGCTCATTCGTCATGTTCTTAAGCTCATTCGTTTTTCTTATTTGTGACAGAAACTACTTGCAGACTCAAAAATTATGACGCAAAACTTACTAAATGACTACAAACTTATAAAACTAGGCTAATTATGATTACTTAAACTGAATTGAGGCAAAATAACACCTAAAAAGCATTTTTATCAAATTAAGCTGTTATTAAAAGACTTTGAACATTAAAACTTTGAAAACTTAACAAATACCTATGAAACTTAATAAAACTGCTTAAAATTACTTCTAAACTATTACTAGGACTGGATTAAAGCTTAATGAAATTGACTTAATGGTCAAAACAAGTTAAAACATACAAACACTATTTCTAAATCCTAAATCCAAACACTCCAATATAACTGAATTTAAGCTTTTTAAACTGATTTAAACTATGAAACTTAAGTTTTATTGAAAACAGATTAACAATAAGTGTATTGAAAGGTTTTTAAGCAAAATTCTAAAAGAAATAAGCGAATAACCAATAAGCAAAGCTTATTGGTTATTTTTTACAGTTAAAACACAAATAAAAGCAAATAACCTTTTAACTGTGAAATAAGCTATAAAACAGATAGATCTGCTACTAATAAGCATATAAAAGACAGATTAAACACAGATAAGCACATAATAAGTAGAAATAAGCAATAAGCAGTTTTATAAGCTAAAAATGAAATTTAAAGATTAATACCTTGATCCTAGCTCAACAAGGATCAAATAAGATCGAGGAGCTACTCTACAAGCTCCAGCTTATCAAATGATAAGTTGGTGAGACCCTATAAGCCCTTCCATTTATGGCTTATCTTCCATACTTAGCTTCTTTTTTTTTTCTTTTTTTTTTTTTTTTGTTTAAAACAGATTATTAAATCAAAAACAAACCACAAGCTACTCAACTCAAAACAAGCTACTGAAAAGCTGGTTTGAGTATTAGTGAATATATTAAGAGCTTATTATCCAAAAACAAACAACATAATTGCATTTAAGTAAATTTAACTCGGATTTAAAATTAAACTAAATTTTATTAATAACTTTGAAAGAGTACAATGCTGAAAAAGAAGTACAATGATAAAAAAATAGTTAAATAAAATACAATAAGCTAAAAAATTAAGTTAAAGCTAAAAAGAAAAAAAATTACACGCCTTGTGCTTGTGAGGAGGCCTTGTATTTATAGAGGTCTGAGATGCTTTTAGGGTTTCCAAGAGCGTTCTGGATCTTTAATCTTGTCCCTTGATTGATTGCTTTGTCATACGCTTAATTCTCCTCCTTTGGATCATGCACCATGTTAATTCAACCAATAGGATGCTCTCGGATTGCCAGCGTGGCCACTGATGGATGTCATCCTTCTGACATGTCAGAGCTTCTAGAAGAGGTTAATGATTATTTAAGTGGGGTGAATGGTGCAGGGTAAAACGGGAGGGATGATGAACAGTGAATAGTAACTGGTTTTGGCGCTCTCTTTTATTTGTTTGTGTAGAACCTAAGACCATGATAGATCTTTGAGCGCTCGTGGATCGTTAGCAATGTTTATGTAATCATAAACACACTAATAGAAAGTCTCTATTACTTGTATTCTAAAGCGGAAATCAAACACAAGTATAAACACAAATAAATAAGAACGGTTTGATCCTCTATGGATCTTTGATTAATACTAAAACTTGTTTTTCCAACTCGTACATAATACATAATAATGTGTTCCTTTTATAGACAAGGAACCCTAAACCGTTTCACAAGAAACGTATATTCTAAAAACTAATAGAAGATATGCATTATAATTTCCTAATAAAACTCGTGCATATCCTAACTAATAACAAAATACGCGGAAACACTTCATCAGCAGGAACATAATACGCAGAATCTCTACTTCATCAGAAACACTTCTTCAGCAGATTCCAGCTCTTCAGCAGAATCCATCAGTAGTATTTTTCAGCAGAATTCTTACTTATCAGAATTCCCAACAATCCTCCCCTAATCTTGAATTTGACATGGTTAAGTTCAAGATTCTTGATATATCTTTAATACTTCAGAGAAGAGGATTGAATTCGAACATCAGCAACAAAGAATCAAATGAACCATATCTCTATGAATGGAAAAACTTTAAACTTCAGATCTTTGCAGCAACAAATGACAAAGTGTACATCAAGACATTTAAGTTTCATACTATTCTCATCACATCCAGGTGTGTTAACTCCTGTGAGAGGTGAATCATTGAAAATAATGGATTTGATGTCTCTTTACCAATAGCCATTACTACTGGAGTAGCCAAATGTTTAAGTTCGAAAACTATGGTACACTGATAACCATATGATTTTTAGCAAATCATCAGCTATAAACGGATTTGAGATGTCTTTACCGGTAGCCGTTTGTTCAGGACTAGCCAATTCTTAGGTTGCAGCAAACCTTGGTGAATTGAATACCAAATATGGATACCAATTGTCTTTACCACAAACCATACTTTTGTGGACTAGCCAATTCTTTGGATCCCATACAGGGTTACATCCATGGTGAATTGAGAACCATTTCAACTCTCAGGAATGAACCATGGGTGAGTTGAAGTACCCTATAGCTTTGAGCAAGCTATTACAGCTATCAACAGATTTGATGTGTCTTTACCAAAGCTGTACCCTTTGGACTAGCCAACTCTTTGATGGACACAAGTCACATCTGGTGAGTTGATAACCATCAACAGAGTGATATACAACAAACCTGCAGAAAAGTTAGTACAAATATACAATTGTTTTTTTTTTTTTTTTTTTTTTAACTAAGAAATAAATGAAATAAAACACACAACAAGGATACAAGATACCAGAATCAAGTAGAAGCTTTGTGTTGCAGAAGCTTGGACTTGATTAACCCAATCAATTGTTCAGCATTAGTCATATCATTTGCCACTGGATTAGGAGGAACTTCCACTTATGTGAATTCTTCCAAATTGAGTATCCTATTCCATTTGGAGATTGAGAATCAAAAAGAACTTGAAGATCTCCCAGTAAGTACAAACCAGCACCCTGTGGTGTATGAGTGGCATAATACTCTGTGACAAGTCTATGGAGAGTAATCAAATCTTGCTTATCCACCAAGTGAAGTATTTCTTGCAAGAAAGTAAACTGCATATAGGAATTATCAATCCTATATATAGTGTTAAGCTGCCCATCAGTCAATGTCCATTGTACCAAAACACTACAAGAACCCTCAGGAAAAGTTTCAGAAGAACCCACTTTGATAAATGTTGTATCAGCAGCCTGTAGGTCCAAATTCTTAGAAGAACTACCCTTATGTGATTTATGTAATCTAGAGATCTGCTTCCTAGCTAATCTCACTGATCTCCTGATGGCAATGTGTCTTCTGTGAGACATCCTTTTCTTCCTCCTACCAGGTATATAAATTCCCATAGAGAAAGGAGAAGGAGAAGTAACCTTCTCAGATGCACCAAAGGCATCTTCAGTAGGAATAGAAAATATAGGAACAGAGGAAATGGGAACAGAACCACCTTCTTCATACAATTTTTCTAACTCCTCTCTAGCCTGTCTAGACTTAGCAGCTTCTTGTTTAGCTCTCCTAACCATATTGACATTATAGTTGGAAAGATGTGATCCTTCTTGTTCAGCAGATGCAGAAGAAGGAACGGTATCAGGCTCAATAGATGTGTCAGCAGCAATGGGTGTAGCTCCAGGAGAAACAAGAATGGAAGGATTCTCAGCAATCATTGATGGTTGTCTCTCAGATGTTTCCTCAGTGGAAATGGAAGGTGTAGCAACAGGTTCAGCAGATTGTATCCCTTCAGGAGTTGTCTCAGTAGAAACAGCATGAGTGCTCATCTGTTCTCTATCACCAGTAAATGAAGTAAGAATCTCAACTGTCTTGAGTCTTTTAGCTTCTGGAGCATTCATACTTGCAGCATTCCTCTTCAATTGATTAGAAGCTGGTTGAACATTCTTCATAATCCTATTATATAGACTTGTCAAGTCAGATTCAGGTAAAGCCCAGACTTGCTTCTTGATTAAACCAGATGTATAGATAGAAGTATATTGGTTATAGACCACATTTCTCATATAAGTCTTCATTTGAGCCTCAGTATGTGGTTTCTCTCTCTTAGCTTTGGCTTTCTGTGTAATAATAGCCTTTCTCTTTTCAGCTGCAGCTTTCTTCTTTTGTTGACCAATAGCCATCATTTGTGCAGGAAAGTTCTCACTATTAAAATCAGCTCCCAAAATACTTTGAGCAAGAGTAGGATTTGAAGCAGCTTGTAAAGTGTAAGAATCCCACTGCTCATCAGTAAAATGAATGGATTGTTCATCCAGTTCTCTTTGTCTTTTAGGAGGCAAATTTGAAGTAAACTGATCTGCAAGCTTTTGTGCCAATGCCTGACTCTTCATCAGATCTTCATAATCTTTCAGCAGTCTTACTTGCTCAATCCTCTCTTTGTCAGTCACAAGGTCAGGACCAAGATCTTCCTCATCCAACACTCCTTTCCTCTTGGTAGCAAGCTCATCAAAAGAATCATTATGAGAAATATCAACAATTGGAACTGTGTCAATATCCTCAGTAGGAACATCAGAAGAAGCATCAATATTAGAAACATGTTGAGTAGTATCTTCAACATGTGTAGGAGAGACAACAGCATCAGGATTCAGAACAAAAGTTCTCCCAGCAACAAATACTGTAGAAGGAACCTCTGAAGATGTAACACAAGTTTGTACTGGAATTGAAGATGAATGGCCAACATTAGAAGCAACATCAACCATTGGTTCAGCAACCTTAAGATGATCACCATCAACTATATCTTGAACAACATTCACACTTGGCACCTTAGAAGTCACAGTGGAATCCTTGCTCAAATACTGTCTTCTCTTCTTTCTATAGAACTTGAGAGGCTCTTTTGATTTTGATGATTCAGCAGCTTTGGGTGAAGAAGCATGAGTCTGCTGAGCAGCTTCAGCCAATAACTCAAGATGATCCAATTGTATATCCTCCTGCTCTTCATCAGAGGCAAACACAAACGTCCTTTTCTTTTTCTGCCCAAGTTGATCTTCTAACTCCTGAACCCTCTTTTTCAACACCACAATCTCACCACCAAGTGAGGATTTGGTATCTGCAAGCTCCTTCTTTAACTTGTTAACTTCTTGAACATTCCTGTTGAGCAAATCATATACAGATGTGAGAGTAATAGGGTCCTCAGCTCCACCAGCAGATTGCTCAGTGGTAATGGGAGCTTCATTGGGCCTCTCAGGAGAAACATATATATGCTCAAAAATAGGAGAGCTTTCATCAATTGGCTCTCTAACAGGATGAGGTGTGGACAGTCTAGCAATCTCAGGTTCAAGAGGTGTAGGTACTTGAGTATCAGAAGACTTAATTGTCTCCTCAACCTCAGGAACAAGCTCATCAGGAGCAACATGAGTTGGTGTGGGACTAGGACTAGGTGAAATAGGTAAAGGTGAAGGTGTAGGTTGGTCGGGAGAAACATTGGATGCTTCAGCAGTCATGGAAGGGCCCTCATTAATGGCAACTGATGCATTACCATCAGCAGCAACACTAGAAGATGATGGATTACCATCATTAGCAGCATTTGGAGAAGGTGGAGCACCAGCAGCATTACCCACACCAGCATCATCATTGCCATGTGGCAACATAGCTGGTAGCAGAGGGTGATGTGCCCCAACATAATGAGTTTTCATAGAAGCAAACAATTTAGCACTAAGAGCTCCTATGGGACAATATACTCCATCTTGGGTTGTTATGCCTAAAATCATTTGAAGAAACCTAGGGTACATAAGAAACTTATGCTTTTTCTTCTGAATATTTTCAACCATATTATCAAAAATAAACTTAGAAAAATTATAAGTCAAACCCTGTGAAAGACATACAATACCACAACCCAATTAGGTAGAGAATTGATCCCATCCTCCAGACTTGTTGCTGATACACTGAAGTAATGTGTGCACCAAAGACCTCCACATGGGGCAAAACTTATTCTTGTGCCACATATCTGTGTCAGTACTTTGATAACCAGCAGCTCTTAACCCAGCAAGTATCTCTACAGGGTTGGTGTGATAGACACCACCTTCATCATCCAATTGCAATCTTGCCCTAATCAAAGTCTCAGTCACCACATACTCTGCTCTATCAATCGTAGCTACTATCTCTGTGTCAGAATGTTTGGCAGCAGATGCCCAAAATTATCTAACCAATGATTCATGTATCACATTTGGAAAATGTGTTAGTGCATAATGAATCTTGGAACGCTTCAAGAAATCCACCATAGGTTCATACAGTTCATGTCCCTTTGCTTTTCCCAGAAAAGCAACTTTGTTGTGATCCTTCTTCAATTGTAGTGCCTCCATTGAAGAAATTGTGAGAGATAGGTTATGAATCAAGTGAATGGAAAATGGGTTTAAATTGATTGAAGAGGGAATCAGTTGATTTTGGGCGAAGATTATATGAAGTAGGTTATAAATAGAAGTTACCCAATCATGGTCAAAATTTATCGGAACTAATTGTTGACCTGATCTGACGTGTAAAGTAACTCCAACAATCAAAATTAACGCTTCAGCCGAAATGACGGTCAATCTGCTGATGGAAAGTCAATCAGCAGAATCAACTCAAGTGTAAAAATATCTTCAGTAAATATCTTGAGTTTTACTGTGCCACCCAACTCGCATTAATTACCATCAACCCTTGACTCCGCCTATAAAATAACCCCAAATCACAATTCACACATATCAATTAACCCCAAATTAACATCAAACCCTAATTTCTCAATATTAACATAAATAGCCACAACAAACATGTCTTCCAAACCAGAAATAATCAATCTAACCTCCTCCTCATCATCACCATCATCCAGTGATGGTTGGAGCACTTACTTTCCACCCAGTGCTCAACCATGGACACTCCGATTAACCAAAAAAGCAAGTGAGAAGAAACATGATGTGGAGGAACCAAGCAAAGCCCCCATTCCTGCTGAGTCAGATTCTTCTGCTGATTCACGTCCCTTGTTCCCTTACCCAGTGACACAACGAGAGTATGTCTCTCCTTTTCTTTGTACCTCTGATGAGGAATTTTCTGAGGAAGAAGATGAAGATCCAACATTTATCCCTCCTTCCACACCAGAGAGATCCCAACCAAGGCCACGAAAGTCTAACCTTTCACTTCCAAAATCAAGGAAAGTGGTGATTGGTCTTCCTGCTCCAGGATCTGGTGCTACATACCATGGAAGAAGTAGAAAGAGCAAGGGAAAAGGGAAGGTGGAGTAGAAGGTGATGTGATGTTGCCAGGGACCAAAGACATAAAACAAGGTTCTTGAGCATCATCATCGTTTTCATCAATCCATCCTTTCCATTTTCATCTTCAGCTTCTTCATCGTACTGGTCATGAATATCCACCAGCTTTTGTAATAGATGATAGGAGCTAGAATATGTTTGGTAGATTATGTATAGGGATGGTCTTGTATTTCATTTGAAGTTGATTATAAGCTGTAAATTGTTTCTTGAATTAATGAACAAGACTTCTTTTATATCTTATTGAGTAGAACTTTTATATTACTTCAGTATTTCTTTTCAGTAGAAATAATGATCTTCACTTGTACCAGTGATTATGACTTGTGCTTCTCTTCAGTAGAAACAGACTTTAAGCTTACATGACCATGTTCCCAATTAACCAATCTTGTGAACCTCAACATAAAATCGGCAACTGCTCATAAAGACATTCTGCAAAACAGACACAAAGTAGCAAACAAACCAAACCAAACCACACAAACTTAAAGAACATTAGCTGGTTAGTGTTAGTTAACAAACACATAAATAATAATCTACAAAATATTACAAGTTTTACAACTACAATCCTCCCCTGAGGCATATGCCTCCCCTGAGGCTTATGCCTCCCCTCAAACTTTGCAGTTAAGGGTTAAGCATCCCAATATGGACAACTAAGTGTTGAAACCTAGGTCCCTCAAAGGCTTTAGTCAATAAATCTGCCACATTATCATCTGTGTGAATCTTAATCACCTTTATCAAATGTTTTTCATATGCATCTCTTATAAAATGGTGCCTGATCTCAATATGCTTAGTTCTATTATGAAAAATTGGATTTTTAACTATGCATATGGTACTTTGATTATCAATAAAGATTGTGGTGTTCATAAAATGAAACCCATAATCTAGCAATTGATTTTGTATCCATAGTACCTGACCACAACAAGTGGCAGCAGCAACATACTCTGCTTCAGTAGATGAGGTAGCAACAATAGTTTGTTTCTTGCATTGCCAAGAAATCAATCTTCTTCCAAGAAATTGGCAACCTCCAGTTGTGGATCTCCTATCCAGATTTGCACCAGCATAATCACTATCACTATATGCTTCCAACTTAAAAGGAGACTCTTTTGGGTACCAAAGACCTAAGTTGGGTTGGCCTTTGAGGTACTTGAAGATCTTTTTGACTGCATTCAAATGGAAAGTAAGTGGAGTGACCTGATGTCTAGAACAAGCACTCACAGCAAATGTAATGTCAGTCCTTGAAGCTGTCAAATACATCAATGAACCAATCATGGATCTGTATAGGTGAACATTCACAGCAGGATCTGGTTCAAGATTGTTCTTTGGTTTAGGAGCTTCATAAGGTGTAGTGGCAGTTCTGACATTGTCCAAATCAAACTTCTTCAAAATGTCTCTCACATACTTATCCTGACTGATAAATATACCATCAGGTTTCTGCTTAACTTGTAGACCTAAAAAGAAAGTAAGCTCCCCCATAGCACTCATCTGAAACTCTCCCTTCATCAATTCCTCAAACTCCCTGCACCAAGCTTCTTTAGTGGAGCCAAAGATAATGTCATCCACATAAACTTACACAAGAATGATGTCTCTAGAATTCTTCTTTATGAAGAGTGTTTTGTCAATGGCACCTCTTCTGTAACCATGCTTCAGCAGAAATGCAGAAAGCCTAGCATACCAAGCTCTTGGTACCTGATGTAGTCCATAGAGAGCTTTTACAACCTTGTAAACATGCTTTGGATTATCTGGGTCTTCAAAACCTTTGGGTTGAGTGACATATACCTCCTCTTCAATTTCACCATATAGAAAAGCACCTTTCACATCCATCTGAAATACCATGAAACACATATAAGATGCATAGGCCAAGAAGATTCTAATGGAATCAACTCTTGCTACAGGAGCAAAGACTTCATCATAATCAACTCCTTCCTCTTGTCTGAACCCCTGAGCCACCAATCTTGCTTTGTTTTTGACCACAATACCCCTTGCATCTATTTTATTCTTCAAAATCCATTTTGTCCCAATTGCAATCTTCCCTTCAGGTAGTGGTACCAATATCCAAACCTGCTGATTCTTGAATTGTTGCATCTCATCTTGCATTGCTTCAATCCAGCTTGAGTCTTCAAGAGCTTGAGCAACACTGGTTGGTTCCACTTGAGAAAGAAAACAAGCAAACAGACAATGCTTAAAGTCTGTGTGATTGTCCCTTTGTTGATTGGAGACATAGGAAAGAAAAGCAACTTGACCATACTTAGAACTTTTCACAGTACTTCTAGTTCTAACAGGTGCTTGAGGATCACCAAGAATATTTGATTGGGGATGAGCAATATTGATCCTTTTTGTAGCAGTGGGGTTGACATCAATTGTGGTGTCAAGATTGTTCACAGTTGGTCCAAAATCACTGTCATAGGAAGATGAGGTGAAGATGCCAGCTTTGGGTTGGTGATTACCAAGGTCTGAAGGACTTGGAAATCGTGTATATGGTTCTTCAAAGTCTGTGGACACACTAGTAGTAATGGGAGTAATTGCAGTAGGACTGTCACCAGATTTGATGATGTCAGGAGAAACAGGAGAACTGTCAGGAGAACTGTCAGCAGAATCCTGGTTTCCACTGACTGCTTGTGCTGACTCCACACCAAGCCTTACAGCTTCTTGATTGGCTGCATGCTCTTGCTTCTTGAGTCTAGCAAGGTCCTCTGCATAGTGTGACTCATCTTCAATCTCATCAGAAGTTTCTTTAGAGCTGTCACCTGCAAAATGGTTAGGAGAAAAAGAAGGTACAACAATTGTTTGTTCATCATGCTCAGACTCACTATCTGAGTCATCATCCAGGGTACCTGCATTGTTAGTGGGAGACTCTTGAGAACCTGCAGATTGATTAGCAACATATCTAGTATAGCCCAAGTAATCAGTTAAGTAATCCAGGTCAAAATACCAAGCATGACCTTGACCCTGAACATTAGGCTTATCTTCTAGGTATCTCAGGTTAAGGGTCTCCTCAATCTTTTTAGCATTTAAATTATATACCCTATAAGCCTTACTATGAGCTGAATATCCCACAATATACCCCTCATCAGCTTTCTCATCAAACTTTCCCAGTGGATCACTAGTGTTCAAAATGGTCACTTGACATCCAAAAGGTTTAAGATAATGAATATCAGGAACTTTCCCAGTGAGAAGTTCATAAGGTGTCTTGAAATGAGGTCTAGTGATGGATACCCTGTTCAAAACATAACAAGCAGTGCATACTGCTTCAGTCCAGAACATAGTGGGTAATTTAGAGTCTGCAAGCATGGATCTTGCTGCCTCTATTAAAGTCCTATTCTTTCTTTCAGCAACCCCATTTTGCTGTGGGGTTCTTGGATTGCTATAGTCCCTTTTTATCCCTTTAGACTGACAAAGGTCTATTAAAACAACATTTTTGAACTCTGTCCCATTATCACACCTAATACCTTTAACCTTTTTGTTTAGCTGGTTTTCAACAAGGGTAATGAATTCTTTTAAAATTGGAGATGTTTCATCTTTAGTTTTCAAAAAGAATACCCAACAAAACCTGCTATAGTCATCAGTGATTACCAGACAAAAGTACTTGTGATCAATACTTCTGATTTGAGTTGGACCAAAGAGATCCATATGCAGCAACTGAAGAGGTTCTGAGATAGTTCTCACAGCTGTAATGGCTTTGTATGAGGCTCTGTGTTGCTTTCCTTTGTTGCAGGCAACACAATTGTGCTCATTGGTGAAGACTTTGGAAGGAAGTCCATGAACTAGACCAAGTTTAGAAAGCTTGTTAATGGTCTTGAAATTCACATGAGCCATCCTTCTATGCCATCTAGTAGACTCATCCAGGGATGCTTTAGCCACCAAACATGTCAGGTCACCTTCAGGTTGAACATCAGTCAAGTTGAATGTGTATAAATTGTAACTTCTGGGAACTCTCAGCAGAATTGTTGTATCTTCTGGAAGTTTGAAGTCTTTAGAGAGCACAAGACATTCATCCTCAGAGAAGAATACTTTATTCTTGGTGTCACAAATTTGTGATACTGAGAACAAGTTGAAATGTTGCAGTTCCTTCACATAATACACATTCTCAAAGTCCAAATTAGGTGTTCTGATGGTTTCTTTCCCAGTGATTCTACCATCTCCTCCACCAAAAGTCACATTGCCTCCTCCTTCAATGGGTATAAAATCATGCATCATCTCTATGTTTCCTGACATACTCCTGGAACAACCACTATCTACTATGCCTACTTCTTTACTTTTCAAAGGATGATACTACAACAACAACAAAAAATATACAAAATATTAGTACACTTTGGAGACTCAAGTCATTACTGAATTGAGCCTGCCTTGTGGATCATAAGAGTTAGGCCATGTAGATGTATAAGATCCACCATTGTTCTTGGGCCTTCTTTGAAAATAGGGTCCCTTTTTAGTCCAAGAACAACATGCTGAGGACTTGACAGCAGTATTCCAATATCCCCTACCCACATACATTGGGTCAATAAATCTAGGCCAATAACCATTCTGAAAATATGAACTAGTTGGTCTCACATATTGATGCGTGGTTTTGCAACCTTACAACAGGTTTTACCTCTCGAGGGATCTCAAGAGGCTTACAACCCCACCAGGCAGTGTACCTGACCGATGTAGTATAGTGTAGTGGTAAGTACGGGGGATTGATCGTTCTCCACAGGGAATAGTGTTCGTTAGGTATGAAAAATTACTCTAATAGGTCTAAGGGTGAGAGAAGATTCTTTTTATGTTTTTATATTTTTATGAAAGCAAGTAAAATCTCGGGTTTGAAAGAGTGGGCGGAATTAGTTGCTAGTCAACTAACCCAAATTACTACGAATGCAAATAAAATAAAATAACAAAAATGAAAATGTTGGTGAAAACTTATGTGGAGGGAAATGTGTTTACTTAGATTTCCTTACTCCCTAACTATCTTTTACCGGTTGATTAGTGTGTATTAGTTGCGTGGATGACGGGTGTATTCCTTAATACCATTCGTGGGGTGGCGTACGTACTTCCCCAACTCTACAAGCTCCTACTTCACTCCTATGTCGAGCCGGCTAGGAAGCTCCTAACATGGGATCACTAGAATTCGCTTGTGCATTAAATACAACCATAAAAACCTTTAGTACGCATTGGTTCATGTTTCTTAAGACGTTCAAGCAAGTTACCGAATAGGAAGTTAGCCAGTTTTCTTAAGCCTAACATAGATAAACAATCATCCAATACAACTAATAACACACTAATAACCAATAATCAATAGCTAGGTTTCATTAGATCTAAGCAAACACAAGATAAATCTAGCCTAACATGTTAAACAAAAGACAAGAATAAGATAGAATCAAACAACACATAGACATATTGAATGATTAATTGATAACTTATCTTAATGTAACATGGAAGATCTCAAGGCAAAAAGCCTTGAAAGAGCTGCCAAATTCGTCCTAGGGTTTTCACACACAAAGTTCCCCAATAAGTTCCACACTAATGACAAAGAATTGCAAAACTATATATAGATTTTTATATCTGACGGCGTCACGTTATGGAGTGTGACGCCGTCACCTCGCCGCTTTTAGGGTTCCCGGATGACCTTCTTGACGCCGTCCCTCTTTAGCTCTCCAAAATCCGTTCTGGCCTATCAAGGCTTGACGCCCTCAGACTATGAACGTGACGCCGTCCCTCTTTAAATTATAACGTGACGACCTTGATCAAATTAAAGGGTGACGCCGTCAGAATTCCCATGCAATTTTCACTGGCTTATCATGAGTAAATTTCACATCCACCACTTTTGCCAAGCCATGACGCCGTCCAGGCATAATCCTGACGCCGTCAAAGGTAACTTCCAGCCAATTTTTGAGACTTTGTCGTTTTCTTCACTTTTATGCTCCAAAAACGTCCAAAATGCCTCCTTTTCCAGATTTCTTCTCAAAAGTACCTAAAATGACAAAAGGAACGATTTAGGGCAATATTTGATCAAATAAATACGATTTAGGGCTTAAATGACCCCTTAAAAGCGGTACACTTTTCGCTTCATTAAATACCCTTACACTTGAGATTTGCTTGTCCTCAAGCAAATGCGCTTTTATTCTAATCAAAACACAAGTTAGGGGTCATTTAATGCTAACATAAAAGTAATTACAACAAATAATCGTTCCACTTTAATCATAATAAGCACGGAGATTACAAACTAGCACCTCACAAGTAGTGTTTAGATACTCACATCTCTCAAGTGTCATCAAAATAAATCTCATAAATGAAAACGGATAATATCTCTCACTACCTGTCATAGCAAATAGATTACCATAGGCTTGGGAAAGGATCGAAAACCTCCTCCACTAGGCGTAAGCACCTAAGATAAACTATCAAAGAGGGCTTTTAAATGGGTTATAACGTTAGGTGTAGGGAAAAGGAAAACACGGTTTTATTGGATAAAGGATATTTTACTGGTGGCGAGTTAAAGATCTTGATCAATTACATGTACTATACAATGTTGCTAAGCCAAGACTCGACTCAATCTTAAGCTAATGAAAGAAAATAACAAAAACATAAAACAAACATAAAATGAAACGGGATGGTAGTCCGTATGTTTTTTCCACTTCTCTTTTTCTCATTTTTTTTGTATTTTTCTTGATTTTTTCGATTTTTTTTTTTTTTTTTTTTTTTTTTTTTTTTTTTTTGCATGCACTTTTGCCCTACCATCCAAAATAATACATCATAGGGGCGTTGCATCCCCCTTACACTTGAACTTTTACATAACTTTACAAATTACTATTCTAATGACTCGAATTAAGATAATCAAAACACTTGGAGTACTTTTAAAATATTTAGCACATATGGGGGTAATAAATGATGTTCTTCCCCATTACTTCATTACACTAGTACTTTACCCATGAGTCCCAATCGTCCCAAAACAATATGTACAAGGATATGACTCGACTTAGCAACCATGTAATCAACTAGATAATTAACTTGGGTTTAAACAAATGTTGTCACAATAATGCACTAAAAATGAGTGCATACAAGGTAGGCTAAGGCGATTTGGGTGTACATTTAAGTGGGGTGTAAACAAATTCTTCCTTTAAGTAAAATGCTTAAAGGTCGAAACGAAAAGATAGGCTCTGAGGGGTGTACTAGGGGTATCGTGTACTAAAAATGAGTACAACGCAAAGGGTGTGGGAGAATTACTTGACCAATGTAGCCAATGTAATTATAACAAAAACACAGGTGTAAAACAATGGGTTAATCCTAATGCCTCTTATCATGTAATAAATCTAACTACACGAATGTAGTCTCACTTGTGGCCTCGGAATGGTCCTAATGCAAGTTCTAGAATCTAAGTGCTACCGGTACACACATCATAGCATAAATGCTTTTCCTACCAATTCTAGGGGCGAACCTCACATATTTGGGGGTGGAAAATTTTTTAGTGGTACGGTTTTTGTGCTAGTCATATAACTCCTATCCGTGAGACGCTCATTAAGATCAAAGTTTCACTCCTATATGTTGTAAAAAATTTTAAATTTGGCACTAAAATTGCCCTAACAGGTATTTATCTCAGTTTTATTACACATCTACCATTAAACAAACAAAAATCAAGCGCAATTGTATTCTCTAATCGTACTTTTACCCCCCCCCCCCCTTACACTTAAGATGAACATTGTCCCCAATGTTCAAATAACAAGATGTAAAAGAAAAAAGTAAAAGAATGAAATCAAATACTCCCCTGATTCGCTCGGTGGATAATGAAGTAACACGGTTAGATCTTCTTCCAAAGAGAATGTTGAAGCTCCATGACTAATGCATCGCCATAAGCTTGATCCAAAAACATTTCCTTGTCCAAAATAACCTGTTAAACCTGAGAAAACAAACACGAAAACCTGCATAACATCGGCGGGATAAACTCTATATATAAGGATATAATGCTTGTGGAATGATAATTTTGCAGATTCCTGGAGATTATAAGTTATAGATTTAATAAAAACTTTTTATGAAAACAAAACTTTCAAAAATTTTCAGAAAATTAAACCTGACGCCGTCAGGTTGTAAAGCCTGACGCCGTCAGATATGATCTGACAGAATTCTCATGTTACGTTTCCGGAAAAATTTTGGAAAAACCTATACCTTACTTCCTGGAAATCCTGCAAAACATCATTATGACTCGATACAAGCATTTGACTCAAACAAATACTAATATGCATGTTAATTTATTATTATTATGATTCATGTTCATTTGTGTTCTAATAAACCGATTTAGATTTCCCTTACACTTAACTTTTGCAAAATACCTTTATATGTAGTTAAGACGAAGTTAAAAACAAGATAAAGCATTTTCACAAATTACTTTTGAACATGAATCAATAAGAATAAAAATTAAACACACATACGGAAATAAATAAAAACAAACAAACAAACAAATAAACACACAAAGCAAATAAAGCTTGGGTTGCCTCCCAAGAAGCGCTTTTCTTTATTAACGAGTCTTGTAGCTAGACTCAAAGTCACGCTACCCTATGTAAGTAAGCTCGTCATCAAGGACGTCTTTAGGGTTAAGCTTGGATTGAAGTTTCCTATTGGTCCGCTTAGTACGATAGATCTTTTCAAACTTTTCTCCATCCGGGTCATACAATGTCATCTTAATATGCCATGACCCATCTCCGTCTTTGGTTGGTTTATCCCAATTCCACTTATGATCATCTTCCTCACAAGTCCACTTATTCATTCCTAGGTTAATTGGCAAAACTCCTAGGAAATCAATCATTTTCCTAAAAACTAGAGGGTCTTCAAATGGATCCAATTCGGTGTCCCTAGCTAAGAGTTGCTCTACCGTATGTGTTCGTTCACAAAGTCCTCTTCTAGGTAAAATGGGCGTTGGGGTCCTATGAAGTCTCTATCAATCTAAGGTCCATATCTAGATGGTCTCCTATTTGATTCTAACCAATGTGGTGTTGGTTCCTCACTAGTATCATAGGCGTGTTTCTTAACATCATAGACTGACCAAGTATCTCCTTCTCCTACCGCTATCTTGGATTCCTTACAATCAATCATAGCACTAGCGGTCGCCAAAAATCCTCTACCTATCAACAAGGGGCATGTAGGGTCGCTAACCATATCAAGGACGTGGAAATCGGCTAAAATGGTTAGTTTTCCAATGTGCACTAACACGTCCTTAACTACTCCAACCGGGTAAGCAACACTCCCATCCGCTAAATCTATTATCACCTCGGTTTCTTCAAGTTTTCCTAGTTTTAGAGAGGTGTAGAGAGGTAACGAAAGTAAGTTAAGGCTTGATCCAAGATCGGCTAATGTGTCATAAGCCTCCGAATTACCGATCTTGCAAGGTAGAACAAATAAGCCCGGATCATCTAATTTCTTAGGTAGTTTGTTTTGAACGAAGGCGGTCCCTTTTTCGCCTAACTTGAGCTTCTTCTCATCCAACACATCAACAACCGGACTTTCAAGGTGGAGCTCCTTGAATTCTTTGTCAAGGTTTTGAGTGGGAGGTGTTTCAACTATGTTGTTGACCAATTTGGATGTCATAACTTCTTGGTCATTTGGAACGACTTGGGTTTGTTTGAAACACGTGCTCATGGAATTGACCGAATAATATTGTGGACAAGAACTAGGAGACGAAACTGATGAAATGGCGTTGACGTTTAGTTTCGGGTTCTTGACCATGTTACTAGGGAGTGCTCCCATTTCTCGGTCATTGAGGGCTTTCAACAAGGTGTCAATCTTATTGGTCATCTCGCTTTGTTTTTGTTTGAAATCGGCTTCAAACTTGGCTAAACGAGCTTCTTGAGATGCCATAAATTGGGACATCAATCCTTTAAAGTTATTGGTACTACCATTGCCGAAAGGATTGTTGTTGAAAGTACGGTTCGAGTTGGAACCGCTTGATTGGAAACGATTAGGTGGGTTGGAAGAATTGGTTTGTTGTGCGTTTTGGTTTTGTTTCCACCTAAGGTTCGGGTGATTTTTCCATGAGGGGTTGTATGAATCACCGTAGTGGTCTGGCTCGGGTTTGAAAGTGTACCACTTGTCTCCCGCTCCGTCGGTACGCGAGGATGCGTAGTCCGCAAAAGCTTGTTCGGGGAGTTCCATGCAATCACGAGTGTCGTGGGGACCACTACATAATTCACATGAAGAAGTGATTTTGTTCACTTGGCTTGAAGGTTTAGGAGCCTCGTAGGATTTCATGAGAAACTTGACTTGGTCTTCAAGTTCTATGATCCTACGGTCGGAAGTGCTTGAATTGTTCGAAGGCAAAGATATTGCCTTGACCGTTTTATTCAAATCACGGGGATCACTCCAACTTTCGTTGTCATAAAGAGCAAGATCCTCTAGGAGAGCCCATGATTGTTCCGCACTTAGATCACGTAGCTTGCCACCGGCCGATTGGTCAATGGTTTGCCTCGTGTAAAGATTGATATGGTCATAGAAGATTTGGACTTGGAGCCAAAGTTCTATGCCATGGTGAGGGACTTTTTGGAGTAAGTCCTTGAATCGAGTCCATGCCTCGTAGAGGGTTTCGCCTTGACGTTGTTGGAACATCAAGATTTCATTCCTTAGCTTGGTAGTTCTTCCCGGTGGGAAAAACTGAGCAAGGAAACGAGTGGTGAGATCATCCCAAGAGGTGATGGATCCTGCGGGTTGACGCTCTAGCCATTGACTAGCTTGGTCCCGCACAGAGAATTGGAAGAGACGCAATCGGGTCGTCTCTCGAGTGGCAACATCAAGGTCTATAGAGTCAACGATTTTGAGAAAGTCCTTGAGATGTTGATTAGGATCTTCAGAACGAAGTCCATGGAATGCGCATCCGCTTTGCACCAACCGGATGGTGTCGGGTCGCAAGGGTGTGACATTGGCTCCTTGAGTGAGCTCAATGGTGTTTCGATAGCCATGGTGACTAGGACGGGAGTACTCTCCTAAAGTACGGGTTCTAGGAGGTGGTGGTGGTTGTTGTGGTGGTGGGTTGTTGGGATTAAGGATATTACCATCTTCCATGATGTCTAATGGTAATGGTTACGAACAAAGAAACGAAGAAAATAGATAGATTAAAGAAAACCTAGAAAAAAAAAATCTCACTAGAAAGGAATCTAGTGAGTAGACCTATAAAATAAAAATTCAACCTAAACAATAACTATTCCCCGGCAGCGGCGCCAAAAACTTGATGCGTGGTTTTGCAACCTTACAACAGGTTTTACCTCTCGAGGGATCTCAAGAGGCTTACAACCCCACCAGGCAGTGTACCTGACCGATGTAGTATAGTGTAGTGGTAAGTACGGGGGATTGATCGTTCTCCACAGGGAATAGTGTTCGTTAGGTATGAAAAATTACTCTAATAGGTCTAAGGGTGAGAGAAGATTCTTTTTATGTTTTTATATTTTTATGAAAGCAAGTAAAATCTCGGGTTTGAAAGAGTGGGCGGAATTAGTTGCTAGTCAACTAACCCAAATTACTACGAATGCAAATAAAATAAAATAACAAAAATGAAAATGTTGGTGAAAACTTATGTGGAGGGAAATGTGTTTACTTAGATTTCCTTACTCCCTAACTATCTTTTACCGATTGATTAGTGTGTATTAGTTGCGTGGATGACGGGTGTATTCCTTAATACCATTCGTGGGGTGGCGTACGTACTTCCCCAACTCTACAAGCTCCTACTTCACTCCTATGTCGAGCCGGCTAGGAAGCTCCTAACATGGGATCACTAGAATTCGCTTGTGCATTAAATACAACCATAAAAACCTTTAGTACGCATTGGTTCATGTTTCTTAAGACGTTCAAGCAAGTTACCGAATAGGAAGTTAGCCAGTTTTCTTAAGCCTAACATAGATAAACAATCATCCAATACAACTAATAACACACTAATAACCAATAATCAATAGCTAGGTTTCATTAGATCTAAGCAAACACAAGATAAATCTAGCCTAACATGTTAAACAAAAGACAAGAATAAGATAGAATCAAACAACACATAGACATATTGAATGATTAATTGATAACTTATCTTCAATGTAACATGGAAGATCTCAAGGCAAAAAGCCTTGAAAGAGCTGCCAAATTCGTCCTAGGGTTTTCACACACAAAGTTCCCCAATAAGTTCCACACTAATGACAAAGAATTGCAAAACTATATATAGATTTTTATATCTGACGGCGTCACGTTATGGAGTGTGACGCCGTCACCTCGCCGCTTTTAGGGTTCCCGGATGACCTTCTTGACGCCGTCCCTCTTTAGCTCTCCAAAATCCGTTCTGGCCTATCAAGGCTTGACGCCCTCAGACTATGAACGTGACGCCGTCCCTCTTTAAATTATAACGTGACGACCTTGATCAAATTAAAGGGTGACGCCGTCAGAATTCCCATGCAATTTTCACTGGCTTATCATGAGTAAATTTCACATCCACCACTTTTGCCAAGCCATGACGCCGTCCAGGCATAATCCTGACGCCGTCAAAGGTAACTTCCAGCCGATTTTTGAGACTTTGTCGTTTTCTTCACTTTTATGCTCCAAAAACGTCCAAAATGCCTCCTTTTCCAGATTTCTTCTCAAAAGTACCTAAAATGACAAAAGGAACGATTTAGGGCAATATTTGATCAAATAAATACGATTTAGGGCTTAAATGACCCTTTAAAAGCGGTACACTTTTCGCTTCATCACATATTGTCTAGCAACAGATCTTTTCCAAGCAGATGGAGAAGGTCTATCAGCAGAATTGCTGGTCTTATGAGTTGCTTGTGGAATATATGGTGGTATGTCATTAACATTTTTCCACATTGGTCTAGATTTGTTTTGACTAGCACATACACCCATTCTTTGCTCATGAAAATTACAATCCTTAATCAAATGAAATTTACTTCCACACACAAAACATTTCTTCTTTTTAGAAGATTTATTCAAATTGAAAGATGTTCCATTACATGCAAAATTATTCAAACCACTAACATTAACAGAATTGTTTTTGATAGAATTAAAATCATTGTTTTGCAAAGAATTAAATGATAAGTCTTCAGAGGAAACTGTCTTGGAATGTGATTCCTCAGCAGCAACTCTAACAGACTTGTGGGGAGTCTTGGGTGTAGGCTTGGGTGAGGTCTTGGTAAGGTCTGACTTTTCACTTGAATCACAACTGTTATAGGTAGTAGACCCTTGGTCAGAGGACTTGTCACTGTCAGAACAAGAGACAAAGTCAGTAGAATTAGAATCAGGGTCTGGCAAGTCACTTGACTTTTTGCCATAAAGATGGTGTGATCCATCAAAGTCTGTGGTGTTGGTAGTGGGCATGTGTTCTCCTCTAATAGGTCCAGGTACAGCATGTAATTTTCCTTCTTTAACAAAATTTGCTAGGCCTGCTGGTGTAGATTTACCCAGATCATTCCTAGCTTCTAAACCAACATATTTTTTAAAACCTAAACCTATACTAGAGTTTACAGCTTGACTACCATAGAGACAGCTAGCTAACTTATCACCTGACATTAACCAAGTTTTATGATTAGCTATTTCCTTCTCTAGTTTTTCTTTCAGCACTTGGTTTTCTGACTCTATATTAGCTTTCTATTTCTCAGTACGCTTTAAATCAATTCTAGTACATTCTAAATCACTTTCTAACACCCTTATCTTTTCATCATAAGCAAGCTGATTCTTTTGAAACCAAATTTTTTATCTTTCTAAAGTTTTTAAAGCCTGTTTGTAAGCCTCAACTTCTACATAACATTCATTATATTTAGGTTTCAATTCATCATAAGCCTCCTTAAGTTCATTATATCTTTCACTACAACCAAAAACACAATTATGTACCTGAGAGATGCCCATAAATGCAACTTGATCATGCTGATCTTCTGTAGAACAGCTGGCCAGCAATCCACTCAACTCAGGACCAGAAGCTTCATCATTATCAGGCTCATGCGCCTTCCAGTTGACATGGTCATCCAGAGTGACCAAAGCTTTGGAAGATCCATCTTTCAGCTGATTCTGCTGATAGGTAGAATACCTAACCTCATCACCAGTCTTCCTATCCTTGCACTCTCTTGAGAAGTGACCCATCTGACCACATGTATAGCATTTGATCTTCCTCCTGTCAAATCTAGCTGGGTCTCTTCCTTGGATACCAAACTTTCTCCCTGACTTACCTTCAAACCTTTTGATGTTCAGAGTGAGCATGGCCACCTGCCACTTCAAGTTCATCTCTTCCAAATCCAGAGGATCCACTTGTTCAAAATCCTCAAAAGCAAGTTGCTGTTGATTTTCATAATCAGCAACAAAAGAGTGAAGAACATCTTCCAATACACCACTGGACTGTGGTTGTAAATTTGGTCTGGTGTTGGTGTAGGAAGATGATGCTGAGGAGCTTGGGCTTGAAGCTTGAGTCATCTTATTGGAGGTGGTGCTAACAAAAGCTGAGTAATTGGGAGTGGATGAACGAATGGGACTTCTGAATCGAGTCAAGAGTTTTAGTGTTGTAGAGATCATCAAAAGAGAGCATATCCAGTCCACTTTAGCTTTGAGTGCAATGCTTACTTGCAGCCATGATGGAGGTAAGATCGCAAGAACTTTGCATTGCAATCTCATTGTCTGCCTGGCTTTTAGCGATTCAATGACTCAAATCCTAGGGAACTGTATACCTGTGGTACCTTCTTCCTCAGAGACTTGAATTCTTGAAATGCTGTTTCACATTATTTCTCATCCTCTTTGACTCATGTTCCACCAACCTAGCCTTGATGTCATCCAATGTCCTTGCATCCTCATGTAGTGAAAATCACAATGTGATCATCTGAATAGCCTGAAGGAAATAGTTCTAAACTTTATTCTTCTTGAAGCAAGAATTTCTTAGCATTCAGGATCAACATGGTAACTTACCATCAGCATCTTTGTGTGCTTCTTCAACTATTTCCTTTTGACAATTTCCAGATTCAATCAATATTAGTGATCCAGTTCTGCATCTCATAGCCCACAATTCATATCTCTTTGAGGTATGGAATTGCATTGTGTGGAGAGAGTGAGTTGTTGCATAGATGTGGTGTTTTGGGTGTTGTTAACTTTGATCCATCGTCTGACCCAGCATTGTTTTGGTTGTTTGTTTGAGAGGTGTAAAGAAAGATGTTCGTTGTATCACAGAGACTCTCCGAGGCTTGTACCACTTGTAGACCTAAGCCCTTGATAGTCTTTGAGCTCGTGGATCGTTGCATGTTTATGTAATCACAAACACACAATAGAAAGTCTTATTACTTGTATTCTAAAGCGGAAATCTACACAAGTAAAACACAAATAAACAAGAACAGTTGATCCTCTATGGTTTTGATTAATACTAAAACTTGTTTTTCCAATCGTACATAATAATAATAATGTGTTCCTTTTATAGAAGGAACCCTAAGTTTCACAAAAAGTTATTCTAAAACTATAGAAGATTGCATTATAATTTTCTAATAAAACTCGGTGCATATCCTATAATACAAAATACCGGATAATCACTTCATCAGCGAAAATAATACAGATCTTTACTTCTGCAGAACACTCTTTAGCAGTTCCAGCTCTTCAGCGTTTTTTCAGAAATTCTTACTTATCAAATTCCAACAGTTTACCCGAGTTCTAATTGTGTTGACCATGTAAAGGGCTTACTGGGTTGGATCCTGGTTTTTTTAATGTGGGCTGGTTTAGTTATTTGGACTGACAGGTTTGATATATGGATTTAAATTAGTTAGTTTTGAGGTCGCATAATGAATCATTGTCAAAGAGGACCGTTGTTATGAGTGGCCCTTGTGAAATTATATATTTTTTATGACCACCTCCACTATCAAATGAATCAAACACACCTCACCAATTCCTAAAGATTATTCCAAGAGATTCCAGATGAAGGAATAAACTCCAGGAGTCTTTCGAGATGTATTCCAAACTTCAAAATGTGATGTACACTTAATGATTTGGCTGTTAAAATGCTAAGAAGATCTCATCAAAAACATTGAGATTTAGTAAGAGAACAAACAGCTAAAATCAAATATCGTCAAACTTTCATTTGCGATGACATGATTAGAAGATTCTATGTGGGAGTTTGCGAGAATTCATCAGCTGCAATTACCTGTCCAGAATGGCAGGAAGACAAGACTATGGATTGCTAGCCGACGAGCAAATGGGTATAAAAGCCATTTATGCTACAATATTATGGAGATGAGAGGAGAGTGCTATTCTTTGAATAAATCCATTTTCAACTCCCCCAGTCCATGCAATCACACCTTCTTACAGTCTATGGACTCCGAGGACTCTCTTATTATAGGGGATGAGCATATTAGCACTATTCCTGAAAAGGAATCGGACGAATTCATAAAGTCTAGTGCTGAGAACCTTATCCCAATCCCAAGTGAGTCTGAGGATATGTCCGACAGTGAAAGTGATTGTTCTTTTCGTAGTGATCAACCTCTTGACACTACTGATGATTTTTTCGGGTCGTTTTCTAACCCTCTTTTCAATTCAAATGATGATTTTTCCTCTAGTGATGATGAATCACTTTCTGATGAGGAAGTTCAAAATGAAAGTCTCAAAGTCTATTCGAATTCTCTTTTTGAATTTGATGATGAGTACTTTTCTAGTAAAATAGATCCTCTCTTTGATGAAGAGTTAGAAAACGATGAGGTCAAAGACTTTATTATTCATAAACTTGATGATGTGACCTCAACTCTTAATCCCGATATTGATAAGGACAATATTTCTCCGACATATGTGATTTTTCCTTCTGAGGATAACCATTATATTGACTTCACATATGTCATTCGAGTTTTTCTACCTTTCTGTGCTTATAAGGTAGCTTGTCCTTTCATTCACTCGTTTGGGAATGAGGACAAAGTTTTTGACCCCGGCATCTACATTTATCAATCTTTTGAGCCGGGTGTATCTCATCGGAGTGGAACTTTCAAGAAATTCAATGTTGATCTAAACACATTGAATGAAAGTCCGATGGAGATGGTTTCATCCACTTGCTTCCCCATGAACCAATGAATTCGGGGTCGAGTCAAGCTAGTGACTCGGTTAACAAAAACATTAGCATTGCATGGGTAAACGCCCATGTTTCTGACTTCTTTCTCTTTTCTGACACTAAGTGTGGGGGAATCCCACTGTGCTGTGATGTGCTCTTTTGTGTTGTTTGCTCTGATTTTCAGGTTTCCCTTGGATTGTGATGATTGCCGCGCCTGTTTTCAATCCAGCCGCCCAATATCCTATCCTTTTGCTAACGATTATCTAGGGATATCTTTTTAATCCTGTTTGTGAAAATAGAGATTTCTTTCACACACTTGGCTATTAGTCTTACCTTTTTACGTTCTAAGTCTCGGTATAATAGCCGGTACTTTGAATATTGAGGGCAATATTCAATTCTAAGTGTGGGGGGGAATTCTCTAGAATTTTGTCACATTGTACCTTCTAGTGCCCTAGTACCCCCGTTTTGGCCAAATTTTTAAATTTTTTTTCGTTTTTTAAATAAGAAATTGCAATAAAAAAGAAGTGTTTAGTCTTGATTAGGTTAGAACAATGGGAATCCTGACTCTGCTAGAGTATTGATTTGGCTGCTTCCTTAACTATTAGACTAAGGTTTTACGATTTGTGCAAATGAAAATGCTAAGCGTAGAATAGTTGGTTTTCTTTAGAGCTTATATAAGTAATCTATGGCTTTTCCTCCCAGGAGATAACTAATCTGACTTAATTAGTGCTTATTTTTCAAACATTTGAACACACAAAATCATTTTTCTTTACGATTTTGAAAAATACTAGTTCAAAGCTTTATTTAAACTTCAGAACAAGCATATGTCATAATAATGTAAAAGTTAAGTAATAAATGTATGTGCTAAAAAGCTAAGGTTCAAGATCGGCCCTTGGATCCTTATTTCCGGAAGGCGTTTAGGTCTTGGCTACCCTCTTACACCGGCCCTTGGACCCTTAATTCTGAAAGGCGTTAAGGTCTTGGAACTCTCCGTTGTAACGGCCCTTGGATCCTTTATTCCAGGAAGGTTTAAGGTCTTGGTTCCCGTGAAACTCCGTTAGTTTATATTGCACATAGTTAAGTTAAAAAAAATGAAAAAAAAATGAAAAAATGAAAAAAAAAAAAAAAATGAATGAAAAAAATGAGAAAATAAAAATAAAATAAAATGGAATGATATTGCAAAATGCAATAAATTTTGAAGCTTGCTTGTTGTGAATTTTAAATCTATCTTTCAACTAGTATTAGTCAAAGTTTTATAAAAACGTCGATTTTTGTTATCAAGATTTTGAAAATCAAGCACAGTCACCTAAACTTGAAAATATGCGGGAGTGAAAAGTTAAGTTTCGACTTACATAGATTATTGATATAAGTAGTGTTAGCATTTTTACAAAAGCATTTGCACATTGAGTCTAAGCTTAGTTGGGAGTATAAAAGAGGATGACGATTACAATTCCCTGGAGACACCCAGTTTGTGTGAATCCTGTTCCATGATACCATTTTTGGAAATCAAGCGCGTTATATATTTTGTTCTAAGTTTAAATTTCTGGTATTGTATAAAAAATCAAAACGGGGTATACTTGGTATTCTTTTGATCCTTTCATTACTTCATATGATCGGATTGCTAGGGACTAGCAATAGCTTAGTGTGGGGGATTGATGAGTGTGTAAATACTCATCATTTTATGCCTATTTTAGACCATAAAAATACCAAAAACACTCAAATAGATCAAATATATTGCAAATATTCGTGGTTTGTGTTTTTATGTGTTTCAGGTACAAAAGGGTTGAAAACGAGGCAAAAACAGACAAAACCGAGCACAAGATTGGAAAATCATGAAAAGCCGAGGACGGGGACGGAATTTATGAGTTTGGTCCGGGAAATTGCTCTACTTGTCAAAAATAACCCTTGGAGATAATTTTCAGAAAATACAAGATTGGTCCTTGAAGTTTCTGATGAACTCAAATAAGTACATTTTATTACTATCATTTATCCTATTAATTTGACTTGTTTTACTATATTATGTATGAGGATTGATACTTAATCGTTTACTTTTGTAATTCTCAGGTAAAAACAAGCATTTGGTGAAACTTAGCGATTATGGACTAATAATGGAGCAAAACGTGCATAAAGTGGAAGTCTACTGACATGGACAAGATCAAGTCAATTCTGCTCCAGATGCGCCGCATCTCACTCTCAACATGCGCCGCATCTCTATCAAGATATCACCAGATACGATCCAAGATACAAGAGAACATGCGCCGCATCTAATCAAGAGTTACGCCGCATCTTCTGGCGGTGTACGAATATTCCTGAATATTATAATCTTGGACCCCACGCGAAGTTAAGTACATACGCCGCATCTACTTAAGTAGATGCGCCGCATCTTCCCTCAGACAGAAACTATAAATACCCCGTAGACCAGACGAGTTAAGAGTTCGAAACCCTAAAAACCGAAGTTCGGACAGCAGAGCAAAAGGACGAATTCAGTCAAGGAGGCAGCACAAGACACACCCAAATCGAAGATACAAGAGCTGTAAGAAGGTGCTGCATGTATTTAATTCATTAAGTAGTTTTGTTTTATTGTGTTAGCAAACTTTAATTCATCAGGATTGGTGGCTTGTGTAATGTGACAACGAAAGATTGCACTCCCTTTAATACTTGCTTTCCCATCAATTAAAGTTTATATGTTGATGTCTTTGGTTACTACTTATTAGTGCATTGATAACCTCTGTGTTTATTAGTGGCTTGCGGGCATCCGACTGCGGGACAAGATGTGGCTCCCACGGTTGTTTCTAAATTGATCACTTAGGAATAACTTTTAGACATAAGTAATCATTAAGGGTTTACTCGCCGATAAGAATAGGACCAACGAGAAAGGGTTAATTACATACACTTCATATAAAGCTATCAATAAAACAAGTGACAATCTACTTAATCATAAGGACAGCCCTCTTATTGTCTCTAGTATCTATCTGTGTACGTGTGTGCTACTTGCTGATTCGTGCCTAGTGGTTTATTTTATTATTTAATTACAACAAATCGTGCCAGTCTCTCAGGCTGAAACCCCCTTGCGTTAGGATATTAAAATACTGATTAGAATAACTAGATAATACGTTCCACTCTTAGTGATCGACACTCTACTTACCATTATCTTCATACTGACCGGGTACACTGCTCGTTAAGTGTGTGTGTTATTGATAAGTCGGCTAAATATAAATTTAAAACTTGAGTAGGCATTAAAACTGCTAAACCGCAACGACACATCACGCGCATCAAGTTTTTGCCGCCGTTGCCGGGGAGTGAATTGTTATTATCTGTTAATTTGATTAGTATTTTAATTAGGTTATTTTTCTTTTTATTAGATTAATTGCATCATTGTACTATTTTGCATATTTGTTGTATTGTGTGTTAATTGTTTTCCTTTTATTTTTGTGTGTTTATTTTTATTTGTGTGTTTAATTTTTGTTTTTATTTTTCGTATTTTTTTCTGTTCTGCTATCGTTGTACTGTGCTAAATCAAACGATACGGCGCATCTGATCTCTCAGATACGGCGTATTGCGTTTAATTTTTTTATATACAACGCGTTTAATTAATTCGATACGACGCATCTTTTCCCCAAGATACGGCGTATCTGTTTTTAATAAAAAAAAAATTTTTCTAAGCGATAAAGTAATACGACGCATCTGCTTTTGCAGATACGGCGTATCTGTTTTTAATAAAAAAAAATTTTCTAAAAACGTTAACGCCATACGACGCATCTTCTTTTGAAGATACGGCGTATCTATTATTTTGATTAAAAACAGTTTGCGAATTATTAAACAGATACGGCGTATCGATCTCTGTCGATACGGCGCATCTTACTGAATCAAAAATCTTTTATTTTTAAACGTAACGAAAATACGGCGCATTAACTTTCGTTAATACGACGCATTTAATTTTAATTAGATAAATTGATTTTTGATTAATTAACTCGATACGGCGCATTCTTAAATTCTAAAGCGGCGTATCTATTTTCTGAATAAAGTCTGATTAAATTTTTAACGTATTAAGATACGGCGTATCCAACTCTTTGGATACGGCGCATCGTCTGCAGATATCAGTAACTTTAATTTTTCGTATTCCGTTTTCGTTATTAATTATCTGATATATTACTTTCTCGAGCATACCCTACTGATGCTTTTCGTGATTGTTTCAGAAGGATAATGGAAGGATACGGAGAACTAATTGACTTCGACTTCGAAGCCAATTTTATGAATGAAGTATTAGTGCATGAAAAAACACCCGAACATCACGATGGGGACTATATTGAACTTAATGACCTTAATGGGCCGTTGGAATCCAATGACCTGTTCATGGTTGATGCTGAATCTGAGTTAGAAGAAGGAGAAATTGTGGATAGTCCAAGAGTCAACGTTATTACTACTAGAAATTACGATGAATTTGAGGGATATGATGGTTCATGGGATTACGGTAGTAGGATCAACACCAATTGTGCTTACAATTTACAATTCCCATGCATGATTGGGTACAAGTGTATTGACGCCAATTTCTTTCCTATTTTATCAATGAATGTCATGTCTAGAAGCTTTTACAATTCTATTATGAGAAATAAAAAGGAGTATAAAGGAAAGAATGTAGTTGGAGCCTTCATTAATGTCCCGATCTTCGTTGGACGCTTCACTATTGTTACTGAGTTCGTAGTTATTGAAGACATGAATGCCTATTGTGACAACAATATGGGTGACGTGATTGTTGGAAAACCATTTTGTAGGGAGATCACTATTAATGCAAAACGATTTGAAGGAAAGATCACCTTTCAATGTGGAAGCGACGTTATCACTTATATGATGCCCCGAACTCACCCTGGATTTAAACATGCTACTAATAGGGTCTGCTACAAATTCTCTCCATTCCTTTGTATTAGTAATGATGACATGAAGAAAGGAATTGAGTACCCATATCAATTAATGGGAGGATTCTACAAAGGAGTTTTGAATTTGGGACCTGAATATATACAAGACGATTCGGTTGCTAGATGGATCCTACGTGGCCATGTAGGAATCAATGATCGATACTAAAGAGCTGAACGTGAGTCTAACTTGAAGACTCTGGAATAAAGACAAGTGCTTACCGGGAGACAACCCGGATTTATCTTTTATTATTCTGTTTTCTGTGTCGAGTCAGTCCAGGCCGCACGAAGATACGGCGCATCTCAGTCCTGAGATGCGACGCATCCTCTGCAATGGTCATATCTTATTTTATTTTTCTGCATTTTTATTTCCGACTTTAAAACTATTTATCAGTTTATTTTAATGCGGCGCATCCCTGGTTAAGGATGCGGCGCATCTTTATTCTGATCCGTATTAATTCCAGGCTCGATACGGCGTATCTTCTTCAATAAGATACGGCGCATCGACTGACCTGATGATTTTCAGTTTTAATTTTTTAAGTTTTATTTTTCCTAACTACTAATGTGTTATGCAAGTTGAACCTTTCTTATCTTAGGTGTGTTTTAAAGTGTTGGTGGTATAATAGTTTCCTGGATTTCCTGTGGATACATCAAGTATGAAGTTTTAACGTTCTAATCCACAAGAAGTTGATTTTTGCTCTAATCAAATGGAGGATCATACCGAGCAAATCTCAGGGGAGTTTTTCTGTTCTAATTCTTTCCTTTTCCAGTTTTTAACCTTTTATACAAACAACGAGGACGTTGTTTAACTTAAGTGGGGGGATAGGAGAATTAGAACACTTAACACTTACTTGTCCAACTTTTTCAAAAATTATGCTTAAAATGTGCTTAATATATCAAACTTAAAAATTTTTTTAGCATGTTTTTGTTTAAGATCTAAGTTGCATAACTGCACACAAGACGTTATTTTCAAAAATTGTGATTTTTCAAAATTCACAAATCTATGAGTGTGCCGGTGACTTGTAAACTTTAGAACTTGGCTTGTATACTATTCGAGACCACCATAATGAGTATTATTTATATAATTGGAATGACTTGTTTAACTTGGTAAAATTCTAGGATTACACCCAAATAGCCTTTATATGTTATGTGTTATTAGCTAACTACACTGGTTAGTTAACCCCCGTATAAAACCTTTTGTTACTCTCATTTTTAGAGTAAGATACCCCTAGAAAAACCCTCAGAGCCATTCCTTTCGTTTCTTACACCTATGTTTAAAATGTTTCGTTACACCTTAAACCTTAGCCTACCCTGTAGATTAGAATCCGTGGTTGGTTAATTGCTATAGGCAAAGTGTGTTTCCTTACATTACCTGTGTTCGCGTGCGTAATTCATTATCTATGGTTAGGTCGGGAAATTGCACAATGCAAATTGGAGTGAAAGTAAATATTGTATATTTTTGAGTTTATTTTTCGTGTGTTTACTACTTTCACTATTACCGTTATTTCTGAAAGTATGAAAAGTATGAAAAAAATTATCCGGAAAGAAAGTTGTAGTGATGTGGTGAAATTTTACACATCTATGTTTATGTTTCAAGTAAAAGTAAAAAAAAAAAAAAAAAAAAAAAAAAAAAAAAAAAAAAAAAAAAAAAAAAAAATCGAAAAAAAAAATGAGAAAAGAAAAAGAAAGAAAAAAGAGTTGGATGTTTATTTTAAGCCAACGATGTAGAGTTATGTAAGTGGTCGATATCACCACTATTTGTTGTATTATATATATGGATTGAATGGGAATTGGCAGTTATGGGAATGCCAATTAAGGTTTATTCTTTGATTAAGATTTTGTTGAGTATAATTCGTGTCTACCTAAAGCGTGCGTTTCAAGTGTTAAAGCGTGAGTTATTCGATGATATGAGTCTTATTCATGGGATGGTTGGGATAGTGATTAACCACACTTAGGATTTTAATTTATTTGTTTTGTTTTGTTTATTTTTCATTTTACACCAATTTATATCCCAAATGTTATCCATACCCTATTCTTTATCCAACCAAACCTTTGATTTATTGAGATTAGGGATTTGAGCAATCTTAAGTATCGTAGTCGTGGATTCGGCTATGTATTTATGATTTTGTCGCCCTTTTTGATATATTATTATTGGTGAAGTTTGGACCTATCTTTAGCCTATTCGAGTTAAGGATTTGAGCAATTGCAAGTATCGTGTTCGTGGATTCGATCATGTATTTGTGATTTTGTCGCCTTTTCTGGAATTTGAGATCGATAGTGATTAAGAATAATTAACCCTTAAGCCTAAAAACCCTTTTTACCGCTTTAGACTTGTTATTCCTTAGCTTTAGTGGTGGAGATGTGTATACTTGCCAAGCTTATGATAGAATATTCGTCGCGACTGGACAGTTAAACGATTAGATTTGCTTTTATCGACTTATTTTATTTTACTTCTAATTCGTTAAGTGTTTAGTTGTGTGATTATGAAATAAACGAATACATGCTTAAATATAAAAATAAATCCTAACATCTTTTAGGATACATTTTCATAAATGAAATTCTAAGGTTTACTTGGGGACAAGTAAAGTTCAAGTGGGGGGATATTTGATGAACTCAAATAAGTACATTTTATTACTATCATTTATCCTATTAATTTGACTTGTTTTACTATATTATGTATGAGGATTGATACTTAATCGTTTACTTTTGTAATTCTCAGGTAAAAACAAGCATTTGGTGAAACTTAGCGATTATGGACTAATAATGGAGCAAAACGTGCATAAAGTGGAAGTCTACTGACATGGACAAGATCAAGTCAATTCTGCTCCAGATGCGCCGCATCTCACTCTCAACATGCGCCGCATCTCTATCAAGATATCACCAGATACGATCCAAGATACAAGAGAACATGCGCCGCATCTAATCAAGAGTTACGCCGCATCTTCTGGCGGTGTACGAATATTCCTGAATATTATAATCTTGGACCCCACGCGAAGTTAAGTACATACGCCGCATCTACTTAAGTAGATGCGCCGCATCTTCCCTCAGACAGAAACTATAAATACCCCGTAGACCAGACGAGTTAAGAGTTCGAAACCCTAAAACCGAAGTTCGGACAGCAGAGCAAAAGGACGAATTCAGTCAAGGAGGCAGCACAAGACACACCCAAATCGAAGATACAAGAGCTGTAAGAAGGTGCTGCATGTATTTAATTCATTAAGTAGTTTTGTTTTATTGTGTTAGCAAACTTTAATTCATCAGGATTGGTGGCTTGTGTAATGTGACAACGAAAGATTGCACTCCCTTTAATACTTGCTTTCCCATCAATTAAAGTTTATATGTTGATGTCTTTGGTTACTACTTATTAGTGCATTGATAACCTCTGTGTTTATTAGTGGCTTGCGGGCATCCGACTGCGGGACAAGATGTGGCTCCCACGGTTGTTTCTAAATTGATCACTTAGGAATAACTTTTAGACATAAGTAATCATTAAGGGTTTACTCGCCGATAAGAATAGGACCAACGAGAAAGGGTTAATTACATACACTTCATATAAAGCTATCAATAAAACAAGTGACAATCTACTTAATCATAAGGACAGCCCTCTTATTGTCTCTAGTATCTATCTGTGTACGTGTGTGCTACTTGCTGATTCGTGCCTAGTGGTTTATTTTATTATTTAATTACAACAAATCGTGCCAGTCTCTCAGGCTGAAACCCCCTTGCGTTAGGATATTAAAATACTGATTAGAATAACTAGATAATACGTTCCACTCTTAGTGATCGACACTCTACTTACCATTATCTTCATACTGACCGGGTACACTGCTCGTTAAGTGTGTGTGTTATTGATAAGTCGGCTAAATATAAATTTAAAACTTGAGTAGGCATTAAAACTGCTAAACCGCAACGACACATCACGCGCATCAGTTTCCTAGTTTACAATTTGGTCCTTGTGATTAAATCTACAAACCGGATCAAGCTAAAACCCTTAACCCATCAATAAAACCCAACCCACTTTTAATCCTTAACCCAAGCCCAACCACACACCCAAGCCCAATCCACATAAACCCTTGACCCGATCCATCTTTTAACTAAAACCAGAGTTTGACTTCGGTCAAACTCTTATCCCTTCCCCACTTGCCCGCCAAACCATACCACCCTCACCCACAACTTTTCTCTGCCAAACCACCATCAATCCTTATCCCTGCCACCTCCCTCCTCCTCCTCTACACTCCACCTAACAAGCCAAGTGAATTTAATGCACTCCTCCCCCTCACAGGTTAAAACCCACTTGACTACATTTCCCGCCAAAAAGCTAAATGGACGGCCAGATTGAATTAAGGCTATTTCTATGGTGGGATTTGATCAGAAGAAAAAGAAGATACTTTTGGGAATGCTATTTAAAGAAGAGAAGTCACACAGAGATGTCTGTCCTTTCTTTAGACCATTTCGTAGTGTAATTTAATTATTGTTCTATTTCCAATTTCAAATTCAGTTCTAAACTTTAATGTAAACTCATTTCAGCTCTTTTGTACTTAATTTAAGAAGCTTTGTTTCAATTTCAAGTTAAATCAAAATTTCAAGTACTCAGTTGTTATTGTTAATTCGAATTCAATTTAATTAGTGTTGTTTCAAGTTTAAAAGCCTTTCTCTCTTGTTCAATAATCTCACTTAAGCCTGTGACAGCTTTAGGTGAGTTTATTGTTGCTTAATTAAGTTAGTTTCAACAAAAGTCAAAAAGTCACTCTAATCCAAACCTTAAACGATTGCCCATTCACTCCTCGCTGGGACATAACCCGGGTAATCACTTACCTGGTATCACACATATCACAAACGTGAGTTTTTACAAGTTAGCCTTTTTCCTAAAGGGTTAATTTGTCTTTATTCACGTGTATCCGTCTCGGAATATTTATATATACGTTTTCAGACGGATCAAGCGTGATATGTTATATTCCCAAACTAGGATACATTGTATACACATGAGATCATAATACGCTGTATCCCTAAACTGAGATAAGCCATACCCGCTGATACACCATATCGAGTTATCTGGTGCTGCTATATTATGCAGAAAACCTAAAGTTCTGTAGGAAACTTATATCCGTCGCACCAAACTATTTAAACACAAAACATCTTGTGCTCATTTAGCATACAACCTGGAATATAACTTCATAACTAATAAACATAACATAACAACCGAATCGTTTAATATAATCCTTACTTTTGGCCGTACGGGTCAATATGGGTCAAATCATAAAACTTGAATAAGATTCTACTTTATTAAGTTTAAATGGCACAAGTCTGACTGCTTCTAAGGCTATTATTAAATCTTGTTGCTGACTGAGTTATAAGGCTATTTCTAAGCTGGTTACTAATTGATAGTATCAAGATTCAAGGTGTTCGGGAGGTTTAGGTTGATAAAAGAACCTAAAACACGACATGGTTAGAGAGAGAGAGAGATTGTGTGTAGAGAGAGGGTGAGGTGAAAGGAAAACTTTATTAAGATCAAACTAGGGAAACTTCACACTTACATACCCACACCCCTCAAGTGGAGTCTTGAGCGGTATTTATAGGCTCAACACATCATAACTTTGCCTCGTATATAATATTAGTCCCTACGGGCAAAGCTAGCTATGTTTATAGTCCAATCCCATAATGTCGTCACTCTTATAATGCTAACCATTAGGACTTCCATAACAGGCATAAATAAATAAGGAGACATAGGATCACCTTTTCTAAGACCACGTTTACCTTTAAAGTATCCATGCAACGTACCATTAACATTAATAGAAAAAGATGTCGAGGAAACACATTTCATGATCCAATTCACCATAACACTATGAAACCCAAAATAGCCTTCCATTTCATTTCGTATCTCATTTTCTCATTCCAACTTGCGTGTTTTTTTGTGTGTGCACTGATGTGACTAGGGGTGTCAATCGGGTCGACCCGACCCGATAAGCCTCTATCGGGTCGGGTCTATCGGGTTTTCAAAAAATAAAAACTAACCCGATAACCCGACCCGATAAGGAATCGGGTTATCGGGTTCGGGTTATCGGGTTTATCGGGTTGGGCTTATCGGGTTATCGGGTTGACCCGATAACCCGATAACAAATTTTTGGGTTTATTAGTTAAGAGTTGTTAGTAGTAATGGACTAATTTAAATGGGCTTTAACCTTATCGGGTTTATCGGGTCAACCCGATAACCCGATAAAAAATTAGCTAAAACCCGAAACCCGACCCTATAACGCTATCGGGTTATTGGGTTGACCCGATATACCCGATAAGGTATATTGGACCCGATAGACCCGACCCTATAAGGCCTTATCGGGTTTCGGGTCGGGTTCGGGTCGGGTCGGGTCGACCCGTATGACACCCCTAGATGTGACCCATCGATATTTCTGTAAGTACCAGATGTGAAAGTCGTTGTTCTTTACACACAAATCATACACTAAGAATCCTTCTACGGCGATTATTTTTGATGTTCTTTTATCTAGATCGTTTTTTTGGTGTAGATATAGGAGTAAGGCTAAATTTAGTCGGATAGAGTGGATGAAAAATCCGAACCTTATTTCCTTGTAGTTTTTTCTAGCTTCTTGCTAGTTCTAATATAAATCCGCCGTTCAAAAAAAAAAAAAAAAAAAAGTGCCAATTCTATAATACAAATATGTATTTTATTAATATATTTTTTCTTAGTTATCTCTACATATTATAAGATGTATATTTATAGATTCATATAATAAGATGATACAAATACCTTTTTTATATTCGACATGGTGAAAACATTTCTAAAAAAAAATATTATACTTTATTATTAGGAGGCGTAACTTTATCAGCGTATAATATGTGATTAAGTTTATCAGGGCCCAAGGAGTCATGTGGCTCAAATTTTTACCCCTCCCAAATCCCTCCAATCATAGCCCTCCATCTCATTTTACTCCTTCAACCCTCCCAACCAACCCTCCCAACTCATTTCTCAGGCATTCATGATTTTTTCAACCCTTCCAAATTTTTTTATTTTCTTTTTCATTTAATTACATAAAACTATTTAATAAAACATAAACATCATCCATTACATAAAACATAAAATCATCCATTACGTAAAACATAAAATCATCCATTACATAAAATCACTCATCAAACTTCCATCCATGCCTCGCCGCAATCGACCGTTTTTCATCAAGCATCCACGCTAACAGGTTTGGATCGGTGATGTTTGCGTGTGGGGTTTGGAAGAACTTGAAATCACTCCTGGCGGTCTTCGACCTTTGATGCTGGAGTTGTGCGTCCAATAGTTCTTGCTTCTTCGCGTTCGCTTCATCCATGTTTGCTTTTTTCTTTGAAATGTAATCAGCGACGTCTACCCCAAAAGCATCCCCCCTCGATGATGCACCACTCACAGATTTCCCCTTGCCTTTCCTTGGTCGAGTAGGAGTGCTGTCCTCGTTCAAATCCGGCAACACAGTAGCATCAACGTCATTACTAGACGCCTCATAAGTACCTCCCTCCGATGACTTTCTCCGCTTTTCCGAATGAGACGACCCTGCTTGCCCAACTTGGATTGTCTCCTTCCATTTTTCTTCATTCATTAAAACCTTCCACGCTGCAACACTCTTGAAATCTTTGCCGGTCTTGATTTTGAAGTCGTTCAACGCTTCGCTCATCACATCCAAATCATCACATCTACTTCTCCTTAAACCACCCTACATACATATAAATTTCAATTAATTAAAGTATATAATATTATATATATTATATATATATATATATATATATATATATATATATATATATATATATTAAAATATATATTTCACGTAATTAAAACATATGTACATATAATTCACGTAATTAAAGTATACCGCTTGGATGTAACATCCGTTGAATGTCGTGCATGTGTTATTCATCATCGTCCATTTCGTGTTGAGACTATCTTTAGATCGAGTTGTGCCCCCCATTTCCTTTGTGAAATGCTCCAATATTCGCGCCCAAAATCTATCTCGACCTTGTTCATTACCGACTTGTCTACAAGTTGATATATGAACCCAAGCTTTAGCCAACGCCACCTCCTCATCCGGCGTCCATTGTTTTTTATCGGCTCGTTTTGCAAATTTCTTTTTCGTCATGTTTTCTTGAACCGCATTTTCTACAACTACAAACACGTTATCCAAACTCATGAATATTTCAATCCAAATCCAAATACTCCTACTAACATACTGCTACAAACCAAACATACTGCTAGTAACTTTGCTACTAACATACTGCTACAAACCAAATACAACTACAAACATACTCATGAATATTTCAAACGAGCCGATTGCTACAAACCAAATACAACTACAAACAGCCCATTTCTAACGCATTCTATCGGGTCAGGCATTTTATCAAACAGGTTACGCGCATCATTTCTAACTCATTTGATGTTGTAGAGACAAACCTATATATACAAACCTATATATTTCAATCCAAATCCAAATACAAATATATATACAAACCGAAAATAGTCAATATATACGATACCAAATGTAGATAAAAACATACCAAACGGAGCTTGTTGTGTTTCTGGAACGAACTCAACATCATCAACATCATCCTCGTCGATAATGGGTGGTGGGTTGCGGAAAGCGAATGGATCAAAATGTTCGAAGTCTACCTCCGCCGTTTGGTGGACACCGTAATGTCGAGGATCCATTGCCGGTATAGAAAAAGATTGACTTCGAATTGGTGGTTCGGGAAGATAGTATTGTGAGCTTGATTGTTGATATTGTTGTTGATATTGTTGATGTTGTTGTTGATATTGTTCGTGAATAATGCCTCGACCCCGACCTCCACCTCGACCTCGTGAACCACTAGCCACGTTTTGTGGTTTTTGTTTTCCTCTCCACGCATCCATGGCTCGCCGGATTTTTTTTTGTAGTTGTTGGCTGCGTTTTTTTTTTGGGAAGAAGGAGGGTTGTTTTTTGGGAAGAAGGAGGGCTGCGTTTTTTTTTTTTAGTTGTTGGCTGCGTTTATTTAATGCAAGTAACGTTAATGTGTTTTAAATTCCTCAACCCGCAACTACATGGGCAAGCCGTGGAAATCAGCCCGCTGGGCAACCTGCTGGGTCGGCGGCGGTGTTCCCCAGCGGGTTAGCCCAGCCCTTTGCCTACCCGCTGACCACTCCGTGAGCCCTCACATCCTCTATCAACTACTTGAGAATATAAGACGTAATCCACCATTTTGACCTTCTATATCCATAATATTAATCACTACTAACTGTATATTGCAGCAATATTGCATGAGTATATTATATGAAATGTTGGCCATTACATAAAGTTATTTTAAAATAAAATTTTCATCACATGTGAAAAGTTATTGTTATGAAAAATATAATTAAAAATATTAATTACAGCGTCATTGCAACTTGCTATACATGCTATTTATAAAAATGCAAATTTCACACTAAATAAGTAGCTATCACATTAAACTATGAAAAAATTACACGTTTGGTCCTTGTGGTTTGCTCAGATTTCATGTTTAGTCCATAAGTCGTTTTAATTACACCAGAGATACCTATTTTTGAAACCTTGCACTCATTTAATCCCTATTTTGGATGGGCCGTTAGTTTGACCGTTAAGTGTTTAAATAGTATTTGCCCGTTAGTCCCTCCGTTAATATTTTTTGCACCGTTAGTCCTCATTTTTTAAAATGAATTACAAAGGGCAGCATAGGCTCGAAATCGGGTCTTGTTGCCAAAAAACCAACGCCCCAACCACTGGACTAAGCGTCCAGTGGTGTAATTATATCAAAATAAATTCTATTTAACCTTTATTTACATTTTTGTCCGTTTTTTACGTTCTCGTCCGTTTTTTTACGTTTTTGTCTGTTTTTATACGTTTTTGTCCATTTTTATCCGTTTTCGTTCGTTTTTATATGTTTTCGTCCGTTTTTTTACGTTTCTCCCATTTTTTACGTTTTCGTCCGTTTTTATACATATTTTACGTTTTTGACCATTTTTAACCGTTTTTATATGTTTTTGTCTATTTTTTAATGTTTTCGTCCGTTTTTATACGGTTTTGTAGGTTTTTTTACGTTTCGTCCATTTTTATACGCCTAGATTATACGTTTTCGTTCATTTTTTTACGTATAAAACGAACGAAAATGTATAAAAACGGACAAAAAAGTATAAAAACGAACGAAAACATAAAAAAAATAGACGAAAACGTTTAAAAACAGACGAAAACGTATAAAAACAGACGAAGACATAAAAAACGTAGAAAAACGGACGAAAACGTAAAAAAAGAATGAAAACGTATAAGAACGGACGAAAACATATAAAAACGGACGAAAATGTAAAAAATGAACAAAAACGTATAAAAGTGGACAAAAACGTATAAAAACGGACGGAAACATAAAAAACGTATAAAAACGGATGAAAACGTAAAAAACAGTCAAAAATGTAGAAAAGGACAAAAACGTATAAAAACGGACGAAAACGTAAAAAAACGGACGAAAGCATATAAAAACGGATGAACACGTATAAAAACGGACAAAAACGTAAAAAAAGGGACGAAAACGTAAAAAACGGACGAGAACTTAAAATACGGACAAAAATGTAAAAAAAATGGACGAAAACGTAAAAAAAGTGGACGAAATCGTATAAAAACAGACAAAAACGGATAAAAACGAGTTTAAGCCAAAAGAAGGTTAAATATAATTTATTTTGATATAATTACACAACCGGACGCTTAGTCCAGTGGTTAGGGCGTTGGTTTTTGGGCAACAAGACCCGAGTTTGGGCCTATGCTGCACTTTTTAATTCATTTTAAAAAATGAGGACTAACAGTGCAAAAAATATTAACGGAGAGACTAACGGGCAATTACTATTTAAACACTTAACGGTTAAACTAGCGGCCCGTCCAAAATAGGGACTAAATGAGTGCAAAGTTTCAAAACTAAGTATTTCTGATGTAATAAAACGACTTGGGGACTAAACATAAAATCTGAGCAAACCACAGAGATCAAACGAGTAATTGTTTCTTAAACTATTAAAGTTTGAATCTGATAAAGAGGAGTAAAGAAAAGAAAAAAGGAAAAGAAATCAAATGATAAACGGCGACGCTGTGTTTAATCCACGTCAGCTATTCATCTCCATATATACATTTCACCTCACCACCACCCCTTCTTCCAATTACTACTAATAAATTCAAAAACAACAAAATGGCAACCCACCACCACCGTATCCTCTCCCACTCAACCACCATAATACACAAATCATCATATCTCAACCAACACTTATCCTACCAATCACAGTTCCTTCCTTACCACCACCAATCACAAACTTTCATTCTCAAAACAACTTCTCACCACAGGAGATGGATAGTTCCATCACAAGATAGGAGGAGGAATACGATATGTGCGTATGCGTTACATGAGAAACCGGAGGTTGTAGGTGATGAGGATGGGAATAAAAGTGAGGTGGGGGAGGTGCGGAGGAGGAAGGTGGCGGTTGCGGTGGCGGCGTTGGTTACGATGGGGCTAGGGGTGGGGAACCGTGTGCTGTATAAACTGGCTTTGGTTCCGTTGAATAAGTATCCATTTTTCTTGGCTCAGCTCGCTACTTTCGGGTAACCTCCCTTTTTTACTTTTACTTCTGTTAATTTATTTTGGGTACTGGTATTAGGTGTTTTAAAACCTTTGTTTACCCGGCCGGTTGAATCGTGAACCGGTGAGGTGACCCGGCCGGTTGAATCGTGAATAGGTGAGGTTACTGAAAGCCGGTTTTGAGAAAAAACATGGCTAAATTGCCGATTAAATGGTTGAACCGTGATCTTTTGACTCGATCGGGTCAATCGAAAAACTGGTTCTTAAAATATTGTTAGTATTGGTACTCTTGGGTACTAGTATTGGGTGTTCTACTATTATCAGAGAAGTTAATATTATAAAATAATTTTTTATCAGTTTCTGTTTTATATTTATAGTAAGTTAATACTTTTGATTTTTTAAACTTTATATTTTATTTATTGTGTTTTAAGAGTTTTAATAACCTTTCCCATTTATATTTTTAAATAGTACGGCTGATTTGGATTCGTATCTTTGAACATGTCGTCATGCTGTTTCTTTTGCTAACATTATTTAAATATTTTAAATATTACTCACTCAGTCTCAAAATAATTGTCTTATTTTGATTTTTTAAAGTCTTATTTTTCTAACTTTAATTTTTAAACATTTTCGTTTATGTTATATAATACTTGTTGTAAAATATATGAATAGATTGGTTTTAAAATGTATTTTTTATTGATATAATTTTCATCAATTATTGTATAACACAAATAAAAATATTAAAGATTAAAGTTGACAATAAAAGACTTTTAAAAGTTAAAAGAGGACAATAAATTTGAGACGGAAGGAATAATAAATTTTTCAGCGGACTGGTTAACACTCATTTAATTAAGAGTAAATTACATGGTTCATCCCTGTGCTTTGGGGTAAATCTCTAATTGAGTCCATATCTTTTTTTTTTGCATGATTGATCCCTATGTTAAAACTATTGCACACCATTCGTCCTTATCGCTAACTGTCGTTATTTTCTCTGTTAGCTCTCAGTCGTCAAGTGGCAACGTTAGTCCATTAACCAAACGATCGTTTCCAACGTTAGTCCTTTACACTAACAGTCGTTTCTAATTAAATACAAATTTGGTTTTCTTACGTAACTCGTCCGTTTTTATACGTTTTCGCCCGTTTTACTACGTTTTCGTCCATTTTTCTTATGTTTTTACACGTTTTCGTCTGTTTTTACACGTTTTCGTCCGTTCTAACACGTTTTCGTCCATTTTCACACGTTTTTGTCCGTTTTTCTTACGTTTTCGTCTATTTTTATACGTTTTCGCCAGTTTTGGTACGTTTTCTTATGTTTTTTTTTTTTTTTTTTTTTTTTTTTTTTCTGTTTTTCTAGGTTTTCATTCGTTTTTATACATGTTCATCCGTTTTTACACATTTTCGTCCGTTTTTACACGCTTTCGTCCATTTTTATACGTTTTCGCCCGTTTTGTTACATTTTCTTACATTTTATATGTTTTCATCCATTTTTATATGTTTTCGCCTCTTTTGCTACGTTTTCAAACGTTTTTGTCTTTTTTATATGTTTTCGCCCATTTATCTCACGTTTTTATTCGTTTTCGTTCGTTATTATATGTTTTCGTCCATTTTTCTTACGTTTTCGTCCGTTTTTATTCGTTTTTATTCATTTTTATACGTTTTCGTTCATTTTAAAAACGGGCGAAAACTTATAAAAGTAGACGAAAATGTGTAAAAACAAACGAAAACATATAAAAACGGAAGAAAACGTAACAAAACAGGTGAAAACCTATAAAACAGACGAAAACGTATAAAAACAGACGAAAACATATAAAACAAACGAAAACGTGTGAAAATGGACGAAAACGTGCAAAACGGATGAAAACATATAAAAACGGACAAAACCGAGTAAAACAGACGAAAATATGTAAAAACGTACCAAAACGGGCGAAGAAGTATAAAAACAAATGAAAACGTAAGAAAAATGGACGAAAATGTGTGAATACGGATAAAAACGGTAAAAACGGATAAAAACGTATAAAAACGGATAAAAACGTGTAAAAACGGATAAAAACGTATAAAAACGGATGAAAACATGTAAAACGGGCGAAAACGTATAAAAACGTAAGTAAAACGGACGAAAACGTAGCAAAATGGGCGAAAACGTATAAAAACAGACAAAACATAAGAAAACGGACGAGTTACGTAAGAAAATTAATTTTTTATTTAATTAAAAACGACTGTTAGTATAAAGGACTAACGTTGCAAACGATCGTTTGGTTAATGGACTAACGTTGCCACTTGACGACTGAGAGCTAACGGAGAAGATAACGACAGTTAGCGATAAGGACGTACGGTGTGCAATAGTTTCAACTTAGGAATCAATCATGCAACAAAAAAAAGATAAAGACTCAATTATGAATTTACCCCAAACCACAAGGACGAACAATGTAATTTACTCTTTAATTAATTGAATTTACAAGTAATCTTAGATGGATGTAATCAAAGGCGGACCCAAGCTTTGACTATGGGGGGCGGTGCCCTCCACGACTCGTCGAAAAAGTTAAGATTTTAATGTAAAAAAAAAAAATTGGACCTTTTTATTAAAGTGCACCCCTCCAAAAAATCAAATTGCCCCCCACCTTGAAGCCAAAAATATAAAAACCTTAGTTTTTAGTGTAAAAAAAAAAATTATGACATTTTTATTAACATGTATCACGAATTTTATCAAAAAAAATTTTTTTTGCCCCCCGCCTTGAAAAATCCTGGGTCCGCCTCTGGATGTAATTATTTTATTTATTAAACATAACATATCCTAATATTCCCTGATGCCATTTTTGGAATATTCTAGCACTCCGTATGTTGTTTTGTGATGCATAATTGCTTGTGCCATTAAGTTCAAATATTTTAGTAAGTAAAATAAAGAGTAAATTGCATAAATCGTCCCTAAAGTTTGGTCAAATTGCATGTTTCGTCTCTAATGTTATGAAAGTGCAAGTATCGTCCCCACAGGGACGATACTTGCACCAAAAGTTTACCCAAAAAGGACGATACTTGCACTAAAGTTTTCTTCACAGAGACGATCCTTGCGCCTTCATAACATTATAGACGAAACATGCAATTTAGCCAAACTTTAGGGACGATTTATGCAATTTACTCTAAAATAAATGGAGGTTATTCGGTCATAAATTCTATTATTAGAGAGATGACAACGTGATAGGGTCATACGCGATATACGGAGTAGTTGAAATCGTAATTAATTCATACATGAACATGACCACATTTAGTTCGGTATTTAATGCATGCACAAACATTACCGTCTCCGGGTTCCAAGATGGTTATCCTCGCACAAGATACTGCCTTCTCTTTTTTATCTTTTGCGGAATGCAACTTTTACCCGAAACTGATTGGTTAATGCCTTTCATTAAATTTTATAATACCAGTAATAATTTCAAGCAAGACTAATATAATAAACTCGATCAAATATCTCAAATTTTTTTTTTTTTTTTTTTTTTTTGAAAGGTGAATTTCATTCGATGTGTTTTGAGAGATCTAGCTTACGTTGTCTTAACCGGGCCCGCGCTAGAGAGCTCCCTCGAAGTGGAAAGCCTTATTCAAATACCCGATGGGGGAAAACCACCTACTAATCCGCCCGAAGGCACGACGATTAATAGGAGTAAACCCTGCCCCCTCAGACTTGACCTGAGTATACCCAAACAAAGCCCTCATAAAAGGACTTCCTAATATCTCAAAGTTGCTATTAGTGAGGTTTGAAATTGAGACCTAAAGGTCACCAAGCCAATTCCCAACCACTAGACCAACTCATCATTGATAAATATCTCAAATTATTACAGAATTTGTTTTGAAAGATTAATTTGATACAACACGGAAAATTAATTTTTTTATACGAAAAGGAAATACATATGTAGACAAATAATATGAGACGAAAATAGTAGATCTCATAAACAACCCAATGCAGTTATTTTGTAAATTTGAAAAGCAATAATAGAATTGGCTAGTTATATCCTTCCAAGTTCAAAAAAAAAAAAAAAAAAAAAGTTTATATCCTTCCAAGTTTTTGTACTATTCTTTTAACCATAATACTCCACATTTTTAATCCATGAATTCTTTCTGTTCTATTCATTTTCTAACATATGACAACACCTTGCATGATTAGAAGAATAATTTGAGTAGAAAAATTAGAAGGTTATATATTACTTCAGAATTTTGTTATGGTAAATGTCAGATTGCAAACGAGTTGAAATTTTATTTTTAGAGTAAACTGCATAAATCGTCCTTGCGATTTGTCGGTGTTACACATTCAGTCCATTTTCCATTTTTGTCTTGGATTCAGTCTGTGATTTTGACTCGTAACGGATCCAGTCCATTTTACGTAATTATGCTAACTATTGGAGATAACTCAAGTAAAATGACCAAAATACCCTCATCTTCTACGCAAAGCTCATTATCATATTTTTCTCACTCATGAATCTCTCTACACCATATTTTCCGGTAACCTCTTATAAATTCCGGCCACCTACCATTAACCTCATAAAACACAAAAACACATGCATAAATAAAATCCTCTAAAAAAATCTTTCTTATCATCAAATCCAAATCATAACCCTTGAAAGCTCATATTTCTTATCATCGAACACAAATCATAACCCCTTAAAATTTTGTAAATGACATAAATACCCTCTAACTTAACGGTCAATGTAAGTCAAACTAACAGAGTTAGGTAAAATGGACTGGAACTGGACTGAGACAAAAATGAAAATGAACTGAATCCGTAATACCTGTCAAACCACAAAGACTCTTTATGCAGTTTAGCCCTCTTATTTATATGACACAACTGTGTTCAATATTGTTTGTTGTCCTGCATCATAAAAAATTTTGAAAGATATTTTTCTATCTAGAAAGTTTATAGAGTTGAAGTTATTACAAAACCACTTATTGTATTATTTTGTTACTGGAAAAACTTAATTTGGATTATTTAGTTCCATTGTTATCTTTAATTTAAAAGCATCCATTTCTTGTTCTTTTTATTTGATTTTATAAAAGTTTGGTTAGCATTTGATTTTTGGCATGATCAATTGTTGGAAACATCAGAACTACAGTATATCACTTCAGCACCTCACATTTCTGCCACTCAGCATAACATACTGTCCGGTGACCACACATAGCCCATTATTATAGTGGGGTGCATACATGTCCATTAAAAATAGTTAGGGGCACGCTATAATTTGTAGGTCCGTATGAAATTTATACGTAGTACTATTTTTTTCCACTAAAGGACTTGACTTTCCATGTATAAAGCTCAACTCATTCCAATCTCTAAGTAACTAAATGGACTTTGGTTATGTGTAGTTTGTAAAAGATAAATAATCAAAGCTTGGTGTAATAATGCAAGTTAAAAACATATGCACATAATGGATACAAAACTATAGCTAAATCTTGGATTTACTCAGAAGTCAGAATCCAAGTTGTATTTGAAATCACCTGTAGATCCAAAAGAATCTACAGTAATTTTAACACTCCATATTTGACTAATGCAAAATAGACTATGTAACTAGCAAAATCAAATCTGACTTCTGATTACCATATTTAAATGACAATCAACCACCAATGTTTGTATTATTCCTTTCATTACTTTAAGCAGAAAGGGACCATCTTGGTTAACCCAAAATTTTGCACGTCATTTGATATGTCATGGTTACCCATGAAAAAAACACACTTTTTTATTACCTGTTTTATATTTTTTTTTTCATTAAAAAAGGAATGCGGAGTTTTCTATTTTGGTATGCTCGAAAATAGTTACTAGTTTTAAAATTACAATTTTTGAAATTTTCTTGTAAGAAATAAACATGGCACTTCATTTGTATGTTTTAATTTTTCGTATTCTCAAAATGAACATTAATTTGGGACGGGGGAGTAATAGAATTTTCCACTATTATTTTATTCTCTAAATATATTGTCACCACTTTTTTTTTTTTTTTTTTTTTTTTTTTTTTTTTTTTCAAGGTAAAATTGTCATTCTGCAAAAAGTAAGAAATGGAAAATTGTAATGACGATGATTTTTTTTAAATTGTGTTTTTGTCGGTGGACAATTATTTTGGAACGGAAGAAGTAATATTTAAGTTATTTTATGATTAAGTTTATGAGATGAAGTATGCAAATTTATGTTTAACGACCATGACTTCTAATATATTTGTAATATCATTCAATGAATGCTCAAGAGTAATGAAAGGTATAGATCACATGGATCTGGCGCAAAGTGTTACTGTATTAGTCTTGTTTAATCACCTTTTATTTGTTGGTCTTCCTTACCAACTAGCTAGCAATCATGTGGTTGTGAAGGTGGTAGGTGGTATAATAAGTGTGTGAATATTTGGCATTCCATAATAAATAAATAAATGATTGTTGTAGATATGTTTCTTGTTAACCCCAGATTACCATACTGCTTTAAATTTTAAAATTTTACCTGTTGTAACATCGTTTATTTGGCGATGTCATGAACTGGTTCTCTCAAATAATGTTATCCGTTTATGCAAGTATGATAGGTAAATGTGTTGGGAAATGTCAGTTTTAACATCAATGCAGAGTAAATAACAAAAGTAATTTAAACATTAGTTACAATATATAAATATTCATCAAAAAGTTTTTTTTTTTTTTTACATACAGTAATCTCCAGATCTTTCCAAAGTAAGGATGTCACTTTATGAAATTATAATGGTGCTGAGATGATTACATCCTTTCACGATGAGTGCTTTAAATAACCTTTTCAAAAAGATACAATGGACGGGATATATGATGAATAATGAGTCATTGGTAGTCCTGATTGCTTTTTCTCTTTTTGTTCGTTTAACTTTGCCCTTGTAGATGGAATCTGATATTGCTCTTTTTTTATCAATTATTCTCATTCAATGTTTGTCACTGGTTGTAGTCTTTTGAAACTTGAAAGATGCTTGTTTTATGCTTTTTGAGTTGTGCCATAAAATTGTAATTTGACTTGGTTTATGATACTGTTTGACTAAATGCTAAAAAGCAAGAAAAAGAAGAATGTTTTGGACCTAATGAAAACAGTTAAGTTTGTGTATCGATCATTGAAACTTATGAGCAAAAGTGTTAAGCAAGTAGTTTGACTTATATAACATGTCTCTGAACATTTATTTTCAGATATGTAGCTGTGTATTTCTCCATATTACATTTCCGGTATCGTGCTGGTATTGTTACTGATGAAATGCTTTCCATGCCGAAAGCTCCACTTCTTGTTGTTGGTCTACTAGAAGCTCTTGGCGCTGTTTGTGGAATGGCAGCTGGAGGTAGATTTAATCATTCCGTGAACTCTTTGATTGTCATTGCCAAATTGGGACAAATAAAGGGAATCTAGTGGACCAAAATAAGTAGCATCAGTTATTTGAAATTATAATAACAACCAGTTGAATGAACTTAGCTTGCAGTTTTTCCAAGGAGGAATATTGTTAAGAATACAAACATTGTAAATTGTAAATTGATGGGATTTATTTGATGGAGGGAGGGATTTCTCTAGCCACTCATAGGTTATTTAAGCCAATCTGGTCAAAGAAATAAATGTTGATGGTAAAAGTTAGTCGATGATCAATAGGATTATTATACCTGCAGTTGAGTGGGTGTGTTTGTATAAAAGTATGGGCCTATTCAGTTGTGGGCTACAAATGGCTTTCTAACAGTTGAAAATTGGAAGTAGGTGTTTATAAACTGCTGATGTATGTTTCATCTGATTGCGGCACATAACATGTTTCTCTCTCAATTTAACAGCCGTTCTTTCAGGAGCAGCTATACCAGTTTTGTCACAGGTAACTTGGCAAAAGTTCTTATTGCACTATGTCTTCTTTTAGATATACTCAACTTAAAAGTATCTTCACATCAGGGGAAGATCCATGACTTCCGGCCATATAACAGTATAGTTCTAGGGGGATGCACTCAATTTAAAAAAATAAAAAAAAAAAGTTTATATTTTCACACTACCAGTATTTTCTTCAAGGTATCCGCGTGCATACCTTAATTTCGTGCATACCTTAACTTCCATGTAGGTCCACCCATGCATGTAACATATTTATGGGCCTGTGCGCACCTGGTTTTCTCAGTTTCTACCACCTCTCTGTTAAAAGAAATTATAAGGATTGATAAAAGTAAGATAGTTGACACAGTTATATGCTCATACTTGCAGAGCTTTCTTGTTTGGCAAATCATATTGTCGTATCTTTTTCTTGGAAGGAGATATAAATTCAACCAGTTACTTGGGTGCTTCCTTGTGGCCCTTGGTGTCATTATAACTGTTGCAAGGTAGTATTATTATGTGGTTACGTATACTACGTATTTCCTAGCATGAAAATAATTGAGCATCTTTTTGCAGTGGATCTAGTGCTGGTTCATTGATGGAAGCTGGTATATTTTGGAGTCTTTTAATGATCGTGTCCTTCCTGTTTCAAGCTGCCGATACAATATTAAAGGTTTGTGACTTCGCTAATGGTATACTTGTATTTTCAGTTTTAGCTTTGGGGAAGGCTCTCTTACAAGTTACAGCTAACAATTTTAACGTTTATCCCTTATGTAGGAAGTAATTTTCTTGGACGCTGCTAAAAAATTAAAGGTCTGTATACACGGAACATATTTTGTGATTGGTGCCCCTCATTTAAACTATGCATTTATTGTTATATTCTACATATTGATTCACAGGGAGGCTCCGTGGATCTATTTGTTCTAAATTCCTACGGATCTGCATTCCAGGTAGGTTTTTTAAATATAGACTGTTTAGACTTTAGACTAAGTAGTTGGCTTTATATAAATAATAAACCAATGCTTTTGTGAAAGAGCAAAATGAGATAATAAGAAACTATCAGAAAAAGTGCCAAGGATGCCTTTTATGTGTCATCTGCATTGCTGTTCCGTTTTTTACAGAAAACCTTCCGTTCTTACAAACTAAACAGTGCTTTTGAAATTTCACAACAATAGAAAGCCATGTAGAATTATTTGATCCTTTTTGAAATTTCACAATAATTGAGCTACTACACATTTCCCTTTCGAGAGAAAATTTTAAATCACTAAATGAGTTTTGTTCCTTTTGGGCAGGCGCTTTTTATTTGCCTTCTCCTACCTTTCTTGTCAAGGCTGTGGGGTATTCCGTTTCATCAACTTCCAAACTATCTTTCGGATGGTGCAGCTTGCTTTTTAAACATGGGCACTGTCAGTGGTAAGTGACCGTTTTTCATGCTCTTTTGATTATACAAATGATGACTTCAAGTACCCGTTAATTTTCATGGTTTTGTATGTTCTGTTTCTTACTCCTGTTTACCATGGAGATAAAAGAAACCAATTTTCTAGCTAAAACTCCGAAAATAATGTTCCATTTTAAGAACAAATTTACCAAAATTTGTTGTTGTTTGAGCTGAAACAGGATGTGAGGGAGCTCCAGTGCTACCGGTGCTGTTTTGTATAGTGAATATGGCTTACAACATATCATTGTTGCATCTTATAAAAATCTCATCAGCAGTTGTATCATCCCTTGCTTCAACACTTTCTGGTAAGTATTCACTTTATGTTTCTTGTTTCCTTTTACGATAATCCAGAATCTAGCAGTCTTGCACACAAAGTTTTATAATGCTGAAAGAGTAGTGCTTGGATTTCCGTTGCCACAAACTAGAGATGGTTAAGTGGACGGGTCAAGCAGTTGGGTAAAGATGTCAAAAGTGTTGTGTATATAGCATATCAAAATGGGTCAATTTGGTATCACCTGAACACTTTCTGTTCAACATTTTTTTATAATCACCATTTTTTTTTTTTTTTTTTAATTCAGGAGATTGTAAGCATATGCATTAAAAATGCCCTTTTTGTAACTTTGTACCCATATGACCCATTTAGCCCTTTTTTTCTCTCTCTTTTGACGTCTTAAAGATCAATTATAACCCTAATTGACTTACTGATAAGTAAAAAAAGGTCAAAACTGACACTGGTAAAACCAAGATAGTATGTAGAATGAGGGTTTGTTTGCAAATTTTTGGTCTAAAATTTCTCTTTTACATCAAAATCTGGTAGTGTTCTTTTCCCTGTTTTACACACATTCGAGAAGGATGTTTAGTTCTAATAATAAGCAAGTGCGATGATCTGAGAAGTTGATTACTTGGCAGCAAGATCTATTATCTCACAAAAATGCATCACACATTTACTATCTATGTATCAACAAAACACCATCAATAATACCTCCATCAGGAATCTTGAAAAAAGTTACGTACTTCAACTCATATTGTTAAAATTTGCATTGCAGTTCCGATATCTGTGTTTCTGTTCACGCTTCCGCTACCATACTTGGGGGTGGCATCCTCCCTCCCATCTGGCTTCATAGCAGGTGCAGTTGTGCTTGTGATGGGCATGTTGATATATGCTTGGACGCCATCAAGAAGTAGTAGTCACCCTCCCATGCCAACACATTTGACTTCCCCATGAGCATCAAAACATTCAATGCAGTTCAGAATGCCATGCATTTTTGTAGCATAGAGATAGGTATAGAATGAATATTGTTTTGTACGTGTTCTGTTATTGTAGCATCTTGCCAAAAACCGGCCAATGTAGCGTTGGCATTGTTAATTCTTAATCTGTATTTCTCAATAAATGAACTGGAACACTTGTTCTTGAAAACCATTGCTTCCCTTTTGAATTTCAATGACATGTAACTCTAATCTTTGAGCATTGGTCGTTGGATCACTTGTGTTCGGGTATTGTTGAAGTAAAACCTTGTAACCAGGTCCCACTTCTATGTAGCGTCCTTCGGAATGGATCCTTCGAACCTTACGATGTCCTACACACAAGAAATACACGCGTTAGGCTCGCCCCGGGTTTTATCCCAAGACCAACCTCCGGCATGAGAGTAAGTATCTGACAATGAGAGTAAAATGTTGTGTGCGTGTGTGTGTAAAAATTGGGGTCTAATTATAAATGAGGTGTGGGTATTTATACTACCCACACCTACTGTACCTGTTTACCTCGGGACTAAGCAATTGACTTACGCCTGACACAGTACTGTTTACCTCGGGACTAAGCAATTGACTTACGCCTGACACAGTAGGTAGGTGTCAGATCACGTGGAGAACATAATCCCGGGAAATCTGGGATTGTGTTGGTTGGTAGGATTTGTCAGTGTAAATGGCGGCGGTACTGTCGGCAGATATGTCCGGAGGTAAGGTGTCAGGCCGGACGAAATATGACGTCCGGTCATATGAGCATGGTCCGGACGAATCATGACGTCCGGACACATACGCCAACATGTCCCCCCCAGTATTGTAGTATCGGCTTTTGAGTCGATAGTGCAGTACTTTAACTTGGGTCTTTCGGTGTTTTTCTGTCCTTATCATATAATCGGGTCATATGAGCGTCGGTTCGGGTAAAGGAGGTGGAGCCCGCTAAACCTTGGTGGGCCGGTTGAGTTCCAGGCCCATGGGCCGAATATAATAATATTTTACTTTTATGCTAGACAGCTGTATGACACGCGTAGTTTCTTACCGTAGGATCCAACGTCTCAGAGTGTGCCACGTCAGCAAATGACAGATTGATGCGACGTTTTCGCTTCTTCCCAGGTTTGCCCTATATATACCGCTTTACCTTTGTTCATTTTTTCACTTTTTACTGTGTATTTATTTCCTTTATCTTCGGAGTTTTACACTTTCTACTACCGGACGTTCTTTGCATAACATCTTCACGAGTTCTCGATAGGTGCGTTTCGTTCTTTTCGTGTAATTAAATTTGTTAAACATTCCCCGGCATCCTTTTAGCTATGGCCGCAGAGATGAATGTACCGGAGAACACTTCAGTAGCTAATAGGCCCCGTCCCTCGTCCGGAAAGGTAGTCCCTAAGTTTGATATGCATGTACATACGTCGAAAATGTCGCAGGGAGAATTAGATGATGTGGTTAGGGAGTTTGGCATTCCGTCAGATTTGCGACCCACCCTTCCACCGGATGATATGACTATGGACAAGTTGCCGGATCACAAGATAGGTATTTATGTTCATCAGTTGAGAACGGGGGGTGTTAGGATTCCGTTTTCCACATTTTTGCTAGCGATAATAAAGTATTTCCGAGTACATATTTCCCAGATTGTTCCGATAGGTTTGAATAGAGTGACGATGTTTGAGATCCGTTGCTATAGTTTGAGCGTCCGTCCAACGGTTCCATTGTTCAGGGTTTTTTATAGATTGTGTAAGCAAGGCCACTGGTTTTCATTTGAGAACCGGACGGGAAGGAGGGCTAAAAAGTGTTTTGAGGAGATGCTTAGTGGGCTGAAACACTGGAAAGACCATTTCTTTCTGATAGATCGGAGAGCCATTCCGGACGCTATGCCATGGAGGCATAGAGATTCTAAGGTCACAGACGACTTTCCGGAGACGCATTCTGATAGAGATGCTGAACTGATCGCTGAGAAGGTGATTCTCCTTAGAAAACCCTCAGCCGCCCTTTTATGGATGTCGGGTCTTTCTAAAGTTTTTGAGCATCCCGGATATGAGATTGTTCTAAAGGGTGCCGAGGGGAAGCGTAATACAAAACTTACTTGTCTTAAATGTATATAATCTGTTGCTTTTTGTTGTGATCTTACCTCCCCTGCTTCCTTTTTGTAGTTCTTACAATGTCTGAATATCTAGAGCTTCCGGTGGAGGAAGGAGTTAAGGTCAACAAGGGAGGACCTTTGCCTGAGGATAGCCAAAGGCCGGAAAGGACAACCGAGCCGTTGGTACCGGGAAGTGAGATCCCTGCTAAGACTCCTCTTCAGAAAGTTGTTGAAAGGCCGGATGCGAATGTGGTTGCCGCTAGGGAGGAGAAAGAGAGGAAGAAAAGGATGATGGAGCAGGCTGGGACTAAAAGGAATGCTGAGGGACCCTCCGTCATTCAGACGAGTAGGAAAAAACAGAGGAAACAGTCCGAAGAGAATGTGGAGGGGAATGCTTCCTCTGAACATACTCTCAATGCAACCCTCTTCAGTAGTTTTTGGTACAGGGGGTGGTTCACGTTGAAGAGAGGCCGGGTGGTGATGAAGGGGCCGTCAATCCGGGGGAGGAGACTGCTGAGACCAGGCATGTTAATGAAACAGATTTGGAACAAACGGTCCAGGAGACTCAGCCACTAAACCAAGAGCCTCCCGCCGATGGTGAGAAATGTTCATCTTTCGGATTGTTTGTTTATTTTTTCATTTTTTTT